>JBBMJY010000004.1:12020982-12070294 GCA_037833715.1 Toxotes lorentzi
GTGTGTGTGTGTGTGTGTGTGTGTGTGTGTGTGTGTGTGTGTGTGTGTGTGTGTGAGTGAGTGAGTGAGTGAGTGAGAGAGTGAGAGAGAGAGAGAGAGAGAGAGAGAGAGAGAGAGAGACCATAGTAGAAGTACAAGGAAAAGAAACAAAGTGAGTTCACATATATAAAAGGCTTTTTGTCTTTGTCGATTACAAATAAAGTATAGCCGTGATTAAACCAACAAAATGGTACAAAACAAGACGGTAGCACCCCACTCAGATATTGAATTCTGCATTACAAGGAAAAAAAAATACTCTAATCCATGGATAGAGTGTGGCATAAAAAAAAATACAGTTCTAGGCACTCAAGTGGATGTTTAAAGATAGAAAGCCTTTAATGAATATGGGCTGGTACATTATAAAAATACACCAAAGCACACTGGTACTCTTGCCTTCCTCTGCTTGTTTTCGATGGTTTTCAATGTAGCTGTGTTTCTCTTGGCCAACTGTATGAATTTGCAAGGTCAAAGTTGACGAAAGGTGAACTCCAACCCACACGTCTGCCAGAGATGGCCCCAAAACCGTCAGTCGTACAGTTTCAGTTGAAATGACTGGGAGACAGTGAGTAGCCACATCAACGGTGCTAATGTATGACATATAATCATCCTATAAGTTGATATGGGGAATTTCTCAGCAAATAGTTGCTTATTTATGTGTCTAGCAGTTATGGAGCAAAATTATCATTCATTTGGAGTAGTGTTTCTGTCCACCTGATGAGAATAAGTCCAATATTCACGCTCTTTTAGCTTTGTTTTTGGTCTCCACCAAATCCTGAAGGAAATATCTGGCTCTTTAGCTGCTTTGACATACAAGTAATTTGAAAACACTGATTATAACGGCTTTAAAAGTTTACTGCTGGCATCCATAGGTTTCCCACGTTGGCAGCTCAAATGCAAAGAGTTTGGGAATGACAGATTTTCCACTTTCAATTTCCCACCTCTGACATCAGCAAAGCAGTGAAGCCACCACAGAAGAGAGCAGCACTTTCAAAAACTCAAACATCCCTGGCCAGAAATTATGGAAAGAGGCACCCACACTCTTGTGACCTTTTTCATTTTTTAACCAGTCAACACTAGATGTATTTGCAAATGTACCACATTGCCACATCAGTGTACACAGCTCAGAAAAATTGGCCATGATTTCCTGACATGCTGTTCAAGTGAAAAAGAAAAAACAAACACAAAAAAAAGCTGTTACCTGAAATTTAGCGGCGGAAGTAGATGGTTTCGTCCTCAGAGAAACCATTATTTAAGAAAAGGTCATGAGAGGCAAGTATTGGAAGCAAGAGTTAATAAGTTTTATTTTCTCATCTGAATGACAGCTGCTTTAAGAAACAAATTCTTCAAGGACTCTAACTTACCGTTTTTAGAAATGTTTTTAAAATAACTTCTCTGGCATTAACAATTACACGTAATAAACAGGTCTTAATCTGGAGACTCAAATATCTCGGTGCAATACTGGTCTGTAAGTTTGGGTGTGTCTTACAATAACTCACGGTAGATTTATACGCTCCTGGACAAACATGTCGTGCACCAAAGCCCTCCTACTGAAACGTACATCACATACAGGATTTAGTCCTAAAACAGGAAGGTAGCGGTGAACCCATCACAACAACAACATGAACACTGGATAAACATATTAATAACAATACTAATAATAACAATACTAATAATTAAAAACTCTTAATTAAAAGACTCTTCCTATGTGGATGGTTTCTATATCATTATGTCTGTGATTGCCAGGGAGAACTCTGCTCTGAGCATTCCCAACATTCCCATGTAGCTCTTGACCCCTGACAGCCTTAAATTATTAACATTCCCATATGGGCTTAAACCCCCTGATCGCTGCTCGCAGCTAAATTTTTCATGTGTTTTTCATATTACCATAAGAATTGACACAGGAGATAAATATCACGGCCTGTGTGTGTTTGTGTTTTCAGTGTGTGTCTTCCTGTTTATCTGTCCTGAAAACATCACCATCATGTACTCAGTTTCACTTTTTGGAAACCTGCAGCCAAAAGGCATCTTCCATGCCTTGTTCTTTTCTCACTGAGCACATCTGGTCAACAGGGGGCAGTAGTTTGCCTCCTTCTGTTGTTAAAAAAAAAGAAAAACTGTCTCTGCTGCTGCTGCTCCTTTTGTATCCAGCACCACTGACAGCACACAGGACCAACTGCACAATGGGTTATGAATGAGCTCCCATTTATCACAATTAATCAGTGGGCCAAACCCATTAACTGTCAGGCAAGGGAAGAGTTTGTCTTAGTAAGAATGACGGACTGCTCGACTGTTCAAATGCATTAGGTGGCCTCGAGTAGTCAAGAAAAATTTAGAGCAGAGCTATGTTTGTTTGTGAGTTCAGAATTAGAAACTAAGACTGTAAGAATGATTTTAGTCTTCATATTGTCCACACAATTCACATGCTGCAAACACCACTCAACACCACCTCCATCTCATTACCTGAACCCAAATCTCAGTGATGGGAAGTAAGTAAGTACATTTAATCATGTACTGTACAAGATACTTTACTTAAGTATCTCTATTTTATGCTGCTCCATGCTTTCGCTTTCCTTTAGCCACTGTATTTTAAGGGGAAACATAATACTTTTTACTCTGCTGCATTTATTTGACAGCCATAGCTACTAGTTATTTAAGAGACGTAATTTGTCATCTTAAAAAAAAAAGATTAAATTACATAACAGAATTGGCTACAGTATATAAATGCTTCTTACACCTTAATATATGAGTAATAATAATCTAATAATTAAATAATAAAATACCTAAAATGGGCCATTCTGCTGAATGAGTTAACTTTTGAAATTTAAGTACATTTGGTTGATGAAACTTCTGTACTTTACTTGAGTAAAACTTTCAAAGATTTGTACATGCAAAGAAATATGTGTACAATGTGATATTTATGATTATAACTAAATTATATGTAAAAGATATTTAAATATATTGGGTGTGAGTGAATTTCCTTTCAGTACATTTTTTTGAGCATGAGCAGAACACAACTACAAATCTCTCCGTACCGGTATGGGAGTTATGAATCAGGTGCCCATGATAAATGCCAGTAGAGAAGACATTTTCAAACCAGTTTGCATGCTGCACGCTTCTGGTCATTCTTAAACACAAATGTTGTTTAAATATGTGATGCAGTATAACATGATCTCAGTCAACAGGCAGCTGATAGCAGTCTAAAGGGGGAAGTCGAATGTAAACATCTCAGTCAAGTTTGAAAGGACGTCTGTAACATGTCTGACTGACCAAACCTCAAACCTTCAAAGTCCTCCTCAAACAAAAGTAAAGCTTTCTTTTTTTTCCTTTTCTTTTCTTTTCTCCTCACTTTTCTCCCCTCCATAACAAACACCACATAATGATTTTGGGTATCTGGTAGATCAAGCGGGGTTTTGCCGGCAGCTGTGTGGTGGTTGCAGGGTTGCCAAACCAAACAGAGGGGGGCTCCTGGAGTCACCTCTGCCCAAACATACACCTAATCCTCCCAGCACCGGCCAGATCGCAACTCTTGAACGCAGAAGACAGTTTAAATATAGAAGAGGGGACAAAGGTCAAATCTACAGAGGGATTTAAGGCCTTATCATTATCACGGAACAGCAGAGCCGAGCTGCAGCCCTGAGAAAGTGCCTCTGTGTCTCCCAGCACTGGAGGCAGGACAGGAGGCCTCAGCATGACTAACAGCACACAGATAGAGTCAGAGTAGACATCCACATCCTCACAGATTCAAAGGCTTCATAGTGCATTTTTTTCCCAAGCTGAAAACCAACCCTTAAAGGTCCAATCTGTCATTTTGTGACCATATAAATTATAGGTATATTTGCTTGTCCTTTGTATATTTTGAAGAGCTGACATGTTGTTTATTTAAATGATCATAATTTACAAATTACAAGTTTAGCCCAGAGAAAAATCACATGTGAAATCCTGAAGGTTTTTGCACGTGACATATTTCTAACATATTTGACATATTTCTAATGTGAACTGTCCAAAAACTCTCCTCTAAGTAAAAGTTTGAGGAAAGAAGTGAAACAGGATTGGCTAAAATAACAGAAAATGCTGATTTTGCTTCTTGAGTTGCACAGAAGCCACTTCAATGATTGTACGATATTCACGTGATAGTCAGATAATAATTTCAGTGCCTTTTAGCCCTGCAGAAAATAAATAAGGTTTTAAATCTCACTGCGTGTGGACAGAATAAACGTACACAACATGAAATGGGGAAACTCAAATCCCATTTCAGTCTAGAATTTGATTAGAGAAAAGCAGGAAGACAGAATGAAAAAAACAAGCTCTTAGAAGTGTGATGAAAACAGTAATGTTGTCTAGAAACTGATTAAAAACATCTGCTGGGACAGAAATAAGTGCGAAACGCTAAGAGATTGTAAAATGTTGTCAAAAACCACAAATTCTGTATTTATTTAAGCATTTTTTGAGACCAACAGAAGAAATACGAGCACTGTTTACTTATGTCATTTCTCACGCAGTTTACTTAAGTTCAGTAAACTGACACCACACAGTATTACAGCTATTAGAATTAGACTAATGAAGGCTGATAATGGTGTTATTAAACTGAAGTCAAAAGCCACGAAATGAAAGGTGTTTTTGTGTTTCCTTGTTGTATTTCAATTATTGTCGGGATAGAAAAGCCTCAGAAACAGCATGAAGACCACGATGGGGACATTAAAAGAAAAGAAAAAAAAGAAAAAAGAAACCCAGAATAAATAAAGTTTCTTCAAGGCAGGCTGACTCACCACACCTACTGGCTGGTAGAGACACTCTGGGAGACGTTAATGCCCTCAAACCTAATTCAACAATTACAGGAATAAATAAAAGATGCAAGGGAAATAAAACTTAATGGCAAGTTTTACAGACTGATCTTTCGGAGCTGAACGTGATCCATCACTGTGGTAGGTGGATATTTGATATTTAGTAGAACAAACAGATCAAACCCTAATGAAGATAACCTGCCCACGCCCTCACGCTCTTGTAGCTGAGCTTCTTGTTATCAGTAATACTCAGTATGAAGAGCACTTCAGGCCTGATGAAAAGCACTTGCACAGGCCATTGAGGAATGGATGAGAGGGATCCCAGCAGCAGTATCAAGTATAATCAGTCGGTAGGGGGGGGGTTAAACACTGGTCCAGAGAGGAGACTCCACGCTCCTGGTGGACAGATATGTTGAAGAAATATAAATTTGACTAAAACTCTTTAGTGTTTGATGACTGAGCCTTCGTCTACAAGGTTGGTTTTGGACTCAGGGAGCAAAAAACTTGTTTTAAAAAGGCAAAAAACTTTATAAAACTGCTGTGACTTTTTCTCCTCCATATTTTTTTCCGGTGTGCTTAACATCAAGTAATTGCTGACTTGTGGGGGGTTATATTCCTGTAAACTGAGACAAAACTTTTAAATCTGAATTCTCCTGCATCAATCAAAGCATTTTCCCTTCTTGATGACAGTGAAATCCCACACTGCTCCATTACAGTGAAGCTGCAGCACAGCTTTACTCCAACAAGTGCAGGAATTTGATTAAAATTGTCTGGTTTTGTAACCGAGTCGGCTGAACTGACCACAGCGATATTAAATCAGAACCTACTGAGGTGCTGTCAATTTTCCTTTACTTTTTTTTTTTTTAAATGAAATGAAATGTATGACAGGCCAGTGCTAATTCTGCTCGGCTTTAGCCTCACCATGAGCACTTAGCAGCCGGTTTGTTATCACCTTGTTGTAGCTTAGTGTGTATACATACACTGTATACAAAGTTATTACAGACCTGAAAGCACTTAAGCCCTCTGAAGGAAAAAGGGTGTTCAGAGGCTTGATAAAAAAAAATAGTCCGTTATTTCAAGCAGAGTTGAGGGCTTTATTGTTAGCTTTTGGCCACAGAGCTGGAGTCAGAGATGCTTTAAAAGAAAAACTCCAAAGCTGACCTTTAGGCCTCAATCAAAAGCAGACCGTTTGGTAAAAAATAAAGGAGGCAAGAGAGGAGGGGAGGAGAATTTACCGCCCTTTCAGCAGAGGAGAAAGAAAAGAAGAAAAGAAAAGACATGGCTCTGTTTGTGGAAAGAGAAGAATATCATGTGGGTGAAATCTCCAGCAGCAAACCAAGACAGGTGAGGCTGCAGAAGATTGAAACCTCAACCCCCCCCCCAAAAAACATCATGAGTTCGATTATTTCCAATTTTAACGTCTCGTTGTTGATCGATAATGTCATTGCACAAGGTATGGAGAAGTGGAATTTCGAGTATCCTTTAAAAATAAAAGTCCGTGTTGTTTAAGTAGACTTTGTAGGTTTTATTCTAACGTCTTGATCCTTAGAATAAAAAAAAAAAACACCAACTATGTTTAATGCGGAATGAGTCTGATAAATATTGGTTAGTCTGTCTATCTCCCTACATGCAGTCCTCTCCCAGTTATTCAGGCTCTAATTGTGAGCCCCTGCTAAAAGCTGCGAAATGTGTGTGTCAGAAAACGGCGATTAGCGACGCGTCTTCATCCATTTTAATATCGCAACATGAGAATTATTTGCCACTTTGAAAATAAAGCCGCTCGTTTAAAGGAGCTCAGACCTTACGAGCTCATTTGCTCGAAATAAAATTTTAAAAATCGCCTTTATATAAAAGATTCAAACACGCAGACGAGTGAAATCAGACTTTAAGTGAACCTCGCCGACATTTACATTCCGCCTGTTAATATTCTGTTAATGCCGAGAGGCTTAAAAAGAAGCTGTTATCAGAGAGAAACTTTCACGAGAGAGGTTCCTTTTATATTTAACCACAGAAGATCTCAGTGTCAAGACTGAATTTAGGCTGATGTTTAAAACAAAGTCAGAGGATGAAAAGGGGAATAAAAGATTAAAGACGGATAAAAATAAAAGGAAACTGAGATGGAAAAAGTCGAGACGTTCATGTTTAATCAAGCCAAATTCATAATTTAAAAACGGAATACTTGAAGCGACTTTTTATTTTGTTTTATTATTTGTGTTACATTTATTTAAACAGATTTAAAAATTTTAGAAAACAACATAGTTTGATTTTAAATCATGAAAAGGCACAAAACACCTGCACTGTAAAAATCTGATCAGCGATATAGATCAAATGTCGAGACATGTGTTAAGTTGTACATAGATATATTTATAAAAGAATAATAAACTTGTGCATCTATCGAATTATGTTATTTTAAAAAAGTATTGTAAGCTATTTTATAAGCAGAAAACGATCATATGTATTTTACAATTCGTTAAAAAATTATACAAGAACATTTGAGAACGTATATAATGTATTTTGAAAACGAAAATTGAATATTCACCAAGAAAAAACGTGTGCGTGTGTGCGAAGGAGAGTTTTTCTCTCAGCGCTTTTTATTTGTTCCCCCTGAGGAAGGGGACTTACCCTCCTTATTGTTCCATACTTGAGCCTCTTACAGACAAAGATTCCTGATGTTACTTAAAACTTATTCTGCTTCTCAGCCTCCAGAGATCAGAAAAAAAAAATACAACAATGGTAGCAATACAACAGCAGAAAGCAAAATGTCTGCCTATTTTCCCTCAAGACATAAACTGGAAACAGAAAAGGATAAGAAGCATTCTTGCTGTGCCAAGTTACACATGGATTATGTCCTTAAAATATATTCTAAAATATTAAATATTTTTCAACAACAATAAATAACTTCCCGCCCTGTTTAAAAGAAAAATGCTGACGGCCTAACTCTGCTTGACATTAAAGAACATGAACACACACAAAACCTGATGCTTTCTGATCTAAAAACAAGAGAACATTTTATAAAATGCAGAAACAATAAACAAATGGCAGAAAACTGTCGCAAATCCCCCAGAATGGATGGAACATACAGTATAAAGCTTCAAAGGATTAATTTTTTTTTTTTTTTTTTTTTTGGTTCTCACAGAAAGAAGAGGAGAGAGATTAGGGTGGGAAAACACAAGGCCAGAAAAACAAGGAAGATAAAAAGAGTGAAAAATGACAGAAAATGTCATCTGATCTGATGGACACAGATCAATTTCCAGCCTTTAGACCCCTGTCTCCATCTGAGGACGTCTGATAGACATGAATCATCCCTGGATGCCTCCCACTGTGTGTGTGTCTGTGTGTGTGTGTGTGTGTGTTACTGCTTTAATATTTGGCTCCTCATCCGAATGTTGACATCTGATTTCAAGCATCTTAACTGACGCTCTTAATGTGAAATTATTCCACCAAAGTCTTTTGTTACAGTTCTAAACCATGGACGTGGGCATGGATTGTGTTGATGAGAAACATTAAAAACACTGATGATGCTGTGGCCTCAAATATAAAATTTCAAAATGAAAGCGCTCAAGGACAAATTTGTTGTGATGTTCATGTTATCTCGGCATGTAATCATGCTTTTACTTTTCAAATCTGAGCTGTGAAACTCACAAAAATTTATTAAAAATGTCTTTTTTTTAAAGCAAGAAATAATTAGAAAGAAGAATTTAAATGATAATATGGAGTTTAAATTGATGCTGAAGCCTCCTACTGCGAGAACACACAGTGTTACCTCCAAACAGGCAGGCAGAGCACTTCATAATAGAGTCCTTACTGTCTTGTAAACCCTTGTAGGCTGTTCTCTGGGCCAGCAAAGCCATAAGCCCCTCACTCACTCTCTCTCTCTCACACACACACACACACACACACACACACTTTAAGAGCTGCCTGGCCTCCATCGGGAGGCTTGTGCAGCAGATGTCGGGTCAGCACTGCAGGGCCTTACATAAAACCTTGGATTCTTTCAATGCATTAAAGCCTGGATCCTTTTACACTGTTTAATTAGTGATCGATTAAAGAAACAATTATGAATTCATTCGTTCAGACAGTCTTAATGAGATTTCTGAGCAGATGTGTTTGTTCATCTAGAAAAAAGGTTGCGTTTTTTTGGAGCTTTTGGAAGTTTGTGTATTTTAAGTTGTTCATCTTTTTATGAGAGGGTATAAAAATCAATACCTTTTACAGCTTCAAAATACTAGCACTTAGTAGTAATCTGTTTTCTGGACCAACCCAAGCCTTTTGAGGCTGTGTGTAGGATTTGTTACTCTGCCCCCAGATGCTGTGTTGACGTTTCATGAGCTTTTAGGGCATTTTTGGGATATGGAGGTGCAACCGAGCACTATTAAAACAAGGGTCTATGTCCATGAATACTTCAAATAGACAAAAAAAAAAAAAAAAAGAATTCATACATTTAAAAATAATGACACAGAAAAGAAAGAAAATGTACAGATTCGGTTAGTTTTGGAGGCCCAGCGGTGTTCAGGGGTAACTCTCTCTGCCTCTTGTCCTGTTTCTGTTCTGACTATTTCCACTCATGCACAGGAGTAATGAGCAAGAAAAGCAACTATAGCAGCATAATTGCAAGTGTTGGATTGTATTCTTTATCCTAAGTTCACTAGTTTCGAAAACATGTTTCCATCCCTACCTGCTGAGTGTTGGAGGCAAGGAAAAGCCTACAATATACTGTCTGTCTCAGGGACGGGTCGTTTAGGATCACAGCTGCTGCAGAGCCGGGGGGAAGGCAAGCCGCTAATGCAACCAATTAAAGTCTAATCCAGTGATGAAGCATTGTCTCAGGAAGATAACGGAGCTGCTAAGTGGCGCTGCTAATGACAAAGGAGAGGGGGGGATCACTGCTGGAGAAAGCCGAACACCCTGGCTTGATGGAACATACACAGAATGAAACAAAAGCATAATGTGATGGTGAGATAGCAGAGGCAGAGGTCTGGAGAACACTGCTGGATACTGTTAACAGGAAGTGTGAAATGTGAGAAGAAAACACTGACTTGCGTAACTGGAAAGGTACAATACCATAAGTACAGTAATTATGTTCTCACAGCCATCATATCCCCATAAAAAAAAGCGAGGGCCTATTTTTTCTTAACAATAATACAATTTTCCTATTTTTACAGCAAAAAATCCAATAATACCTAACCTAATATATTGGTTTAGGCTCACCTTTTGTGGATCAGGTTATGTTGAAATAAAGTAAGTGCTGTGTTTGTCTCAGTTAAGTGTAGGCTACATGCTTATTGTTTTAGTTAAAGGTTTAGTCTGCAGTACTCGTTATAAAGTTAAAAAAAAAATTACCAAAATAATTTTTGTACACATAATACTGAAAGTGGGCTTTTATTTGTGAGTATGATATTCCTTTGAGATATCATAAACAGCCCTGAGGTTTTTTAAACTTTAAATGCATACATAAGCACGTAACTAATATTGTTTGTGCACTGAAAAGAGGCTGTGAGCAAAGATGCAGTAATGAAACCAGGAGAGGTGGGGCATACTGTTGTGTAAATCTGTGTTGTGTAATTTAGCATTTTTCTGGGTATGGTATTACGTTATTTCACAGGAGCTGATGGAGGCAGCCTGCGCCAGCCATGGACAGACGGTGTGCAGAGAAAATAAAAGCACACACATCCACACGTGCACCTACACCACGTCCAGAACATAAAACTGACACCTCAGACAAAAGTACTAAGTTGCTAATTCAACAGGCTTTATGAGGCTTAGGGGACCATTGTCATGTGGATCACAACATAATGGTCTTTAGATGCATCAACAAGATTAGCTGCAACATTTCCACACCTTCCTGCTGATAGGGAGCATGCAGACAGCAACAGAGTGCATGGTACTGTAATTAATTATTTACTCAGCATTTAATACTGTCTAATTATTGTGTGTAATAGGATGAATGTCAGACTAAAGCTGCGGTGGTCAGAGTGTGTGTGCTGAGTATTTGTGAAACATATTTGCGTATGTGGCTGAACGAAGGCCCAG
Organism: Toxotes lorentzi; assembly: GCA_037833715.1. Classification (NCBI taxonomy): domain Eukaryota; kingdom Metazoa; phylum Chordata; class Actinopteri; family Toxotidae; genus Toxotes; species Toxotes lorentzi. Next base: position 12,031,833 of record JBBMJY010000004.1, read on the forward strand.
AGAAGGGCAGTGAGATTCTAGATAACCTTTAAACAGGGAAACAAACATCTTCAAGTATGATTTGTGAAATTCTTTCAGTGCCCAGTATCGCTTGTGATATTTTCCACTCAACAGGGAAGTCCTTTATGAAGGTTTTGTAGAGTGTGCAGTTCCAAGAATACAGTGCAACACCCAAACAACAAACACAAGCACTCCTTGTTCTGTAAATGCAGAAAACAAATCAATAAATCAGTTTTAAGATGTGCGTTTTTTAAAGTGTTTTCAAGATTAAATTTGCACCATGTCTTATACAATATACGTAATCACGTCAATAATGTAATATGTGATAATATGTCAATCAGGTATTTACAAGTAATCACAAACTTTGTGCAAATATGAAAAACACATTAAAAGTTTAAAATGTATTTTTAAATTAGAGGTTTATATACTCCTCTATTGTTTAAATTAACAGTCACCTTTGATCTATTTCTCAGTTAAGTCAAAAAGACATGACGTTTAAGCTGAAAACTAAAACTTTAGACATTTTCACCCGACGGCAACAACAAAAAAAAAAAACACCCAAATTTGTCTCATTACACTTTTTAAGAGATTTAAATTCCTTTCAGTCCATTGTAATTAGCTGTTTTAGGTTGTTCTGTCCTCCTACTGTTTCTAACCTTAGGAGGTTAATCCTGCTGCCTGAGGCAGTCTGGCTGTTTGTGTCTGTGTGTGTGTGTGTGCAGACATAGTACATGCATCCACTTTATCTTTCTCTGCGTGTCGGGAAAAGGAAGAGAACACCCTGTGTTCAAGTTTTAATATTTCACTCAAGAATTCCAAGTTGAAGAACAAAAAAACCTTAAAAAAATGAAGTGGAATATCCCTTTAAACATGTAATGCAAGCTCAGTAATCATCCCTCCAAGTGCTTACAGGCACAGCACTGTACAATCAACTGAAATTTGTAGGAACGGAAAGCCCTGGCAGGATTCAGGCTCCTGAGATCATGTCTGTTTTATTGGGGGATAAATGTTGCCATTGACATTGTGGAGGGGGAAAACGGAGCGTGGCCGGCCCAGCTCTAATTGGCTGCATTAGCATCATCATTGCTGCGTGCCCGCCCCTCCCACTCTAGCTCTGTCTCCTGTGATTTGATTGGCTGCATCGGCATTCCAGTGCAATTTACAAGCTACACCAGGGATGATTTTTTTTCTTTCTTTCTTTCTTTCCCCCCTTTGCTACTTCAGTTTTTTTCTTTTCTCTGCCAGGACCTAACAAGCATCAGTGTGTGTTTCATGTCCTGAATCTGCCAATACAAAGGAGCCGAGAGTAGTGAAAGATTTGACTGAAACCAAGAGACAGAAGAAGAAGATATATTTATAAAACATTTAAAGGAGAGAGAAAAGACTCCAACTGTTCAGTGGCTTCAGAAAGTATTCAGTATTAAAAGAATTCTTGAGATGTCCACAACTTGATGAGTCCACACGGCAATCACTCGAATCATACCGCCTCAACAAAACAATGCTGGAGTGGCTTCAGGACAAGTCTGTGGTTGTCCTTGAGTGGGACAACCAAAGCCCAGAATGAAACCTCATAGAACATCTGTGGAGATACCTGAAGATGGCAGTTCAGACACTTTCCATCCAATCTGATGGAGCTCAAGAGGATCTGCCAAAAAGAACAGGATAAACTGTCCAGATCTGGCGGTGCAGAGCTTGTAGAGACTTACCCAAGAAAACTCAAAGCTGTAATTGCTGCCAAAGTGGCTTCCAGAGAGTAACTGAATCAAGCCTCTGAATATTATAAATTTACATTACAAATGTATTTCTTAAAACCTGATTAGATTCACCTGAAAAAAAGCTGTGATCAGTTTTTGGCTGTTTGATGCTACAGTGGTGGCTGAGCCATTTAAAATGTTGGTGTTATCCTACACATACAGAGTTTTTCGGGACATGGTGGGAAATGGAAGACGCTTAATCCTGATTGTGTGATGATGGTACTTTTATGAATGGCTTACCTGTTTTACAGTGCAATGTGTGTCTATGTGTAAACAGCATCACTCAGGACATTTTAGAAACACATTGTGTGCTAGCTGAAGTGTGGTACAAGCCAGGAAGAACAAATTACTTCAGTGTAGTAGGCGGCCATTTTAGTGCCTCCAACCCATTGTGCAGTAATACCTCCTTCTGGCAATAACACGCACAAGCACATGCATGCACACACACCTCTCAGGAAGGAAGGGAAGGTTTAAAGCAGTACAACACGTCAGCAGACAGAGGACAGAGGTCCGCTCAACTCACACTGACTCCAGCTCATTAAATGCAACACCCCAAGAGTGCCACGTACACAATAGGAAATATACAGATACAGTACACTTGGCCCGCTGGCAGAGCACATGCATTCATGCACATGCGCACACACCTATCTCCATCCCTCCCCCACTAACCCCACACCTACTCTCTCACACAAGAACAAAAAAGAGCAAGAAGCTTTGTGGATCATCTTTTTCTGCAGCCCAGCCATCTTTAATCCCTGCACAGGGATTTAGGTAGTGAAGGGGGAGGGAGGGTGTCTCCAGGGTGAGGGGCCTCCCTGAGGTACTCTCTCCCTGAAGCAGGGGCCTAATTGGGGCCCTTGTAGCGCCACAGTTGTGCTCTCAGCTGTGCCGCACAGAGGGTCTGTTTCAGCATTGGCAGACAATCCTAAAAGAGAATTGTTCTTTTAGATTAACCTGTCAGGTTTTGTTTGGATCCATTTCTTATGTTTGTATTATATTTGTTTCATTACAATGTAAAAGGAATTAATGTTGCCGCCAAATGCTTTACCACAGAGACGAAGAGATGAAGATGCAAATATGTTCAAATTACAGTGGGGACCTGTTTTCTGTTTCTTTGTAAACTTTATTTCAGAAAATCAATTAGAGTCAGTTTGTTTCTGCACTTCCAAATTTCTGTCATGGCCCTCAGTCATTAGCCTTTCTCTTCTGTATATGGACCAAACTGGTGGACAGAGTGACACCAACAGCACATCTAAAAATTGTTTGATTAAAGCATCAGAATTAGATATATTTACTGTACATGCCACAACACATGAAATATTTTTGACATAAAGATGTCTTATGTGCTCATTTCAACTTGATTTCAGATGAATTAATGTGAATAAGGAGCATGCATGACAGTTACAATAACTGGAGTATCTCCTCAATTTCAGTTGAACCAATGTATAAAACATAAATATGACGATATTTATGTTTTATAATAACACTAACTATCACAGTACAATTGTATTGGGACCAGAATCATGTAATGCCTTTAAGGTATCATTGTGAGCAGCCATGTTGTCTAGCAGACAAACTCCATAAAAGCCTAAGTGTGACCGCTGGCAACATGTCTGAGGGGTTGTTGGTTCTCTATAAAGCAGTGGCACAAAGCTTATTGTGTTTGGGGCCTGTGTCTTATTTGGCTGCACTTCATGGGGACTTAAAGAATAAAGAGGTTTGTTTTCTTAGTGCCTAAATTCTGCAAAAGCAAACACAGTTGGGTAAAAGACATTAATGCATGACCCAGGATCAAAATGTGTGGTTTTAGGCACTGAAGCTGGGTATAATTAACTGCAACAGAAAAAAAATCAAAACCTTAAGAAAAGACATCCACATGAGGGATGAACAAAAGACAGCAACAAAAAAATGGAAAGTTGTTTTTGCTTTCGGACTGAGCTGCAAAATGTCTATAAACTGATGGATTTAGTACATTAACCACATGAGGAAATACAATTATATTGAAGTCAGCTGTTACTTAAATTATGAAAAAAAAATCTATAAACAATCTCATCGAGTTAATATCTAAATTTCTCTTTCTCTCATTTTCACTTTCTCTGCTCTTACTTCACATTCTCTTCTCATCAAATTTATTCATAATGTGGTTCAGACCTGATTTCACAACCTGCTGTGTGTGTGTGACAGATGGTTCTCGGTGTGATGAGCATCAGGCTGACTCAGGATCCACCCATTAAAGGATTAGATAGTATTGATCTTGATTTTGATCGGTGCTGCTCCACCGATCAAAATCTCAAACATTCTTGTATGCTCCAGAATGTCACCTTTCCTGCCCAACATTGTTTTAGGATGCATATGAAATGAAGTCAGTCCAAGGACAATAAAAAAATTAATTCACCAACTCAGATATCACTCATACTCTACAAAATAAGTATGAATTTAATAAAAATGTAAGATTATTACAACTATATTTATGTACTAATTTGTCTGCCAAAGTAAATCCCTTTTGAGAGAACACACAATGCTGCCAAAATTATGTTTGTTATCAACATCATGGAGAAAGGTTTTTAATGAATGTAGAACCTAATGCTGATCTTCTCATCAATAAACTACAAAAATCTTCATGTCTTTGTGTATAATTTGATTTTCCAACCATGTCCAACAACTAGACTACAACTACTGAACATTACATAAAAAACACTTTTTTATGGTCAAGTTAAGGCACGAACAGCACTAGGTTTTGAAAAAGTCAGCGCTGACGTGAATCACAAGAATGTGCACACAGTACTGTATTAACATTCAACTGAAACCACGATCTTTCCCTAACCTTAGCCAATGGACATGTGTTACCTAAACTTAACCACACATGGAGCATAGGATAAGAATTCTGGTCTATGGTGTCAAAGTCCTGCGCCCCATACGTCCACCACTCACACTGACCATCTCCCAGTAAATCATAATCCAGGCAGCAATTACATTTCGCTTAAAATGTATTTGGCAAAACAAATTAGTAGGATACAAATGTAGTTTTGAAGAGGCAGGAAAGATAAGGTAAGATTCGGTCAGAGAAGATATTTGATGTCAGCCACGATAAAATAAAGACGCATATGAAAGGAGTTGTTGCAAAACTCCAGGATTTGTACTGCAGAGGAAAAAAGCGATTATTACTTAAATTTGGTCATTTGTCTTGTGTTAGCCCTTTGACTGTAAATTACCTGTTTGGTTTGCACTTGGATCGTGGACTGTGTCTCAACATTTTTCAATGGGCTTAGCAAGATGAAAAAAAGTCTAAACACTAAGAGACCGGGACTAAAAATAAAGCAGTTGATCTTCTGACACAGACCTACATGTAGAAGCAAGTCTACCATCTCAGACCAGACTGTCTTCCCAAGAAAAACACCACAATCAGTGGTTTAGGCAAATACCCCAAACCGGCATAACCACACGTTCAGGTGAGAAATCCCTCTAGTGGCTGCAGTAAGTATATAGTAAGTAAAGGATGAAGTCAGATGAAGTTATTGTAGAGTGTTAAAATCCACTTACGGACGGGGTCGAGGAGGATGGGGGGGAAAGACTGTTTACTTTCACGTTATATTACTTTACATTATGAAATGCTGCTCCTCCTGGCAGCTCTGACGTCTCATTACTTCTCATTCATTGTGACTCTTTTTCAAAAATCTGTGCAAGACAAATATTTCAGGGTTGATAGGGGGAAAGATTGTGCTCATGATTACTTAACGTAAATCTGACACACAGGTCATGAGGTGCAGAGTCATCCAATATGGAAGATACTTTCTTGGGATACTGGGCCTCGTTGTGAGGGAAAAAAAAAAGCAGAGAGGAGGACAAGGTAGCGGTTGGGATAAGAGTCAGGTAGAGAGGAGGGAAGGGAGTGTAAGGTTGAGTCAGTGAGATTATATGAGGGAAGAAGGATGGGAGATGGAAGTCTGTAATTGGTTGCCTGGAGAGGATTAACCTGTCTGCCTCCAGCCTCTCCCTTCTACCTTAAACAAAATACTATATGCCCACGTTACTGTGGCAACTACCGTCTCTGCCTTTAACCCCTTATCAAACTTCCTCCTCCCAGCAGCCCTAGCATCTCTTGACTTCTCATTCTGTGTCTTTATCTTGGCTCTCCCTATAGCTTCATCTCTGCCTGCACCCTGTTACTCTCTCCCTGTAATGCCTAATGATTAATTAAGCATGTGACTCAGTTTCTAGTGAGGCAGTTGTGTTGTCTACCTGACCAGGTAAGCGGAACAGCAACGACTGTATGCTACATTAGCATCTGAATTTCCTGACTCCTTCACTGCAAACACTATAATTAAAAGACAGGGAAGGGCATCCCCTTCCTTTTATCTCTGGATTTAAACCTGCTTTGAGACTTCATACCCCACACACACACACACATGTACACGTGTACACATTTCTCTCACACACACACTCCTAACCTCAAATGTAGCCGCGGGGCAAGCAGAAACTAGTTTGTGTGAGAAACTACAGCCAGCCAGACACACAGAAACACCGACAAACACTCCTGTGAAAGGACAAGAGAGCGTTTGCGAGGTTCCCACCACATCGCTGTATGACAACACACAATAGGACAGGAAATAACACCCAGACGACACACACCCCTTCATCCTGTATTCTGTCTGAATAAACACTTGATTGAGAATAGTGAGCTTAATGGATGAATGGTTTGCTCAATCACAACAATGAAATGTCTGATAATAGTGCTGCCAGGTTTGAGAACACAGGCTCATTTGTTATATCCATGCAGATCTACATGTACTCTAGAAAAAACACCTGTAGAGTTGAGCTGCAGAGATTAAAATTGACTTCCATCAATAATGCATGTGTGATTAACTTGTAATTTGAAGGTATAATGTCACTAAAAAGGTTTTCCTTTCTGTAATCTTTGTCAAAGTGACAACTGCAGATTCCGTTGTGGTGAGAATTACTGTTGGACAGCATTAGTCTAAACCTTGTTAAGATGGTTGATGAATGATGTATTGTCTAATCTATACGGATGTTTTTATACTGCATGCTTATGTTTAACATTCTATGTTTAAAGCTGTGCACAGTAAAACTCTTTTGTGAAATCTGAGTCAAACCAGATTTGAAAATACTGCTGGTATAATAGACATTTCTTGAAATTATTTTACTATGAAATAAGTTTAGAGGGTGTTTCAATACAAGAATTTAAGCCTTTTGTGTTTAAACTTTTTTTTTTTTGCAATACACTTCTATTTCACGTCACATAAACCTTTACATGGCTGCAGTAAACACATTAGTTTTTCTGTTGTGCTAATGGCAGCAGCTAAAGCTGCACGGTGGCGACTGACAACAACCCACCCATGAACTTCATGACTGATGTTGGATCAACTAAAGAGGCTGCTGATGATCCATGAAAGTCAGGCTTACCGGGATGAGTCTTAGTCATAACTGATAGTGAGTCTCTTTTACTGTTTTGCTGAGTAACATGTTTTACTCACCTGTGCTATGAAGACGTGCCAAGGACGCCAGGAACTGGCTAAAACATGTATGTGTGAATAAGAAGGGATTCTCTTTTTGCTGATACATCAAAATGTGTCTGAATGTGTGTGTTATTTAATTTATGATTTCATAAAGTAGTTTTAAACTTAATATTTAATATGTGTGTATGCATGCTTGTATATACATGTGTTACTATTCTTTGTAGCAGGCACTTGATGATGTTATTATACTGTACGTTTGTGTAGGTGTTTGATGGGTGTGCTTTTGTTCTTTTTGCTGAAGAAATATAAAAATGCACTTAAATTTAAAAAGACAAATTTCCACGACAGATCAAATTAAATTTTTCTCATATCTCACCTTACAGTTGGACTAAATACCTTCCTCTCATGCACATATACATAGATCACAGATGCAGACAAGCTTTATTTAAGTAGAAACAATATTCACCATGTTGCAGTTTTAGTTCATTCTTGTTTTCTTACTCTATTTCAGTCTTATCCAGTGACTGTATTCTACAGGCAGGAATGCTACACAAACAAGCATGTAAATAAAGTTGAAGAACAAAGAATAAAAGCAAATAAAAAAGATGTCTGTGGCTGAGGCTCAATGAAGCTGCCATACGCTGTTACAGCCTGAGCTGAGACATACAGCAGAACCACACACCCCATCACAGACCCATGGATTATACTTTTAAAACAACATCTGTCTTTCCTTCTCCTCCTTCTCTCTCTCTCTCTCTCTTTTTCTGTCTTCAGGAGGATGGGATAAACAAGCCAATACACATTCAGATCATAAACCATTATTTTGATCCTTTGCCTGTCTCCTGTGTATGTTGACAGAGATTACAAATTACCAAGTTTGTGTATGATTTTGCTTGGCTGCTTTATGGTTTGGTTTTGCTGTGTATAACCAGATGTGGTTCACATCACCAGGGCCAACTGTAGTTTGTGTTTGGTTTGCCTGGAAAGGGCTGTGTTGTAGTCAGTGGTGATGTAGTCAATCTACTAATCAATCTACTGATTAAGGAGCCAATCAAGGTGGAATCATTAACCAGACAATGATCCAAGTACACAAACAGAGATAAACATGGCTGAAGTTGAAGCCTGGAGGCTTTTTTTTTTGTTAGAATGACTATTGTCAGTTACTGGAACCAGAAAATCCAAATAGAGGCAACAGATTGAAGCCTTGTTGAAGCTGAGGTGGGCCAAGTGAGATGTAACCACTGTGAGATCTGGAAATCCTGCAACCCTGCCTCCTAGAAATTCTGTTCAAATTATACCAAGGCTGTTGCTACATATGTTGTGGTGGCGACATAATTGCTGGCTGGATTAAATACATTATTAATAGCAGCAAACCTCAGCAAACTGCTGAGTCGCCAAACGGTGGTTGGAGTGGATGGCAGGTGTACAAAGCGCACAAATGTCACATCAGGGTCACATCCACTGCCCCGTCTGTGGTTAGGCAACAAAATCACTTTGGATAAGGTTGGGGAAAGGTTGTGGTTAGGGTTAAGGGTGGAAACTTTTTCTGTATTAAACCAGACCATGATCTTTCCCTAACCTTAACCAAGTGCTGTGAGTGCCTAAACATTACCATAAACAAATGTAATCATGCTTAATCACTACATGTGGATTTTTTACTGCAAGATTGGATATTTTGGTGGAAAACAAATACGCTGTCAGTGAACATTTTACTGACATGTTCAGTATCAACATATTTGCGACTTGCCAAACACGGAACGTAACAACATATCTTCAATTCTTTCTTCTTGGCTATGATAAAATTTTACTCATCAAGTTAATTGCTGAGGTATGGGGATGAAGTAAAATCAACAATCCAACCAAACAGTCATCAGAAGCTGAGGGCAACACAGCAGGCAGCAAAAAAAAAGTTACAGACAACAAACCAGCCAACCAAACCATCAATCTTGCCATCATATTGTCAACTAGCCAACACACCAACAAAACAGCCAAACCTTGAGGTTTGGCTGCCTGCGTGTGGCCTTAGACAGAAAAAAAAAAAAACACACCACATTTGTCATTACAGTGCCACAGTGTACAATCACATGACGAAGATTAATGACATATAGACCTAAGAGAGATTATGTCTTTGTTTACAGCGTAAAATACCAAGCCAAGCCCAAACAGTAGACCATTGACTGCAAAATACAGGCCTACCTGCTGGGGAGTTCTTTAACCTACAACCCAGATCATACCTGTGTCTGTTACAATTACAATGTAATTGCAAATGTTAAATATTGTTTCACAAGTAAGTGTCATTTTTAAGCTCTTCGTGATGTAAATAAAAGCCTACTTGAACCAAAACTGAACTTTGTAGCACTAAGTTTTTTAATTAATTTGGAGTCTTTTAAAGTTCTATGCGAGGAGAAAAGCATATCATCTTATGAATTGTAGCTATCTCAAGTATTTTTAAACATGCTTATCTTTTTGCAAAATAAAGACTGTATGAGCATGTGTGGAATTTAGTGACCTTTTGTGACAGAGAAGAGCAAGAACCTTGTCAATAGCATGTAAAGGGACAGTTTTATCGAAGACCCATTACATTACCATGGATCTACCATTCTGAGCTGTGCAGCACTGCAAACGTTACGGGAGGAGATGATCTTGTGTGTCACACCTCTGTAAAACAAAGTGAAACACTGTTTGAACTGCCACAAACATAACAACAAAAGCACACATTCACATCTAAAAACCTGAAGTTACTTCATCTCCTTTTAGATGATGACTCACTCGTCTTTCAGCTGTTTCTGTGGATCCACGCACTGTCAGATCATAATCAATTTATCACTGCTGCCTAATGAGAGCGCGTTCTGCTTGAGGAGTTTCAGCAAAGCCATGGGGCGTGACTCCCAGGCTCAGACAGAGAAAATAAATAGCTCCTGTGTGATCTCTCACGCCTGGTTAACATCACTGACAATATGCCGCATTTCACACAATCACCAGATAGTTTTGTCTCGTAGCAGATGTGGCATCCAGTTAAGCATGAGATGCCAACTTTTGATGATAGTGCTGATGATGCGTCTCCCTCCCGCTCTGGCAGTGGGTCAGGTGAGGTTTTGTGAGCACGCTTACTGTTTTGATGGACAGTTAATTGCATTGCATGTCGGTTTGGTGATGACTGGTGTCATGTTTTAGGGGGAGCAGGGAGCTGTGTGAGGTCTGATGATGACAAAAAAAGGAGGATGAATAAGTCCTTACGCTTACTGTCCCACCAAACCTCTCTGAAGGCGTATACCTGTGACACCACATCTAATGTAAACATACAACCCAAACACATTACGTACCTACACCATCACATTTACAAAAAAAAAAAAAAATGAATCATGCATCATATGACTATACCATACTGTACGTTTAAAAAGTTTCAAGCTGCTGGAGAAATTTATCTGTAATCTAATCTAATCTATCTTTACCTTTCATATCTTTTTGGGCCATTTACCATTTTCAGTCTTGTTTTAACCTGACCATGTTATTCTTTTTTTTAATTTTACATTATTTTCTCCTCCTCCTTTTGATAAACATCTGGTCATGTAGTATCTATTCATGTAGTATCTAGTACTGTAGAAGAGATCTAATGTGATCCCTTCAGGTAACTACCTGACCTCGGAAAATTGTGTTTATTTTGTATTCAGTTTTTTGACTGATGCACCTGCTTGGCCACACGTTTTGGAGATGTTGCTTTATAAAATGAAATATTTAGATTGGCTGTTTCATAGTTAAGTATTGCTCCTAGTTGGAGTTAGCAACAAGGATGTAGTACTTCAAAATCAAAATCCTTTGTGTTTGGGTTATGTTGTCTGTTACTACTTGTGTTATTACAACTGCTACTACCAGAATCAAGGCTGTGTGAATTACTTCTGTATGCTTCAATGGGCAGAGCATTGTGTTATTAAAATAAAAATGTCGTGCTGAGAGTCATTGTGGATTCAAGTGCTCACTGAATGTTAATTCTAACGTTATTAAACACAACATCAGTAATACTTGCTAACCTCTCCCCTGGTTCCTCCTGGAGGCCCTGCCCTGTTTGATGTTCTGGATGAGAGGTAGTGTTTGTTAATGCTGCCACCGCAGGCAGAGACCCAGCGGGTCAGCCCAGCCGCAGGTTTGGTCATGTCTAACTCTCTGTGGGTGGGAATCATCACTGAGGCAACACTTACAGAAAGAAGGAGGATGTGAGAGGACAGACAGATATTTTCTGTTAGTGCTGTGCTCTTTTCTGTGTCTGTGTTTGAGGAATCAATCAAGCGTGCTGCCCACTAGTGCTAACAAGACCAATATTTCTACTACTTCTACCATTCATACTGCTTTTACATTATATTCATTTTGCATTTTGTTCAAAGCAACGTACATTTTTTGTCCACACTGAGAAAACAACTTGGGCCACAAGGACACTTTGACCTGTGGACAAGAGGAGCCAGGGACCAAATCATTAACCTTATGATGGCCAGGCCACCTGAGCTACAGCCCTGCTGCCACAACCACCTGCTAATTTTGGTGATGCACAATGAAATTAACACAAAATACAGAATAATCTGTTTTTTGTTTTTGTTTTTTAGTTTTTTTTTTAATTACCACTGAGGACATGTCAGCCCAAACTAGTTCAGAAGAAAATCATTAACTAGTCATTTTGTCATGTCCCAACATGAGAAAGGAAATATTCTGAACTGATTATTACTAAATTGTCACATTTAAGGCAGTTTTGACTCTTTCTGGTCACATTGTTCACCCATTAATTACTGCCACAATTTCTACCTCGCCTGCTCAGTGCAGTTTGTAAAATCACACTTACAAACACACACACTTAAAGCATGACAAATAACTTCACCTGCCGTGGCCTTATTTGCCCTCTTGCCCTTCACAATGGAGCTAATCCGTAGATTCACCAGAGATCCCTTTATGCATTCTCCATGAGTGAAGGTCCGTAGCTCTGAGCGCAGGCAAACCTAACTGGGCCCCCTGAGACCGGCCTAAACAAGGGCGCCTGAGCCTGTCAATTACCCCCAGGAGTTGGTATACCAAAGCATATCGGATGCCGCTAACATACACATGTGCACACACCCATTCTTGCATGCTGGCAGAGGAGCAGTGGCATTATGGATATGTATGACACATGCATACACACAATCACACACCCTGACAGCTGTGATTTCCCCAGGTAGCCGATCTAAGCCTGCAGAGGGAGGATTTGTCGGAGGCCTTGTTTAACACAGATGTCAAAATGAGAGCAGTGCGGCATGGTGGGAGGAGGAAGAAGTTGCTTTTTGAGGTGTTCATCTCATGCTGCTTTTGATTGACAGGGAGGCAAGCTCTCAGTTTAACCCTCCATGTCTGTCAGAACATCTCCTGAATGATAAAGTGGTAACACAACTCAATTTAAGCAGCTGTTCATGTTCAAGAGGTTAAAGGGGATTTTGCATTTGAATTTGCCACAGTTTTGTCCTGCTGGCTTGGCAGGCTGGGGTGCATGCTGGAAATTTTTAGTTACCCTCTCAGCGTGACAGCGTTGTGTCGACCAATTGGTTGGTCCACCACTTTGGTCCGGACTGAAATACCTCAGCAACCATTATATTGTGATACTCTTAACCTGTTTCTATCTTGAGGATGTAAAGGAAAAGTCAGGGGTCCAAGTCTTTAAGATTCATCCTTTTGGGAACATGAATGTTTGTACATAATTTTATGGCAATCCATCAAATAAGCATGGAGATATTTCTGTCTGATCCGTTTTGGTAGATGGACTGACTAAAAGACTTCCATTTTCATCCCTAGAGCCACTCCGTTAGCAAAGCTGAAAATGGGACTGCATGAGATTCACGTGGTGATGTCTTCAGTGAAACATACTGTAGTTTAACAATTTATTTATTAGCACATATTACAGTAGTAAAGTATTTCAGAAACCGATTGCCTGCAAGCTTCTTAATTCACCAACAAATGTATGGTGCTTTTTTTCTATTCTCTTATTCATGTGGCTTTGGTCCCACAAGACAAATTCAGCAAAAACACCACCAAATGATTTAGACTTTGTGACTTTGTTAAATAGTTAGACACTGCTTGGGGGAAACTTTTTGACCTGTTACCTACCAGGCCTGAAGCGCTGCTATGAGAAAGTCCACCTTAATGAACTCCTCTGTCTGGAGTGTGGGACGCATGAGAAATGTCTAAAAGGAAAGAAAATTTAGAGATGTAATCTCCTCTCCTGAACTTGTCTGCTGCTTTTTCGTTACACTCGCAAACGGTGCATGGAAGAACAAAAAAAAAAAGCCCCTCAGGAGGGGAAGACAACCCAGACAATGATTTGCAGCAGCTTAACAAAGCACCTGTCTAACAAAGATGGATAGACAATGCACACAGAAACATGCAAACAAACAGCAGAACCTGTCCCGTTCTATGCCTCCACAAATGAGGCAGAAAGAGAAAAAGTCTTTAACTCACTGCTGCTCATCCAAATTGGTGTGAAAGGAGAAGGGCAGAGAAAGCAGCATGACAGCAAAACAAAATGTGTGTGGGAAATTATGCAGAGGCAAACAGTGAGCGTTACTGGAAGAGGAGGGGGAGAAGAAGATGCGGTGACATCAGACTTAAAGCCCAGAGATGGGGCTTGTTAGCAGGAAGCTCTATTACGTTCGCCTCCTGCCCTCTTCTTCGTTCTCCTTTGTCCTCCTCACCTCTCCCACCAGGCCTAAATTGGCCTCCAGAACTCCACCTGACTCCCCTCCCAGCCGGCAGCGCTCATGTATATGCATCTCAAATCCCCCCCAGACACGGGCAGATAGGCAGTCCAGGCGTAGCGCTGGGTTCACCTAACAAAAGCAATTTGGTACAATAGACCGTTTGGGTCAAGTACCCCGCATGTTCCCCCTCAGTTGTTTTAATCAGGCCAAGGTAGGAGGAAAGATAGGGCTCGGAGGCACCTAAAGGCACCTTTCCTCCTGGCCATTATCCTCTGGTGGGTGAATTGTGGATGTGGTTGTTAAGAGAGACAGACGTGACAGCCCGTCTTCTAGACGAGTCAATTAAAGGAGACTGGAACTTTTTTAAGGGTGAAAGATGCATATAGACATACGTTTTCAGAGAAATTAAAGGACCAGTTTGACACCAGACACATGGAAGTGAATGTTAAACAGGACGTTGTTAAAGGGAGACACGTCATTGGAGGTGTTGGACTTCACAAAAAATGATCACACTGTGGAATAAAGTTTTCACATTTGTCATTTGGTTCCTCTAAAGGACTCATTCAGGACTATTGATACTATTTTGATTATTGAAGTCCTCTCAGATATACCAACTTAGTCTTTAACTGATGTGAACATAGGCATCAAGGTATTTCAGGGGTCTATTATAGTCACCTCCTATCATAGCTTGGAAAGTTAGGCTGGACTTGGTCTCCATGAACTGCAGCCATTGCAATTTATTCCTATTAGGTTGCAGTCCATTTGGACTGGACCCGACTGCTCTGGGGGTTTGGACAGAATGGGCCTCATACAAAAACATTTTCATGCTCTTATCCTTCATCTTTCTCACTTTTTTCCATGAGAATTGCTCGTTCAAGTGGTCCACGTCAGACTCACCAAACTCTTCAGCCTAATGAACGCCACCTGTTCATGAGTAGGTCCGCAGTTATGAGATTTGACACCATGACACAATTACTGTCATGTAACGGTGTGATTTACAGGATACCATTACATGACTCGAGCACCCCTAAAATTGCCATGTAAGACTATCTGTTCTGCTCCCTTTGTGGGCAAGTTTCAGTCACAAAAATGTTACCAAAGAGTAAAAAGAAGACTTTCACACTGCAGAGTATTAAGGTCCTGCTTTCAGGAATCAGCAGACTAAAAGATAACTGCTAAAATGTATGCTGAGGATTCAGCCAATAAGCAAGGACTCAGACTTGTCTTGACATTCTCATGACTTATCAGATAAGATGACAAACAGGCCAAAAATGTGTAAGCGTGACAATTCAAAGACTGATTGTGGAGATTGTCATTGAACATTCACATATAAGATTTAAACAGATGACTAAATGCAAATGTAAAAGAAAAAAAAAACTATGACCAACACTAAAGAATTTGCCAATTTGTGAAGCTTTGTCCCAAGTTAAGTTTCAAAATGTTATAGATTAAGGTAATGTGTTTTAATCCAGCGTGACATGTGTCATTTGCTTGGCTGTTGTCCTGATTCAGGTCAGGAGAAAATAAACAACAGCTGGGGAGACAAAAGAAGAAAAAATGCAGATACATTCCACTCATCAAAAAACAAAACCAGCTTCCATGTCCTGTGGCAGCCGTGCCCAAGATTCAGCTTTTCACGTTCACCGTAAATGTTTTGATATCTGAAAATTCACAGGTGTCGACTCAGTGTAAGCTGTCATGTGTGTTTTATGTCTCTTTAGCCTCAGGTTGCTTTACTTGAAATACGATTGACTGACAACCTTTACATGTGTAGATTACAGAACCATACTTTGACAACGAAAGAGTAGTTTGACAGCAACAAAATCTCACCAAGGTCAGTCCTTTTGTGGCACTCATCTGACTGTCTTCAACACTTCACGCTCTCAGAATCAGTGGTCTCCTTGTACTACAACCAAAAGTAGTCTTTATAAACCATACTTACAAATGTAAGTAAAAATGTTATAAACAAATCACAAAAGTCTCAAAAAGTCTTAGAAATTGATCTATGACAGACCCTGATATAGCAATTTAGAATGTCGCTGAACATTCACACAATCCTGATTAAGGCTGCTGCAGCTGAAATATGATATTAGCTTTTTTCTTTTTCAGGTCTCATGGAGATCCAAACATTGACAGTTCAACTGAGAGAGGAAGATTTTAAGTGAAAGACACTCAGATGCAAGTTCAGAGTTAGTATCTGTTGCTATTAGTATTAGTATCTGTTATCAGGAATAGCTTCAACCGATACAAACTGTCATTCAGTGGAAACTCTAAAGGCAACACTGAGACTTCAAACTCCTTAAAATCAGCAAGCCACAACAAACATCATCACAGTATGAACCAACACGGAAAACCGTGGGCTGACCTCTATGACATACTTGGCACTAGATGTTAACACGCTACGGTTGTATAGCTCTGACAGTTTGTATTGACAGATGAATGACTCATGAAGGAGTGTGAGAGGCAGACTTGGACCATGCATGCCCAAGAGAGCTCAAAGTAACTCATGGAACTGGTGCAAACCATTTTATATAGCAACGGGGAGAGTTTTGTTTTTTGTTTTTTCTTTCAGCAACTATCGTCTGGATTGCCACTAAATTCTTTACCGACATTCATGTGCCCCTCAGGATGAATTGTAATAAATTTGTTGATCCCCTGACTTGAGCCACCATCAGGTCAAAATTCCAGTTTGTTCAGATATCTCTTCTCTTCTTGACGGGAACTACAAACTGTGGACAGATTGGTAGAAACCACTCCATGGCTGGGAGTTACATCAAAATCCATTAATCCAATTCATTCAGCTAACTAACTATGTGTACAAGTCGCACTGAATGGGTGAGGATTACAAATGCACTTTGCATAGTTTTAGTTTCATTGATATTGATGTAGTAAGCCCCACCTACATGTTTCCATCTGTAGGCTACAAACAAAAGCTGAAAACTGTTTTCAGGCTGCACGGCTGAGGCCAACAAGTGCTGGCAGTGCAGCCATGTAAGAGCAGCATGTGTTAGAAAAGAGGATGATATTTGAGAGGGGTTATTACAAGAATCTGTCTTTCTGATGAAGTGCAGATGGTGTCTTTGTGTATAGCTGACAGACTACTGTCAGTGTCACAGGCAGAAAACAGAAGCAGGTTAAACCTGTAGAGAAACCTGCAGGGCAAAGTATATAAGGAGTGTGTATTGATTAAAAGTCACAGAGTACATTTGGAAGGTTCGACCTCTCAGCAAATCAGAAGGAAGGACACATAATGAGAAATGATGGGAACTGTTCAGAGTGATGGTTAATTGAAATGTACTGACGATAACTGAAAATCTCTTTCTTTGAAACTATTCCATTATAGTGTACTCAAAAATAATTCAACATCCAAGATATAATAACTGACAATAAAAAAATTAAAAAAACACTTTGATATTGATGTTGTTGGGAAATAAACACTGAAAGACCAACTCTAATCTGAGATGCTAGAGTATCCTTGAAATCTTCCTAGAAGAACAAAATGGCCCTTTCTGCTAACTAGATTGAGTTGTAAGACAGGATGGTGATGCAACACTGACCAACACTAAAGCAAACTAACAGCAATTATGGCTGCTCAATCAAAAATGCAGTGTGTTTTTGTGATGTGTAGTTAATAGATTGCTTAATGGATCATTTCATTGAAGTGTACTGAACAGTTTTCTTAAAAATCTCCATGAAATTGAACCCTAATATTTCTCGAAATCTCTCAATTCCTACAAAATAAAACGTCATCAAAGTTGACCTCCTGCTGCAGTTTGAACAGATCCGCCCCTCTCAAATCAAACTGCCTGTCTCTGTCCAGCTGATATTTCATTGGTTTAAACTTCCAGTGTGATGTGGTGTCCTGCCCTAACATTAAACCACCCCACTCCATTACTGCTTCTTCTATTTTTGCTCTTTTTTTCCCCCTAAATTTACATTGCGCTTAGGTGGAGCATGGCAGAAACCCCAGACACTATTGATCTTCAGTTCAGCCTTGCTGTACCTTCCAGTTTCTTATGAGGAACTTTCCAGCTATGGTTGCAATCCCCTGAGGCAGCAGCCAACTGACAAAGGATCATTTACTGTTTCCCTTAATGGCCATGTCAAGATGAGTCAGTCAGGTGTGCTGTTATTTCCGTTGCTACACAAAAAGAGAATACAATTCAAAGCCAAGCGCTGCGCTTTGTGTGTGCACGTACATGTTCGCACACCTTTCCATTTGGCTGTGTGCATAACTTATTGACAAAAATCACAAAGTCTCATAGTGAATATCAACATGTTTATCTGTGTACGTGTACTGTATGCATGTGTTTATACAAAACATTTGTGTCCACATATGTGCATGCCTGTGTGCATGCCTACCAAACTTCAAAGTTCAAACTACCAAAGTTTCCCACTAACTGCACTGTGTGATCTGAACTTGTCATCCCACCTCTTTACTTGTTTCTGCAACACTTCTGCTCACGTGTGCACACTTGTAAACATGCTCCACTTCAATGTGTGTGGCTATATGTGTGTGTGTGTTTTATACTGTCACAGCAGTGATCGACAGGTCACCCTGCAGGGCATGCTGTCATGCTGAGAAAGGAAAAGCAGACAGCAAGAGAGACAGCAAAGAGGGCTGGAGGGGAAACCTGCATGCTGATTATTATTCACCCCCTCCACTTAACTTCGACAAAACGGAGATCGAAATCTTTCCTGTCACTCTATAGGAAGCATTTTCTGAGAGGTAATGATGGTGAAAACGAAATTATCACAGGAGATTGACCCATGGTTTGAAAGGAAAACCAGTACTGCCCATCGTGGTGTCTAAAAGTTGATTTACCAGTTTGCTTTCTTGCACTGTAAAACATTACTGGAAATGAGTAAAATCAATAAATCTTTTGTCATTCAATTATGTGGATAAATACAGATGTTGTAATAATTATTACAGATAATTTTTTAAACCAAACCAATGTGTCACCACAAGATCCATTTAGAGCAATTCGGGAGCAAGCATTTACTTTGAACCTTAGCTTTCAAGGCAATATGGACAAGAAGTTCTTAAAGTGCTCCAAAAATTGGAAAAAAATCGAACATTTACAACAACTGAACATGTGATATGATTGAAAGCTTAAGAGCCTATCACAGGCATATTTCAGCAGTGACATTCACTAGTTTTGACTTTGGAGGCTTTTCAGCATCGATTACATTGTGCTGCATCTTACACAAGCATGTCTGTTTTAATGGTGCCAGAAAGCACAAAGCTTTCGCAACCCAGGCAGCCCTCATTACCCTCTCCTGACTTGTTAAGGCTATCATCATCCCTCATTACATCCTTGCAGCGTGTACTTTACCATGTGCAGCTCACCAAAGGAATACAGATTCATAAAACATTCACCAGTGTGCTATGTGTAAACACAATGAGGGTGTAAAATATCCCTATGAATCTTTTAGAGTGGAAATTATGCGGGTTGCCTGCAGGGCTGATTTCTTCAAAAGGTTTTTTTTGTTTGTTTGTTTGTTTTGTTTTCCTTGTTTCTTTTTATACTTCTGTTTTATTTTATTTTAATGGGGTGGAGCTAGTTCTTTTGACTGATAAAGGGTGAGAAAACAAGATGGTGGCTGATTGAGGCAAACCACACATAAGAGTAGCTACAGTGATTGCAAGTCAACTGTTTAGTCAGCTGTTTAGAAAGAGCAATGAAGAGATTCAATCTCTGACAGTCTGCTGTGACTAAAGAATAGAAGAGAACTGAACACATGAACTTTGTACATTTCATATTAAGTGTGCTTCCTGAGAATCCCTGTTTTTCTACTTGCAGCCAGAAACTGTGGAGGCTTACTGAAGATAATTGACCCAGATTTTACGCCAAAAGACTTGATCCAGCGTTCGGCACACATGATGAGAGCCTAAAAAGCTCTGGCGACATCATACAGCCAATATTTTGTGATATCAATTTCCCAAGATTGAGTCAGAAAGCCCATTTTAATCTCTTCTTGACTCACAGATGTTAAAAAAAATGCTGCAACACACCACAGTGAATTTACAAACTATTAAGACCATTTTTCCAATACTGAACTGCAGCCTCTTCACAGTTCCCATCCAAATCTTCATAGGACTTTGAAATCCTTTTGTAAACTTAATTTTCCTTCCCCTTCCCTTCATGCTGGAAGTGGATTTAACAGGTGAGATCAATAGGAAATAAGGGCTTTCACCTGGATTTCAGGGGGTCTTTTGATTTCATGAGAACAGCATGTTGTTATTGTGCTCTCTGTGTGGATACAACAAATAAGCATTGTGTGCAGAGGAGCAGAGCTTTCTGGCCAGTGCACAGTGTGTGAAAAGCGCACTTTGTTTTGACTAGCACCGTGAGAGAATTGCTGCTCTGCCAGTGAGGC
Organism: Toxotes lorentzi; assembly: GCA_037833715.1. Classification (NCBI taxonomy): domain Eukaryota; kingdom Metazoa; phylum Chordata; class Actinopteri; family Toxotidae; genus Toxotes; species Toxotes lorentzi. The sequence goes on from JBBMJY010000004.1 coordinate 12,052,149, forward strand.
AGTTCATGTGTGTTGATGGAGGCAGGTTAAGAGTGTCAGTCTTGCATTGCGCTCATGCCCTGCCTTAACTGTTATTACTACAGCTTTTCAAATGCTCCTCTGACACTTTGACACTCCAAGTGTGACGTGATGAGACGAGAGAGAGAGCGTGTGTGCATGTATGTCCATGTGTGTATTCAGGGTTGGTTTTTTGGGTTTTTTTTTTTCATGCACATGCCTATTTACCTATGCGTGTATGTGTGTATGTAGTGTGTGTCTATGTGTTTCAAAACCCGTCCTTGTCAGCGTGACTTTGTGACAAACAGGCGAAACATTTGACTCGAGGCAGTGATGTCACAGAGTGAAGCCCCTATTGTTTTTGTGTAACTCGGATTTACCAGCCATTCGAAGGCGCTGAACTCGTACTAAATAGTTTGGGAAGTTATTACTGCTTGTTGTTGTTGGACTCCAGATGAGCTTTGCTGATACAAGCAAGAGTCGTCAGGAATTGTTTGATGTCGCTGTTCCTTTAATGAAATTCTGCTTATTTTGTATGACATCCATGTTATATATTTATATTGTCTTGTTAGTTAATGTTAATAAAGCGAAGCCACTTTGTGACTAACTTGTCAGGCCCAGCCGGAGGAATCCCAATGAGTAACACCACATGGACTTCTCCTGTCTGAATGTTGATCTTTAATAAATCCACTCGAGCTGACTGACTTTCTATAAGCCGAAAAGCGTGTAGCCACACCAGCGGCCTCAGGAGGCTGTAATACTCATTATACACCAGAACATAGGAAACATTAGTGTTGGTTGGATGAAAAATGGAGTGACATCTTTGTTACTCCAAGTGACATGAAGAGCAACACATACACAGGCCAAGTTGTGCAACATGGTGTGATTTGACGGCCGAAGCACACACTGGATGCATCAAACAGGCTGAAGTATTTAAGGTAGTCAGGATGTGCCAATCCAGGGAGCAAATGAGATAAAATTATAGCTTTTCTGATGCTGGGAAATAGAGAGACTAAGTCAAGTCAGATCTTTCAGATCCTGCTCCAGAAGAAAACAATCTCACTCAGAATCACACTGATATTTGTAATAATGTAAATTACTGAAAATCCATCCTTACTCAAAAGTGTAATGTGGTTCAGTCCAAGTGTCTGGATAAAGATGATAATTTCTTGGCAGCGTTTAATGAGCATTGTTTCCCATAAGCCTGAGACAACCGCGGGTTAAATGTCAGTAGCTCAAATGAAGAAACGAGCAGGACAAAGTGGGCCAAACAGTGTACATGTATTGTTACAGCTAATGGAACAGAGGCTTGTGAAATCAGGACTCCCCCGCTCTACAGAAATGTAGTCTGTCCTTGATGACGCTCATCAAGATGTCACTGGTGTGTGGGCTTACACACAAAAAAAATAAAAGAGCATGTTTTGAAAAGCTGTGTGTTACCATTCTTTCTGATTCACATCACAGGGATGTACTACCACAGGGTATAGCTGAGGTTGAAGATTTACTTAATCACCTTTTAATTCACCATACCATCTCTGATAGGATGACTCTTTCCATGTGACACACTACTCTATGTACAGTTATAGCAATAGTCATCCTGATGCTACCTACATTATAAAAAAAACCCAGGCCATGATGAGCAGGTATTACAGTGTAATACTGGCATCATTACTTTACGTTTTAAGTATGCAGATTTTGCTGAACATCATTATCTTAATGGCACTGCGTGATAAAAACCAATCAGACCAATTTGGGCTAAACACTAATTATATTTTAGGCTGTTCAAATAAAGACAAAGGACCATAATCACAACGTAGTTTCATCTCGCAATTGATCTAAAAATCCATCATCTAATTACAAACTAAAAAGCAGCTCAGTGTTGGTACAGTTGCATTTAGGGAAACAGTGTTAATGTATCATCTCAGGCACTTCTAAGGGTGGGCCGTATTTACTGTACTGCTATAATACCCTATCATCAATTCCCTTTGTGCTGGCGGATTGTGGAGGCTCACGGGATTACAACAGGTCGTTTCAGTGAGGCACATTTACAGGTGTAAGCTCAGGCTTTTGTCTGCACTTTGTGTGTGTAGCCTGTGTGAAGGCTGCTAAGACAGTGAAACTGTGTGTTTGCTGTTACTGTTGCTGCTTTAAACACACAGTGAGGACCTCAAGCTGAGCAGTGAAGAAACCAAAACGACCAGTTGTTTCCCCAGAGGGGGTTAGAAGGATTCGACAGGGACACGGATGTAAACTCTCTCTTCCGCAACACACTGTGTCACCGTCCTGTAGCAAATTGGCGACACAGTTTCTTGAAACAAATTCAAAGATGCTGCATCTCTAGGTTTGGAAGCAGATCTCAGTGAATGGGTTTGTAAACAGAGGTCAAATCTCAAGCAGCGGGGAGATAGGTTTACATCTTCGCTGCACCAAATCCACCCAATCCCCACTTTAACCTCCACATCCCCTCGTCTACTGTATCTGTTTCCACCTCACTCACACATGCTGACCAGGGTGGCTCCTAACAGACTAAATGAGGGCCACTTAGGTGTCGGCATTAGATTTAGATAGCAGAGTGACAGGGTGAGGACTTACAGTAAGTCCACGGTAAGTCCTTGCTCTCTCACCATCTCTCTTTGTCTTTCAGTCTCTTTCTTGTTTGCTTTTTTATTATTTTTCCTATTGTTCATCGCTGTCAGTCTCCTTCTGTCTTGATTTTTTTTTCGTGTATTCGTCCTTGAATTCTTGGTTTCTCTCTTTCTTTTTTCCTCTGTCCAGTCAGGTCTTACAAAGGTCTCATATGGGGACGATGCGCAGTGACTTCGGTTGCCACGTCTGAATAATTCAGGTGGGACTTTACCTTAAAATGTTGTCAAAACAAAAGTATCGCTGTCACACCTGTATCCCCCCTCGGATTTGCTCCACAATCATTCTGTCACAAGATTTCTGAATTTGTTAATAAATAAGAACCAGAGGAAGAAACTTGTGGAATGATTGCATATGGAGAAGAACAATAGATTTACTATGAAACACTTTCACAGCATGCACAAAACTCTATTGCAAGTAAAAGTCCTGTATTCAAATTTTGTACATAGGTAAAAGTATAAAAGCATTGTCAGCAAAATATACTTGAAGTATCAAATGTAATAACACTTATTTTTGCAGAATGGCCCAGTCAGTGTTGTTCTTGAGTGAGAGGGACTTAGTTTTGACTGTTTTTTATGTTTTTGTTTGTTTTGTTTTTTTAATCAGAAAAGTAACTAGTAACTACAGCTGTGAAGTAAATGCAGTTGAATGAAAAGTAGAATATTGCTGTGAAGTAGAAGCATAAAGTAAAATAACTTGGAAGCCCATGTATGCCAAGATTGTACTTCAGTCCAGTACAAAACTAAATGTATTTACTTTCCACCACCGGTTACGACCTATAAAATAAAAGTGTGTTCTCTTTACTGAATAACACTTCAAAAATACAGTTTCAGTTCCAGAATTAACTTGTGTCAGGTGCTAACAGTGTGAGATGTTGTGTAGCAGTTTTTGGATATAATTTCTGTTGTAGAGCAGCCTTTTTAGATCATAATTTCTGTTTTTATGAAGAGTACCTATCACCCAAGATGTGGCACATGAGTTGCTAGTTGGCAGCGAATGTTGACATTTCTCTTTAATCACATGCAATTTTCTCTTTAGGAGAGAAAAGCAACCTAAGCAAGATCAAGTCACACATTCACGGTTCTCAAAACCCTGCCGAGTACAACATCAAAGGAAAACAAGGAATCACTGGGAAAGGCAGAGCTAATGATACAGGTATATAATCGGTTTTAATTATATATGTGGTGGGGAATAACTGTCTTGCGGCAACCATCACCTACAGCCCGAGAACTGCCAGTGCTGGCACGGAAAATCAAAGCATAACCTCTTCATAAACTTCAGGTTTGGCGAGCAGGTTTAAGGTTATCGTTCCTTAATGGCACATAAATACAGTGTGATTGAAAAGGCCCAGATCACACCTATTTTCTGACAAAGGTAATTTGAGGCGTCATGTGGGACAGAAGACCTCTTTCTAATTGTTAAAAGCTGTGAAGAAAACAAAGCAGTTATTCTCCTGCACACACGACGTCAACCCTCACACTGCTCAAAACTTCCAAGATGATTAATCTTTCCCCCTCGTTTTATTTTTCTTACCAAACCAAACCTGTCACAAACCGCATGTTGGCTCCTTAGGTTTGACAAGTGTAGCTTTACACATGCTACATGCATGTCTCTCCCAGGAATGTGGTTCATACTTTCGCTCATTTAAACCAAATGGCTCAACAGAAATCCTGCAGGATGGATACAAATTTGCTCTTGAGTCTGATCTTTGGGTCTCTAGACTGGAGAAACACAGTCTTCCCCCTCTGCTGACTGGATTTAATGACAAATTAACTTTCACTTTCACTTCAGGAATGCAGACATATTTAATATGACACTGTCATCTCAAGTTGTTGGTCATTAATCTTGATACCTATATGATGTTGGGCAATTTATCTAAAGTCAAAAACTAGAGCTAGAAAACCAACAAGTATTCATTTTACTGCAGTGAAAGTACCAATACCACAAAGCAAAATTACATATTACGTTAGAAAGTCTTGGACTTTTCTTGCAACCAAACAAAATGTATGTTTACAATCAGTGTTTCTCACCAAAAAGCATTGTGTTAATTGTTGTGGATGCTGAATATATTTCCTTCCTCATAAAACACTTGCAAAACTGAAACAAAAAAAAAAAAAAAAATCTCCACATGCTACCTTTCAGTAAAGCTATTAGCAGAAGATCTCTTTCTACATTTTTAAAGGCCAGTTTAATATGCACACCAAACATAAAAAACATCTGTTTATCTATCTGACATAATGTAACACACAGATGCAAATACTCACACAGCAAACACACATGCACAAAAGGGCAGAAACAGATTTCACATGCCCTCTTCCACTTCTAAGTTGGGTGGATTTTTCTGATTTTGTCGAGGTTTTGTGGGGTGCAAAGAACAGCTTTGATGTCACCATATATCTTCCTGATCTCTCTGGCTCCACTCTGGCCTCCGCTACCTTCAGGTTTTACTTAAAGAACCACCAAACGTCTAATTTAGGGCCAGGCTTATGGAAATTGGACTTAATATACTGCTTGCCCCTTTCTCCCCGAGTACCTTAACAGCCCCTTTGAGTTGGGGAACGTAATTCACCAGTAAAGGTGTTTGGCCAAGACTGGGACTGAAAAATGTGTGTTGAAATAACATGTGATGTGACATCTGGCTCCAAAACAAATGAGGATGCACTTGAAAATGTAATAGTCTAAGTATGTCAGGATATTTCCAGCAGATTGTGCTTTTTCAAGACTGCAGAGATCTTAACAGAAAGAGCAAACAGTTAAAGCATAGTTTCTTTTAGCAAGCGGGCACCTTACTTCAAGAAGGCTTTTCAGTGTCTCTGCCTTTGATGTCAGAAATGTCTTAATATGTTTCCCCTTGAATACTGAAATGGGTCTAAATATAAGGAGGGGTTTCATTTGAGGGATTTCACTGAGTTTTTCATAGATTATAATAAGAATTACCTTTGAGCCAAAGGTTTGACTTTGTCATGAAAATGTTCTATGTAGCATTTGTGACATGCCTTTCAGAGCATATTAATTAAACAATGTCAGTTTGTGTCTGTGACAATGTGTGCACAGCTTGGTTTAGGTTGTCAGCAGCCACTGCACAGGGAAGTCTGGTCAATTGTCAATCATAAAAAGCAGATAAGTAAAGAAAATACAGTAAAATTAAACATGAAGCCAACATGGCCTGTACAAACACACAGGCACAGTCATGTCTCGTCTGCAGGGGCAGCAACTAAAAATATAACAGCTGAAAAGCAACAGAGCTATAGTTTTATAGAAATGATGTCAGTGGATGCTTCTTTTTTGAAACCTTTATTTCTGTAGTTTTTCAAATACAGTTTGCAGAGCGCTGTCAAGTTCTGAAGCCTGTAATGCTATAAACTTTAATATAGTTATGGTTTGTAGTTCAAATCTACACATTTAACATGTTGTCATTGATCAACTAATTCCTTAAATACACTGCATTCCAGCCAATCTATTCAGACAAGACTGAAGATTAACTCCACAAATTGTAGTTCGTCATGAAGCCACCATATTTGAACTAATGCTGTTTGCTTTTTGTGTTTCTGTTCTGCTCCTCACCACAGGCCAGTTGCACAGAGGGCAGTCTTTTGTATACACAGGCAGCTGAGACAGGCAACTGCTTTGCTTTGCATTAAATCACCTTAACAAAACACGTGTGCCAGGGCAACAGTCTCTCTCATCCTCTCTCCGCATTTGAATAAAAATGCACCTTGACGCTGAAAGAACAAGAGCGAAAAGAAAAAAAAACAGAGAAGCCCTGAAATGTAAGCTTGTCTCTCCTTGATATCCCTGCCAATTTATTCCGCCTGTCTGTCAGCACTGCCATCCATCTGTAACATGAAGACAATGATGAAGCTATCTCTCATTTGGCAGCTGTGGCCTCTTGTCAGGAGACAACCAACTCCTTTGCATGCAATGCAGACATCCCAACAGGGCAGGCCAGTCTTTATATTCAGCAGGTAGAGCTGGTACTATTAGTAACGGAGGTGTGTGGCTAGTTGTAGTAGTAGGAAGGGGAGGGGAGGGCTGAGCATGAATTATTCCAACTGTGCCTCTGAACAGCATTGACATCTGCATACAGCAATGCAATCAGACCAGCTGCGAGCAACTGCCAAGGCAGGTTGGCAGTACACGAGAGCACAGATCTGAAAAATGCCCTGAAACCACTGGCAGTGCCAAAGACGAGGCATAGCCTCCCGAGACAAAAACATGAAAGGACATCAAAGTGACACATCCTGCGTTCTTAGAAAATAAGAATGATTAATGAACCCAGAGGAAGGAAAAGTGCACACCTACTGTCGCAATGTCTGTGAGAACAATCACCACATCCGTATGTGCTTCGAGTCAATTAGACCACAAAAGTACAAATAGGATATATTCTCAGGTCACATCTACCAGCAGAAAGTGTGACCTATTGTTAACCTGTATTTATTCAGAGAAGGTTTTTCCATCCCTGCACCGCCCTGCTTCAACATTTAAACAGTTCAACACATGGCCTCTGCATAAAAATCCTCTTCTCCATTGTTCGGTGCTTATATGTGATTTATATTTCACAATTGTATTACATGCATCTATAAAACCGCAATTGTGTGCTGCTAACCACTAAGCAGCTGGGCACTCAGGCTTTGTTCAAGGGCACCTTCATGCTGTTTACAGAGGGAGGAGAGAGATTTGCACTTTCTCGTCTCCTGCTATGATTTTCTCGGTCGAGATGAGGATTTGCACCCCAGCTTCCAATCACAACCCCACTTCTTACCCCTCCAGTCCTCCAACTGGACAGTTGAAGCAGTACAAATATACAGACATAGCACCTCATCTCATCTGTCCGACTGAGGCTTCTCCGAGAGACTTGTGGATGCACATCTCAATCTATGACACTTAAAGGTGGAAGCGATGATGGATGGACTCTGAGCAACTGACAAAACTGAAGGAGAAACTTTCTAATGTTATTGTGGAGACACTTTTATCGACCGCAGGACGTATCTGACCAAACAATGGAATAAGATACCAGAAGGGATAAGTGGATTCTCCTCCGCAAACTCCACCAGAGCTGAAATACTCTTCAGTGTACAGTTCAGATGAAATAGATCCTTCAAAGACACTCGCAGACATGCAGACAAACAAATATCAGAGCAAAAATGTCTAATGCATACATGCATGTCCATGCACATACACACTGAAACACTCAGACACACATAAATCTTGTGCACAGACATCATAATCTTCTTGACTGAAGGGGGAAACCTTCAAAAGAACACTGTGATTGACTGTCCAAGGTGTCTACTGCTCTTCGTGACAGAACCAGTCTGAGATCTGAACTTGAGAACAAAGAGATTTGTGGGAAACGGGGTATGTTTTTAAGATCTGTTTTAGGGTACGAATTTGTGGAAAAACTGGAAAACTGGAAACTGTATCAGAGTAAACTTGGGTTGAGGGTTAAAGAGAGGCCAAGACCGAGTAAGATCCATTATGAGTCTTATGAAAAACCGGTGCCTCGTTTTGGCCATGGTCTAACTATTAGTGTGTAGGCTAAAGAGACTGGGAATACAGCTTTCTGGCTTTAATTCCAACAGTAACCCATGTGCTCAGGAGCTGTCAATATCATGACCATGTTAGCACAATGATGTGAGCATGTGCTGCTTCCAGAGTCACTAGCATGGCTGTGACTCATCTTGTTGTTTTGTTATAGACCAATCAGTTGATCTTGGCTAGATAAACAGATGTCGTTTGGGCTGATTTTTTATGGTCTGGGGAAAGACCCTTAGTTCAAATTAAGGGAACAATTAATGCTACTAAATACTCTTAATATTTTAGACAATAGTGTGCTGGCAACAGTTTGGGGAAGGCCCTCTCCTGTTTCAAAATGACAATGTCCTCATGACATGGATGTAATAAGAGAATTGGATACCGTGTTCCAAGATAGGGGCCCATTCATTCCAATGTAAGCTGCTCGTTGTGCAGTGGAAACACATGCTTGAAATGTTTGGCTTCCTTGGGCATCCATGTTTTTCAGTCCATAGAGTATAAGATGTGTACAAGAGGGTGGATATCAAGTACAACCAACCACAGCTGGGCACAGGTGCAGGATATAAACTGCATTCTAAGAAAAGGTAGAGGTTGTTCGCACAGTGACATTTGTAAGCTTGCAAAAACATGAAAAAAAAAAAAGATAGCTTCACCTAGAATTAGGAGATGAAATAATTCAAAATAACACCCATTAACCCCAAACATTTTGAAATACACAAAAAATACATAATGCTTTAAAGAAAGGACACTGGATATTTGTGATATACATTTTCTCTGACCTCAACCCCATCCAACACCTTTGGGATAAGCAAGAATACCGACTGTGAGGCATCAGGCCTTATTGCCCAACATCAGTGGCCAGCATCACTGATGCTCTTGTGGCTGAATGGGAGAAAATCTGCAGACAGGCTCCAAAAATCTTGTGGAAAGCCTGGAGGCTAATAAAACAGCATTTTAATGCCCACAGATTTTGAATGAAATGTTCAAAGATCACAAAGTTTGGATGTCGACATACTTTTGGTCATGTAGTGCATATAGTCAAACAGACCTTTGATAAGGTCACAGATGAAAAAGCTGGGAAGAAACACAAAAGAGACAGAAGCAGCTGATTTATTGACAACAAAGTGAAGAGGAGTGATGGATCTGGGCATCAAGGGAGCATCTCGCCCTCAGACATGATGGAGAGGCATAGAGAGAGAGAGAGAAGCAGAGATGTGGTGAAGAACAGAAGAGGAAAGGAAACAGGAGAGACAGGAAACTCAGAGCAAATGTTGAAATGTGAGAAAAAAAAAATGAAAGTACAACCAGCAAGACGGAGATGAGAGAAAATCAAAATTGATGAAATGAAGAGCAAACAAAAGAGAAAAAACAGTCTCAAAAAGGAGAAGAAAATAAGATAAAAGGCTTAGAAGAGAGATGACTGAAAAAAGAGAGCGGGGATTACAGAACGAGACGTCAGAAAAAGTTGCCAAAGCGAAACAAAGAAAGAAGAGACAGAGGGAGAAAAAAGATCACAAGGGAGACAGAAGTGAGGCGAAATAGGACTGACACAGATAGACGAGGGGAGGAGGAGATAAAGAAAGAGGGAGAGCGGAGGGGGGAAAAAAAAGGAGAAAGAGCTTTTCTAAGCCAGCCAGGAGGAGAGTGCCAGCTGTGTTTATCTGACCTTTGACCTCAAGGCCACTCCAATCTCTGCGAGACCCCAGTCTGACTAGCGGGTGCTGCACGCACAGACACACACACATTTGTACCTCATGACAGCAACAGTGGATTACTGAAGGACTACTTTACCTGATTAATACAGAGCAAAGGTTTGACCCACTGACCAGGCAGGAAACACAGACGTTTGTCTGAGTGGAAAACACACCTGGAGGAAAACTAAACTATCCTCAACACAGTAAAAGTACAGGAAGGCTGTCTCTCTCTTTTTTTTTTTTAATTCATTAATTTAGATTTGACACTTTTAAGACATTAGAAGAGTTTGCCCATCTCCCCAAGCACACACAGTTTTATTTTTCTTATTCTCATTTTTGGGTTTGGTCCTGTCCTGGGATTTGTTGACGATGACAAAAACACTAATAATAATAATAATATCAGCTTTATGCTTCTCTGAAGATAATGTACAAGTAAACGTTCCTCTGATTCCTGGGTAACCATTGGTCACATAGCCAACAAGTACCTGCCAAAACCATTTGAAGCCTGCATTTCCCTTCATGCAACCAATAGCATTTTATCTCAATATTTTCTCAGACTTAATAGAGCTCTTCCAAAAGCAGCATTACATAATAGTTTTCACAGGCTGAGTAGCATTCATCAGGTTGATGTAAATGAATGATGATGTAAATGGGTAATGTCCTCCCATTAAAAACAAAACAACCCCTCCAGATAGGTTGACAAAACGTTGGCCTTTATCATGGGAGATTACTGTTTATTTCCTGTTTTCAAACCAAATAATACCTTTTTTTAAACCAACAAAGCTTAAACCTAACCACAACTTCACCACAGCATTGTCACAACATAAAAGTTTTTTGTTTTTTTTTCCAGTAGTTTATCTGTGGCAGACCTCCTGCAGCCGGTAGGGGTCGCTAATTCAGGAAATGCTTAGAGTGTAGGGGCAAATAATCTATACAATCGTATAGGTTTGAGGACTTCTTAGAAAAAAAAATCTACATTTTAAATGGTCAAATGAATCACTCATTGAGCCTTTAATTAGATGAATAATTAGTTACTGAATATATTGACCTTGTCTTGTCATTTTAAACCTTTTCCTCAGTAGGTTTAAGATTCAAAGAAACAAGTGTGAAGTGGAAGAAACCAAAAGAGGTGAAGTTTTTCTGCTTTTTGTGCCAGAAGAGGAGAGCTGCGCCCTAATCCTGCAGCCCTGGCCTCCGGCAATCAGCTCCTCTCACAGGCCAGACACACACAAATACACACTTAAACACACTTGCACACAATGTGTAGGCCAGATCAAAGCCTGACAGCCTCCGCAGACCCCCACTACAGCCTGAAATATGTCTCTGAGCCTCCGTGCCTCGCCTCTTTTTCTCTTTTCCTCCTGTCTTTCACTCTCTCCCTCATTTCTTGCCTTCTCACCTTATATCTCCTCTGTCCCCAAATCTCTGTCTCATTCCTTCACCCTCTTCTCCCTCTTTCAGCTCCGTATCTCTCTTTCTGTTCCTGTGAAATATGTCCAGCTGGATTTAACTTCTTCCTCCTCAGCACTCAACTCACCAACCCAGGAGAGAGAAAGAGAAGCAGCTGGTTTTACACAACAAGAGGAAGCGATGGATGGATGGATGGGGTAAAGGAGGGGCTAAGGAGGTAGATGGGAAATGAGACCAGAGTTTGTGTCCCGTCGCAGACCTCGCAGACCTGCAATTGATGTCACAGCCACGACTTGTCCCTTACCTGAACCTGTACCTGACAGTAGTTGGCAACAACTGTAAAAAAACAAACAAAAAAAAAAAAAAACAATGTCACAAATGTTTTGCTAAATCGTCCAATATCAACATTGTCTGATAATGGGGTTGTAGAGTTGGAAAGAAAGTTAAAAACACAAAATCTGTCATCAAAGGATCACTTTAAATTGGAATAGATTAATTTTCAAATACACCACCAGCTCTTTGCAAATGCATCTGATGAAGATTAAATCAAATATTAAAGAAATAATTTTAACTCTTAACTGGGTCATGATCACTTCTCAGAGGGCGAAAAGAAAAAAAAACACATTTGTAAAACAACTAATTTGTTTTCCCAGTTCTGTTGTGGTATCAAACATAACCACTGCCATGATGATGATGATTATTATTATTCAGAGGCAACATATTTTCAAGTGACAGTGGTTACAGTTATGCACTGCACAGAGATCACCATGAGGTGGTCATGGTGGATGGTGGCTGCACAAAGCACAGGACATTGACGCTGGGGTTCACATCCTGACTCCTGCATGTGGTTAGAGTTAGGCAACAATAGCTCTTCAGTAAAGGCTGGTGAAAGATTATGGTTCCTGTTGCATGTTAATGAACACATCCCATCCCATCCTTGGAATCACTGCATGCTTTTTTCTGTATTAAACAAGGGCCACGATCCCATGCTCAGGGTGTCTAGCCCCAATAAAAAATGTTTAATGATATTTAGGTTGCTACAAGCAGAGTGTACACTTCACTAATATGTTCACTATTAACACTTTAGGATTTGCGAGATGCATTAATAAACAACATTTCTTCATTACGTTAAGAGAAAACATAATCCAGTCAGACACACACAGCCAGAACTATATTTTTAGCAATGACAACAACAAAATGCAGAGGATAGTTAATAGAAAAGTTCCCCAACTTGAGGGACTAATAAAGGATTAAACTTAACTTTAACAACTATAATAGCTGAAGAGAAAAGAGCGCCGCCTCTGGTCAACAGAAATTCCAAGAAAAGAGAGACTGCAGCATCGCCCACACAGTCCTGAATGAAAGAAAAGGCTGAGACCTGTGGGATTACTGCATTAAACTCACCCTCACTCACCACAGATGAGAACACTCACTAAACATTTGGAGTCCACAGGAATCTTTCACATCATTTAATCACACCTATACTTAACATATTAATTTGGCATTTGAGGATTAGTTTAGTAAATTACAGTGGCGACTGTTGATTTCTATGATAGATAGAGTGCTTTGGGTTGTAGCACACCCGTCCTAGGAATGAGTCACAGCATTATACTTCTCAGACTGAGACAAACAGAGATTACTGGGCTTACCTACTGCCACACAGGTAGACACTCATGTGTCAAACACACATTTATGACATACAAAGACACACACACACACGTACACCAGCAGACAGCAGCCAAAGCTTTAAGATACACACAATTAAAAAGGCATGAAAATGGATCCAGTACTGTTGCAACCACTTTGAACTTCTGCTCATTTTTTGGCATAAAACTAAAGAAAAATAAATAATTCAGGTAACTGCAAATCTGCAGTCTTTGTATCACTAACAAAGATGCATCTGTGGGAAATTGAGCATTTCATTTATTCTCATAAAAACATTTTGTGATGTTACGTTCGGTACGACCAAAGCGGTTGTATCATAAGCAAACATGGATGTCAAATTTTATTATTAACTAAGTTTCAGAACTGAAAATATATGGGTTTCACAAAAAGTACGAAGATATGTGATCACCAGAAAGAATATATTCCTTGTCTTTTTTTTTAGCATCTTTTCCATTCATCTTGTTGTAGATGAGGGCTTACTACCCATATTTTAAGTTTCATCAATGAGCCGTACACTTTTACTTTAAAGAGTATAATTGTTTGTGTATAATTTTTTTTTGACGCAAGATTAATTCCTTTCACTCAATGTCATTTTTTACATTTTGAAGTTTATTTTTTCTATCCACAAATGCGAATTCTCTCCACCTACCTTGCCGCCTTTCTTTCCTTTCACATTTTAAGCCATAAGAAGAAACATGAAAGTGTCTTACTACTGACACAAGACTCAAAATGAACTAACCTGTCATTTTTATTTCTTTTTTATTTATGTGTTTATTTACTTATTCATTTTCCCTCACTCCTCTCTAATTTCTACTGATTTTTAATTTATAATTCTAATTTTTTTTTTTATATTGCTCTCTTTTGTCTTTGTTAGTTATTGTTCAGCCGCATATTTTTGTGGTGATTTTCCTCTCTCTCTTCTTCTGTGTTAAACATTATTCTTGTTCTCATTTTGTTCAATTTTTGGAGTTGGAGAAAGGTTGGACAGTTGATGCAATATCTGAGGAAAGAGCCACCCGTCTGAGCAGAGTTATTTGAACTTTGAATCCCTGTGCAATGATGAGAACAAAAAAAAGTTTTTTTTAAAGTTGAAGTCACATTGATTGAGAATTGCCAGTACGATGTACATTCAATTCATTCTTTCATTGATGATTAATGTCTTGTATCACACAGTTCCTCCTGTTACTGGACAGGCAGGGTCACCCGACCTTACTGACAAGACTTATTAGTCTGGGTTTAAACAAAGAGTTTTAGTGTCCTGAGATGATCTCCATGTTGTTTCAGGGTCTCTGCTGCTACAACAATATTACACATCTAGAACAAACAAATATTCCCTGTAATACCTGACATAAAAACAGTCAAAATTAAAGGACACAATGGTACAAAACACACACACTTTAAAAAAGAAGAATTTCATTATTGTTAATCAACCCATAAGAACCCAAACCCATTTTTCCTTAAAGGAAAATTATGTGGGATATACCACAGACCAAGAGGACCACACAGAACACATTTCTGATGGTTTTTTTTTCAGAATAACACTTTTTAATACCAAAGATCTGTGTTGTTACATATATGTTACAGCGATATTTCCGTTACTGGTTTGATATTACTTTCTTCAACAAATATGGTCAGACCAGGTCGAATGTAATATAGGACATGTTATCAAAGCATTGGAACTGTTAAATGTGTTTGAAATTACCTGTTGTATCAAAAAAAAAACTGCTTTTTGAAATTAGCTGCTTCCTTGATATTTGCACACAGGCCTGTGACAACAGGTGGTCATATATGAGGGGACATGGTGACCTGTGTCTCCGTTCAAGATCTTTGACAATCCCTGTCTTTGGCGCCAAATGCGGATTTGCCTCCTTGATCTTTTTCCAGCTATGTCCAATCACCGTCTTTTACATGATGAAAAATTCCATACTTGCGTCACAAAATGTGGATAAAAGATTTGGATATTGCAAATAAGTTGGATCTTGTGTTGTGTTTTGTTTTTTCTTTTTGGTCAGAGTGTTCCTTGGTTGAATTTACATTCAGACCATTGCCTGAATGAACAACAACAAAATTACAATAAAATAAAATAGTGATACCATGTGTTTGCATGACACTGTGTAATACAGGTACAGTAAGTCAGTGGGAAGATAATAGATGTGCTTGTTTGAATGCTCGAATTACAACACACACATACCATAGCATATATAGACAGACACAAAGAAACACTCACACCCACACACCCTTGGACAGACAGACACACACACACACACACACACACACAAAAACACACCCCTAACCCTAAACCCAATTCCACAGCCGTCTACTGCATACATTGTCTGCTGCTCCCGAAAAACGAATTAGTCACACATATTTGCATTTGTACACAAAACCCGCCCAGCAACAAATACAACAGGCACTCGAGGTCACACATGCATGTGCACACACACATGCATGCATGTATGAACCCACTCACAGTACACCTATGTGCACAACTACACATCCAGAAACATGTGAGGAGGTTTAAACGAACACACGTGAAGACAAACATGCCAACATGAGCATTCTCCTCTGCAACACGAACACACACACACACACACACGCTACACTGGTGGTCCTGCTTAGAGAAGAGCTAAAGCTCTGTCTCTTTTGTCTCTCGTGGGAGGCCCAGACAAAAGCAACAACCTGACAGGTAAACAAGCCATCATGTTTGGGCAGACCTACCTGAGAAAGGCTCTCACCCTTCTCAGCCTCACCCGACACACCCTCCTCCCACCTCTCTCCCACCGTCACCGGCTCCAGTCTGCGGCTTTTTCTTTTCCGGCGTTCCTACCTGCGTCTCCTAGTCTCCGTTCCTCCCTCTGTCTTCGCCCTCCTCTGTCCAACATTCAACTTTGCTCTTTCTTGCAAACCTGAACATAAGTGCTGTGCTATCATACAAAACCAGAATTGGGGTGCAAATTAGAGGCATGACGGGGGGGTTGCAGTAAAACACAGGGGATATGCAGTGGCAGCCATATTGGAAATCCAGAGCAGCAACTAATTACATTTAAGTACTTACTGAACTTGTAAGTGTAATTCAACAAATGTGACTACATACATGCTATTTCTTCATTAAAAACTGGTAAATGTGGCTGACTACTACTATTTGCTAAAGATATTAGCTAGCTAAAATAAAAGCTATAGGTGACTGTGTCTTGTGTATCTGATTAGCATGTTATCAGCCACAGCTGTGAAATGAAGATGCAGTTATGTTGCAATAGCATACTGTAGGTGAAGGTTCTCATTACGAACTAACCACTTATTTGGAAATTTACCTGAACCAGACGCAGCTTCGCAAGTACTGATGGACTTAACACGAAAGAACTCATAGGGATGATGGGCAAAACTATGAAAATAACATCCAGGTTGTAAATGGTTTATCGTTAAATGAAGCTTTACTTAGACAAAATTAGTTTTCCATTGGCAGCTGTGTGTCCTTTGCCTCTTTAAATGTTTGTGGTACTGATTGTGGTTTTAGGTCCTCAATGATTTCGAGGACATTAATGACATGGTTACACTGGTTCTAGTACCGTGTGTATTCTGCCTCCAGTAGTGTTGAAAAAAATGAAATCAGTTACTCTGAAAAACTACTTACATTACTTTCATTGCAGAGGTTTTCCTACTCAAGAATTACATTTCCACTGCAATATGTAGAATTGTTTACCAGTCCAAAAACAGCAGCATCACACATCTACATCTGTCAAATATTCATTATTTTAATCAAAACGGGTTGCAATATTCTATGGAAATTTTTTTGCCTACTGTCAAATGTATCATCCATATTAACAAATATCGGTCAAACCGAAATCATCAGAGCACTAGGCCAATGACACTTGGTTTGATATGTGTATAATTCTCCTTTACACGCAGCTATTGTAAGCGCACAGACATGCATGAACGCACACGCAGACACAAACTGATGAAGTGAATCCCTGCCAACTGCAGGCTTTCCAAACAGTTCAAAACATTTGGGAATAAAGTCTCGCAGCGTAAGACAAGAGTCTAACAAAAGCCACCCACACCTGCTTTATCACTGGAGTGTATTTCTAGTGTTTTCCCTCCAACTAAACATTGGGAGCTTGTTCATTCTGCAAAGCAGATGTCAGATGGTGGGAGATCTGGACCACAGGGACGGAGAAGGAGGGAGAAAGAGACAGCACCAAAAAAAAAAAAAAAAAAATGAATGAGGAGTATATAGAAAAAAGCTTGGATAGAGAGACTGCTTAAAAGATGATGATCAGAGATGTAGTGGAAACAGAAACAAAGGCTTCCTCAATGTAATTTGCTCACCTGTTTATTAAAAGAAAGAAGAAATAATATTCTTCCGTTCTTGAATTCATTAGCAATAAAACACACCCTTTCTTAATTAAATACACAATTGACACAATAGCCTTATTTGGTCTGGTATAACTGATGGCTTATGCAGCTAATGTGAGCTAACTTTAGATGGATATTGATGTGCAATTACCATTACTGAGTCAGTTTGCTGACTTTATGACTCACACACAGTGGCTGGTGTTGAGCAAAAGTTATATAGACTCAGTCACTTTAAAGTATGTAGCAAGTCAGTGTACTTTATATTAAAATAATATATATATGGCACATCATGTGTACAGCTGACAACTGGGACAGCTGGGAGTCAAACCATTAAGTGGTTTAAAGACAGTATGTAAAATATGAAGTTGATTCTGTTGTGCACATGGAAACCAATTAAGTAATTTAATGTAACTGGAATAACGTGCCCATCTTCGCATTACCTTGATTAGATTAACCCATAGTACAGTGTGGTCTTAAGCTCAAACTGTAGCAGTATTAGTCAAGTGATTGGGTTTTATGATGATCGCCAGTGAGAGGTCATATGTCACACATTTTATTGAAAACTACATCATCAGAAAAGAATGACACTGCGAGAGCAGTAAAGACAGAAGAGCTGAGAGCTGAATGCTGTATTGCACGTGAAGTCATGAGAAGCTGTTTGCATGTACTGCTGTGGGAAAACACTCTTTCCTGACTGAGGATAACCAGAGTCCCAGCAGTTCATCCTCCTCCTCCTTCTACCCCCTAACTCCTCTTTAACCTGGCCTGCTGGGTCAGGCTACTGTGTGTGTGTGTGTGTGTGTGTGTGTGTGTGTGTGTGTGTGTGTGTGTGTGTGTGTGTGTGTGTGTGTG
>JBBMJY010000004.1:12070394-12140184 GCA_037833715.1 Toxotes lorentzi
TGTGTGTGTGTGTGTGTGTGTGTGTGTGTGTGTGTGTGTGTGTGTGTGTGTGTGTGTGTGTGTGTGTGTGTTTGCCTTAGTGTGTGTATATACCTGTGTTAATCCACCTGTGTCTGCGTGTCTGGCCTAGTACCCAGCATGGGAAAGAATAAAATAGAGAAAATAGAGAAAAGGAGGAAACAAGTTGCTCCCTCCAGCATTAAGGGATAAAATTTATAGAAGCTTCTTGTGAATAACATCAGTGCCAAAGTACAAATCTTGTGAAAAAAAATCTGATCTTGGTGGTAGAAACTGTAATATTTCGAATGCTTTGCGGTATTTTTAAAAAAATAATAACTACTTTCAATCACCATCCAATGTATGCAATGTGTGAAACGATGTTGATCACCCTTTAAAAAATGTTTTTGGTGCTGGTTTCAGAGGAAAGTTTCAATGCTCCACAACAGTCAAGATGTTATTTTCTTAAGTTTTTTTTTTTCACTCTGAACAAAAATAAGCATCTGGCAGATGCACTGTCATAGATCAAACCATTTTTTATTGCCTTTTTTTTTTTTTAAATAACACTGTTATCAGGATAGGTCTAAATCTTTATGCATAGACAGTTTTATCTCTACTCTCACATAAGGATGCAGTGCTCGTATTCAAAACACTTTACAAAGAGAGCAGTCTAACTGATATCCCTTTTACAGAGCAGAGATTCGGTATTTAAGAGATTTTGATTGCTGAACTTAAAAGAAAGTTTTTTTTCTCCACAAGTATGTTGCTGCTTTAAGGAGAAGTCTTCAGAAGAAGCTCCAGGCCTCTGTGCACTTTTATTGGTTTTGCTAATGACACAGTGTTTGTGTGATTTTTATCAGAAACCAGAACGTGAGAAGGAGCTAAAGTGCTTCTTGCTAAAGACTCTCATGTATGTCATGTAGCTTTACAGCAGCAGATACTGTTTTATCTGACAATCAAGATAAAACTGCCAGGGTTAGTTCACTGCTCTGACTTTTCCCTCTTTCCATTCCCATACCTGGATCATGTGGAATTCCCAGAGAAGAGCAGTAAATTGTACAGTGGGGCGACGTTGTCCTCTCCCTCCTGAATACCTTTCACTCTGAGAAAAGGAGACAAGAGAGGAGGCATGTTGAGTTTCACCTACATGTCCTTACTGAAAAACACATACATCACTTTTTTTTTCTGTAAGGGAGGATGTGAGTCTGAGGTGGAGCAGCGTCTTTGTGTGTGTGTGTGCGTGCGTGTAAATATGTTCTTGGATGTGTTCCGTCCCCGACTTTCTCAGGTCCAACAACTTCCAGGATGAAGTGAATAGGGAGTGCAGTGCTTTGTGAAAAATGAACTATGCGGTTGACCTTTTGTTGATGGACAAACACGGCTGAGGTTCCAGAGCAAATATGTAGAGGAGGCTCATTCAACCTCAGTGGTTTCACTTGATCAATATGTGACGCTTAGTTGCCGCAGAGCATTTCAATCCTTGCCAAGAACATGTCACCTCCATTAGCTAAAGTGCAGGATACTGTTTTGATGTATTAACCTTTCAGAAAGAAATGAAATCCAAAGGTGGTTTTCTAAAGCGATGCTGTGGTCAGTTCAGGGCGTGTTGTCAGCGCTCTCAGAGAAGAGATATAAGTCAGTGCACCATATGCACCCATTATTGGATCGAAGACCCACATATGACACTGTTCATGATTTGCAGACTCATTTTACCAGTGCAGGAGTAGTTTTGCTAAACTAAATAAAGGTCTGTAAATTTAACCTGACACCGTTGCAGGTTTTTCTATCTTCATATTTAACAAACACATGAAAGAGACATCAATCTTCTAGTCTAACTCTCATTAAGAAAGTAAATATTAAAGTATGTTGCAAATAATCTTTTTACTAAGCAAAGTCACAATAACTTTGCTGCAAGCACGTAGAAGACATGAATGAAGCCGCCACTTCATGTCACCGTGTTATGAACATGATGGAACTGCAGGGAGAAACAGTAGCAGAGAGCAGCAGCCTTGGCTACAACCAAAGCATTTCTTTCCCAAAGCGTCTTTCCTAAAGACACATGGCTAAATCTTCTCTGCTGTAAACATGGCTCAGTGGTTCCAGTTAAGATTTACAATTGAGAGAGTAAAAGGTTTTAGGAATCGGCATGAATTATATTTCTGTGCAGCAGATAGGGAGTAATTTGTTGTTCTAGGATTTTACCCACTGGCTGTCAAAAGTCCCGGGCAGCTCTATGTGGCAGTGTTGTGCATTCACTCAAAGATCAAAGTGTTTACTTTTCTCACAGAGTGGTAATGGTGACAGCAAAAAGATTGGAAATGGATTTGCTATATTTGGAAGAGCTAATTTGTCTAGCATTACTGGTAATGAGGTAACACTGGAAACAGAGTTGGTCTGTTTGCTAATTTCTTTCTTAATTCAATTTATTGGAAGAAAATTGTTGTGACCAGAGGATTTTCTCACAGCAGCAAAGCAAATTTGCAGTTTAACGTCAAGTGTTCTTGAACTTTGACGGGCAAATTTGTGATGTCAAACAACAGAAAACTTTCTTTACTCTGTCACAAGACCCCAGGACGGGCTAAGAATGGAGGGAGTGCACAGAACGCAGCATCTGAATCATTTTACTGCACTGGATGGACCCAAAAGCATAGGAGCACAGGGAAGCCAAAAAATATTTTTGGGTGTAGGTGGGAAGGTTATTTTTGAACAAGAAACATCTATGTTTCATGAAAAATGGTTTTGAGAATAGAAAAGAAATATAATTCTAAAATAGTTACTCCTCATCTTATATTTTGGCTTATCTCAGGGCCCTTATGCTTCCCCACTGCATTGTGATGCCACAGTGTTGAGTATCTGGTAAGAACTTTGCCCTTTTATGTATGTTTGCATGGATCATGGCTACTCACCCTACCTGCACAACAAGCACCTGTGAAACAGGTAATGCAAAAAATTCAGTTGAAAAGTATAAATCAGCTTAAAGCCTGCAGTTGGTATAGCCTAGTCAGTGAATGACCTCAAAACTGCAGTCGTACAAATGTACATGTGTGCGAGTCCATGTGCTTTGAGGACATACAGCTGTAGAGTGTATAAGTATGTGTATGTGTCCGTGCGCATGCACACGGGAGTGTGTTTATAACTGTTTACACTCTCCGGGTTCAACCCTTTGCTCGGCCTGGTTCCACTGAGCAGGCAGGTACACCAACAGGCAGGGAGGCCAGGGCAGCTTCTTAATCATTTCTCCCTCCTTTTTGTTTCTCTTTTGACAGTCCTTCGCTCTTGTGTGACGGCCCACATCGCCACCCCGGCCTGCTTACCTTTTCAGGGCTCCTGAAGCGAGACTACTAATGCACTTGCTGCTCTACTCGCCGCCTCAACGGCCCGCCCTGAGCTCCAACCTCCCGTGACAGTGCAGGACGCTCACTTTGTCTTCCATGTTTGTCCAAAAATTGTTTCAATATGTATTTTTGGGAATGGTAATGTTTGCATAATAAATCTTTGTGTCAGGGGAATACAAAGAGAGCTATAGGTCGAAACCTGGGCGGGTCGGATTGGACTCTCTCTCTCTCCTCTGTATTTACTCCCCACTCTACTTTCCATTCTCTCTCTCTCTGCCAGGTTGTTTTTCCAGCCTGCTGTCAGTAGGTTTATATAGACATGTATCAGGCCAAGAGCAGAGAACTTCTTCTGAGTAACCTTTGGTAGTTCACATGCCCTAGGTCTTAATACTTTCACATGCCCAGTTAGAACAAGGTGCTGAGAATCTGCAGAGATATACAACATGTAACATCCACGTGCTATAAACTTTTTGTTGTTATACACATTATAAACAGGATCCAAGGCCTGTAAATCTAACATTAGTGGTGGTGGGCCATGGGCCAAAAAATCCAATTATCAAGCTATGTGCTGAGTAAGCTTCAAGCGCTTGGCCCTCGTGCCAAAAAAAAAAACTTATCTGGAAATCACTTCTCATGTGCAATTTCATTATATTTAAACAGATATCTTATGATGGGAACCCTTTGAACGGGCCAAAAGGATTTTTTTTTTTTTTTAATTTTTACTCTGGGCAGCCCTGGTGTAGTTGAGTCGAGAGACACAGAGGGGAGGGGAAGCAATGCACCTAAAATGATGGAAAATTGGACAAGCTCCCTTTCCCTTAGCCCAAAAATGAGGAAGTGGAGCAGCAACAATTGACACAGTCCAGAGAAACAGACATTTTAGCCAGAGAACAAGTACCAGATTCTCACTGGCAGCGATGTTCAAAAAGTCACAGTGACCTTTGTGTAAACATAACTCAGTTTGTTCTCTTTTTAAAAAATCCTTGTCTCATCCATTTGGTACAACATATTAGCACCTCATAAGTACAGAAGGTGATATATTACCAAAAAAAAAAAAAACTCCATCTAGCAGTTTACCCCAGGGTTGCTTGTAGTGATGAACAAAGAATTGTCACCTGAATCTGCACCTCCCCTCAGCTTTACAAAGCTTTTTTTCATAGAGAGTTTCAGCTCATTGTTTAGCTGCATGGCTGCAACTTTACTGTTTTGATTCACTCTCATCGCTCTCATTGTGTCATTTTTTGGCTGAAGCTGTTTTCTTAAAACCTGCTGTAGACTACCTGCTCCTCACCAAACAGCAGATGAACACAGTTAGTTGGTGGACATAGTGGAGCATTTAGCAGCTAAAGAGCCAGATGTTTCCCTCAGGAGTTTGTAGAAACCAAAAATAGATCTAAAATAGAGTGAATGTTGGACTTAAACTTACGCCAGGTGGCCAAAAACACAACTTCTAATGAATGATAATGTTGCTCCGTAATTGCTTGATGTGTAAATAAGCAACGGTTTGCAAAACAAGCTCATCATATTAACTTAAAAGGTGATGATATGTCAGTGTTGCATCTACAAAAAAAAAAATCAGTTCTTGCAGGTTTGATCTGTCAAAAAGATAATCAGCTGTTAGGAATAATGAAGTAGCCCATCTGTTATATTGGTTGTGTTGCTTAACACAACCAATGCGATCAGTTAAAGTGTCCGAAGACCCATGCAGCATGGATGGGCTCTCTCACTGCAAACCCAACAGCCAAAATCCTCCTGTAATCAGAGCAGCCACATGACCTTGAGGATTTTATTGTCCCTCGCTGGTGACAGACTGAGAGGGGAAGAAGGGGGCGGACAGCTTTTCTCGATGAGCCAGAGGCTGGATTGAAAGCGGGGAAGCAGGGGAGGGGAGAGTGTAGTGATCTTAGTGGGACCGCGCAGGGCAACGCTATCCCAAACACAGCAGAGTGCTATAAGCCTACGCCATAAATCTCCGAGCTCGCCGAGCCACAGCCAAGCTTGTTCAGTGCTGTGTGCCGCTCCAGAGACCAGAATCCAGATGTTGGAGAGAGTCGGTAAATAAAACAATCTATCAAAACCGAAGAAGGAAAAAAAAGGACTTTTTTTTTTTTTATGAAGACTTGCTTTCATGCAACCGATATCGGAAAAAGAAAACTACCCTTTTTAAGTGATTATCAGTGAGGTTGTGTGGGATGTACAGCACCAACCAGACACACATCATGTCCAATACAAACTCTCTCAGAGAGTGAAATCAGTACTTAAATCCCATTTGGGACAACACAGATCTCATAGCACCATTTGCTTCATGTAGCTCAAGGTGTTTCTGAATACAAAACAGGCCTGTTCTTCTGGATTAGTTTTTATCATTTATAGATGCAGGTGGATTGAAGGGATAAACAGATATGGAAACCTAATTGTGGAATAAATATCCGTGGCTTAAAATCTTATCGTGCAGAGCATAGTGAAGGTTTATTGTTTAAGACCTTTGCCTCTGGACATGAACTCCCACTGGCCTGGGACTGAATCCTGAAGGACCTATTTGTATCCTGTGTCCCTGCTGCTGTCGTGTCTTTCTCAGCTTTCAGATGGCTCGATAAACAAAACATGACTCAGATGCCAACAAAACATTTTGATATTTAAGATCTTGAGTGTCCCTGCTGTCCCGCAGAAGAATAACAGTAGTTGGGGGATTTACAGACGCAACAGATCCACTTAATCTGCCCAAATGAACTTCTCATGTCAGATTTAATCACTTGAAGGAATCACAGGAAGTGGAAAACTGACACTTCAAACTGCTCGTCAGCACAGTGGTAGATCTTTACCCAATTCCTACTTTTTCACGTTACAGATTTTAGGATTTCTGGGCGTCGAACTGGGTCGAACAGTTTTCAAACAGTTGCCTGTTGCTACCATTTGGAGCCGCTACAGTGCACAGTACTTTGGTGATTTTGGTGAAGTTGGCTCCTAGGTACCACATGTATTAGCCAAAGAATTTGAGGGTAAAAACATGTTTTGTAATTGCGGTAAAATATGTTAAGATGTATGTATAGCTTGATCCATAAGTTCTAGACAACTTTGTTCAATTGTCACTGATTTTGTTAAGAAAGCAAAATCCACTCTCACGTATTTGGTGTCTTTGGGAACTTTGGTGTTTCCGCTTCAATTCTAAGTAAAGTCTAAAACTCGATTTCTTTAAACACTAACGGGTCTGCAGGGTTGGCGAAATTAACGGAAGTTCGAAAGAAGAATGCTGTGAATCTTTAACCAAACAATTATTTCAGGATCAGATGTCTTTAGGTTACTCTAAACTTCAAACTCCAACTCAGGATGTGCTTCGTTTTCACAGCAGAAGTCACTAATAAAGAATGCATTTGTGAAGTGATGTTTTACTCCTGTGGGGTCATTTTGACGTTGCTAAAGTTGGTGTAAAGCTCAAGAGTGTTTAACCTCCAATATCAGGATCCGTGGAAGCAGAACTCTCGGGATTTATCAAAGTCTGAAAATGGGGAAAAAACATTTCTTGAAGAGATGTCGAAATCTGGAATTAAAGAAGATGACTTTGCACTGATTACTTGCCTGTTTTTACTTATCAAGCCAAAGGAAGTGATGGAAAGACAATTTCTAGACTAGCTCAGTCAAAGTGTGGCACTAGAGTAGCCCAGTTTTGGTGGTTGGCCACGTAAAATGCTCCTGCAAAAGGAAACATCACTTTAGTCAGCGTTAGGTTTATGCTCAGATGAAAAACTGGAAGCTGGATGTCCGATTCTCATCAGCACTAAGCCAAAAAGGCCCTTCGAGTTTGGGTGAAGTGGAAAAAAGGGATGATGCCTCCTATTGAAATGATGATCTATGCCTCAGACCTGTTTACGTTGGTAATCTCTGAGCCCTGCGTAATCAAAACATCACTAATTTCTCTGCTGATTGGAATCTGTGACATCTGCGTTTTCAGCACACTTCAAGGGGGGACTGCTTCAAAGAAAAAAAGGGAACTGGGAAGCATCTATTCTTCATAATAGCAGCAGTGATGAGAGGGTGACTTCATCCTCATCCGCTCACATGTTTTGAAGTGGATAGATATCCATAGTAGTGGAAACTTCATGTAGTAAATATCCCTCCATGACTTACTGGCTGTCTGTCTAAACAGGCTGTTGTGTGTCTGTCTGAGCGTCTGGGCATGCTGGCTGGCTGGTTGGGTGTTTGGCTTGTTGACATGCAGGCGGGCTCTGCGGCTCAGCTCTGAGTTAGAAAAACGGCTGCGACGTTACAAAAGGCTTTCCATCCTGTCAGGCTGCCCAGCGTCAAGCTCGCAAAACCCTTCTGATTGATTCTACAGAGTCTGGACGACACACGGTTCAAAAGCACTTCTCTGCTCTTTGCTCAGCGGAAACAGGCCTTACATACCAATGCCACCAGCTCTGCTTTATTATGATTGTCCTGGATGGGGAGCTCGCTGGGAGTCTCTGGTTGAAGGGCTACAGTGAAGAGAAAAAAAAAAAAAACAGAAAATGAAGTTGTCTATACAGTAGATTTGATCAATTGAGCTGTTAACCTGATTCCGAAAAACACACGACTCGGCAAGAGTGCATAAAGCTTGTGTGTGTGTGTGTGTTAAATGTATCCTGAACATGCACACTTGCACATCAAGCCTCCTCCAGTCTCAAACCCTCCTGCTGAGGGTGTGAGCTTGTTTTCCACCCCTGCAGTGTGTGTATCAGCCCTTCTGTTATTTAGGAATAACTATTTACACTGCGGAGGTGACCATCAGACAGGTCCTGGCCACAGACACATACCTCCTCCCCCTTCACACAGACACACACACACACTCCCAATGGGCTAAATAATCCCTCCACCTATTTGCACAGGAGAGATGAGGCCACGGCCTCACCTTCAGGGTACTACTTAACTCCTCGAGTCACTCGTTGAGTAATCACAGCATTCTCCTACCTGCCTGCCTACTGCCTAATTATAGAGAATGTGAGTGTGTGTGTGTGTGTGTGTGTGTGTGTGTGTGTGTGTGTGCGCGCGCATGTGTTTGTAAGACTCATTATTTAGCAATGCAGGCCCCACAGGTAGACAATTGCACAGGCTGATACTGCCTATTATTACTATTTTGTGGATACAGTTGCATGCTAACGAGATGGGGTCAGTATTGTCATATGGAGGCCTAATGGGAGCCAGAAGTGCACATTAGTATTGTGGCTTCCATCAAACTGAATGACATGCATGTTTGGGGCATGTGCGGACTTGGAGTTCCAGATGCACTAACATTAATATGATTTGGTCAAATTCAACTGTTGATGTTAACTCAAAGGTGCAACAAGTGGGTTTTAGCTCGTTATTGTTGTCTTTTGTTGCAATTTAGTCAAATTAAGTTAGAATTTGACTTTATTTTACATAACAGTTAAGCAAGAGCAGCTCCTGACTGCATGCGCAAGTGCCTGGGAGGAAAATGAAGCTTCCAAATTGATTTTTCTGCACAGATTCGGGCCTGAGAATTATATCACTGCATCTCTCACCTGTATATGCAGGACAAATATTGACACGTCCATTCTGATACAGGAGTAACCTGGTTTGCTCTTGAAAAAGTGGTGAAAAGAAGAAAGAAAAAAAAACAGCTGACGTGAGAATAGGTGAGAGAGCCTTCGGTGTCTTTGAGAGGCACCATGGGAAGGAGGTCTGTCCGTGGCCAGGAGGGAGGCCCGCAGCTCCCCTTTAATCCCCCCACGATCCTTCTCTCAGAGCCGGGCTTTGCTTCGTGCGCAGCTCTTGGCCGTGTTAAAAAGGAAAGCGTAAGGGTGGGACAAATTTCACACTTTCTCCCATGTCTTAGGCCAAAAGAAGGAGCTTGTAAACCAAGTATGTGGAGCTGGAAATATTCTTTGCCCCACAGACGCTGTGGGGGTTAGCGGGGACTGGCTGTGTCTGGCCTGCACATCTTGGCTGTGGATGTTTAAAATCCAGCCAGAGTGTGTTTTTGCCTCCAAGATCAACTGCGCAACAAGGAACCTGATAAGAACAAGTGTGCAAAAAAAGAAAAAGAAATACTTGTAAATGCCTTTCAGGTGTTGAATACGTAAATTAAAATGCATTATTTTAAGATCTTTATTGTATTTATTTCATTTTCACTTTCATGTTTTATTAAAAGTCTTAATCACTGAGCCGGTCGCTCCACGGCTTAAAGTCTAAATCTACTTTAATCTAGGCCTCGGCTACTTGACCTACTCTGTTACTTTGCCTTTTTAGGCCTTTTGTCTATTAATAAATCAGTGAAGCAATTCTCAAGGCCTGACCCGAGTCATCAATTTATTTGCTTTGGTTAAAGAATTTTATTTATGTATTTATTTATTTATTTATTTAAGTGTTTTGTTATCAGCGTGTTCATCATCTTTTGTCTTTTCACTCTTTGCTGATCTCTCCGCCACACAAAGGCCTGGATGTTCCCAGCAAGAGCATCTTCTTTTCTTTCAACAGATTTTTTTTTTCTAGATTTTATTTGTTTTGTTTTGTTTTAAAGGGTGGAATTAAAACAGCTACTTTAAAACATCTACTTTCTCGGATTTAAGCCACAAAACAAATAAAATATTGGCACAAATAAAAGGTTTTCAGCAGAATAAAACGGCGCTTAAATCTGCACCTAAATATTAGGATGTGAAGAATTCATTGTTTAAATAATTATCCGTTAACGAGGGCTTTATGTTGTAATGTTCAGACGGCACATTGTTTATCAAGTCCATTAATATCGAGAAGACACATTTTATTAGTGATGGTAAAATTTAGGTTATTTATACAAATGAACTGCTGTCGATCTGTATGAGGAAAATATTGTAATTTTTCGTGTTTGACAAGCGAAGTAACACGTTAAGACCATGTGATGAAACTGGTCTGTTTTGGAGCTTAGTAAAATAAATAAATATCTCAAATGTAGTACATCAAAAAGTAAAATGTTAGAAGTGTTTTGTTATTCTACGTGAAACGACTTCAGCTGAGAAAAAAAACATTTTGCTTCAAGCTGTGTGGCGGTTTTTTCCAAGTCCAAGACAACCTGTGTGAGTTTACAAAAAAAAAAAAGAAAATGTATTCCACACAAATGATGGGCTCTGTTAATGCGCATCATAAAAACTCTTAATCCCCAACTTTTCACACCGAAACTGTTTTCCTTCACAGCGGCAGTCACACAGCGCACACACACACACACACACACACACACACACACACACACACACAAACTATTAGAGACAGAGGAAAATATGAGCGAACTTTCACAAGACACTTAAACTGTAAACTAAAATAATTGAGTTATTATGATTAGTAGTGATAGTATATTACAATGATAATAAAATAAATGTATTTATTATTATTGTTATTGTTATTATTATTATTATTATTATCATTAGTAGTAGTAGTATTTTCATTTTTTATTTTTTACTCTCCATGCTTGTTGTTCCCATAAGGGTGCTGAGACATGAACGACGTGAAACTGAGCGTGAGGATTCATTTTGGGATGAGAACAATGAGGGAAAGGGTGAGGATGAAGATGAGGACGACGTCAGGTGAGGATGACCATGATAAAGGTGAGGAAATGGATGAGGATTTTGAAAATGATGGGGATGAAGAGGCACTGGGATGAAGAGGAGACTGAGGGTTCAGGAGGAAGAAGAGGATGACAACGGGGGAGGTGGAGGTGACGGGGGAGGTGGGGGGGTTGGAGGGGTTGCGGTGTCGTGACGTCACCGCGAGGCGTGCTGCAGAGCGCTGGCGAAGAAAACCAAGGCAGCGCCGCGGACAGCAACCAAAGCACTGATTACCGCGGACGCAGCGTATACGCGCAGCCGACGCACAAAGTGGATTTACTGAACACCTGCATGGGGAAACTCTGAGGCTTTGATCCTTTTTTTTCTCTGTCATCTGCCTCTGCTGGGAACCAACTGGTGAGTAAAAACACACACCGTGTCAGTCAAGTCGCTGAATTTTAGCTCTGGGGAAAACGGTCAGAAGCTTGGTTGGCACCGCGCTCTCGACCGTTTCACCCCTCGGATGTTGCAAATATGAGACACACCCGAGTCCGTGTCAAGCATGATGGAGAAAATTAAATGTTGGCAAGTGCTGAATCCCTTTAAGCGGCGCATGTTGCCGGGTCAGAGAGGCTGCAGTGACCGCAGAGAGGCCGGAGAGCGAGGGGACTGAGCACAGCAATGATTTCTGGAATTAAACAGCTGCATAGAAATATGAGTTAGAAGCCATCCAGACTTTACGAGCGTCTTTGTCAGCCAGATGAAGCCAACAGTTTGCTGTATTATTCTCACTGCACTGATGCCTTAAATGACCCAAAGAAATATGTACATATAAATATATAAAGCGCAGGCGTGTGCGCACGGTGAAGCACGCGGGGACAGAGGAAAGCTTTGTGGAGAGTTACTGAGGACATAAAAACAGCAAAAGGATTCCTGTAGATAAGAGGGGCTCTGTCGGTGTGTGTGTGTGAGTGTGTCTGTGTGTGTGTAATAGCATGGCAAAGGTAAACTTGTTTAATAATGTCTGTGATGTTTGGTTAGGTGATACATACAGATCTGCTTGAAAACGTTTCATAACACAGAATAAATAACATTGAAGTCATTTGCTCAAAGGCTGTTTGACTTACAGCTGCTTTGTGGTAAAGGTTATTTTTATTGTAGTATTTCGTTATGGCTTCACAGCCCTGGAATTCGTTTTACGGTGTTATTTGTTATTGCCGTCGTTTTATTGTTATTTATCCTGTCACTTTGTTTTTTATTCAGATAAGGATGAATGTGAAGGTTACTGTGGTAAAGCAATGTTGTGTCGCATTATCACTGGTTGTTGAATTTTAAACTAATTTCAGTTTACTCACTATATCACCCAAAAATGATTGATTATAACAGTAAAACGATTTGGTTAAAGAGGGGGAAATAAATGTATTAAACTTTTTTTGTGATATGCGAGAATTGTTTTTTCCTGATGCAACTTTTCTTGTTCTGCTTTTCAGGCAACTGGAATGGAACTGAATCTGTCGAAGAATGTGATTTCTTGCGGGGACCCAGGTATGACTTATTCTCTGCTCGTTCAAACAATTAAGTTGCGTTTTTTGTTTTTTGTTTTTCTAGATAAGATTTACCGTACGTTACAAAACTTTTATGAAACTCTTATGAAAATCTGTGGGAAACAAAAGGATGCTGTAGTCTTGTTCTGGAGCAAGGTATGAACTTGTAACTGGACACAGGCCTTGCGTGCTGACAGGCATCTGCTTTTAGGCTTTTAGGCGCAATATGTGCGATATGTGGTGAATTAATGTGCAGGGCACCGACGACATGTTGATATGAGGAAATATCAGATAATGAGATGCAAATGGGAGCAAGCGGAAATCAAACGAAAACAGACTGAAAGAACTTTTTCAACAATGAAACCTATAGTTGAGTTTAACTACAGTAATCTGCTTTATTTTTGTGTCTGGGTTCTGATGATGATTTCCTGGTGATGTTTTTTTTTTTTTTTTTTTTTTTTTTTTGCCTTTGAATAGTGGAAAACATAACGCCAGATGGACAGCAAGCCACAAAAAACTCCATTCAGGAGGGGAAAAAATAGTTTGGTGTAAGATTTGACTTTTGACAACAAATGAGGGCTTAGATCACAAATAAAAAGGTTTTCTGTGAACATGTATGTAATCACCGACCAGAGAAAGGGCGTAAAATGGAGATGTGAACAACTTTAAAGAATATCCGGGGTTTTATACATTTAAATTCCAGATATGCAGATGAAGCGGAGACTGGTTGTGTACAATCCATTTAAAGTTGAGTTTCCTTCAGGAAATAATAATTTATTGCAATAAAGCAGCTTCGGCTTAAAGGTCAGACGCTGAACAGTACGAATCCAAAGGTTGGAAACATAATTATTACAAATACAAACTGGCAGGGGAAGGTCACTGAGTAGGTGTTTGTATTTGTGCTGGTGGAGGAAACTCAGGCAAAATTTACTCTTATTAAAGTTGTGGTGGAATCTATGTGTCAGAAGGAAAGTGCCGGGTTTTACTGGTTTTGCGGAAATCAAAACTCATTTTTGTGTGTATTTTGACATATTGGGGATTAATTCATTTTGAGGAATAATGCTATAAAAGCACAGTGAACGGCTGGTGGGATGAGTAAATGTGCAGTATTAAAAAAAACAAAACATTTTAATAGATGACTTGTTTTGTGGCTGTTATGGCCATTGAGGTTTATATATTTACACCTGCATCCCCTCTGTCAGGTTGTTTGTTGGTTGTCAGGCTCCAGGTCAAACAGGCCTTGGACCAAGCAGGGAAACCATCACCCAGGCAATAATCAGCTCTGTCCTTCTCCAGTTACCCACCGTGTCCTGTTACATCTCCACTCCTGTCCTGCCTTTTGAGTTTGCTCGCCGGCTTTAATTTTCTTTATGCTTTTGTGTTTTTGGCCCCGTGGTCAGCTTCGCTTTGCTTGCTCGCTTTACAGATAAGAGCGAAAGAAAATACACCAAGACTGTGTTTTTGTGTGTGTTTGGTGTGTGATTAACGGCGTTCGCCGAGTTTATTTTCACTTCTTGGGGGGAAAAATATGAGTGTTTGCATTGCCACTGGCCTTTAACCTGTCCTGCCGGATGGAAAGGCTTTTTAACTCATCCATCACACGCAAGTGCCCTCCACAGCAGAGGAGGAGCGGGACGCAGGCAGGGATGCAGGCTGAGGAGGCTGGGTATTTAGATTACCCCCTCCATCTATCAGCCTGTAATATCTGCTGGAGGACAAGAGAAAGGTAGAATCACAGCAACTCCTCCATGGAAAATCTCCATGTGCTGTAAATCCTATAATATTCCTGCAGGGACGTCAACGGTCAGTGAGTTTAGTGTGGTATAGAAGAAGGGCAGCCATCTTTATAATCCTGGCCTTCATGACTCTCCCAAAAAAACATCATGTGTGATAGTCTCTTTTCTAAATGTGTCGCAGTTACCTTTTTTTTTAGGATACAACTGCACTACTACTCTTTAAAAAAAAAAAAAAAAAAAACACCATGTACTGACCCACCCTGCCGTGAGCACTTCATGGATGGATTCAGTGCACCTATTAACTCCCAACTAAACACGCACCCTGAATTCAACCTTCCCAACCTACATAGTAAATAGCACCTGCTGACACTACGAGATGACCAGGTGGTCGAGGTCACTCGGATACAAAATGCATCCTCCTCCTACTGCTTTTCCGCTTACTTCCGTGTTTGGGTCACACGCTGCAGCTGAGTTTGTCTCTCCTGCGCCCAAACGTCTCCTAAAAACCATTTTACGCACTTGACTACAGCTTAGAAAGCGAGTAAATACGTAGGGGATCGAGGTTTCCTGCCCAAGGACATTTCGGTAGGATAAACGTGAGGATCTACCTTGTTCCAGGCCACCATGATCATGGCGCATGATATTGGAGCTGAAATCTGCTTAAGAAATCATAATTTGCAGAATTATTAATCTATTTTCGACATATTCAGATCTTTTCATTCAACGAATTCATATGATACACCTGTAATGTGTAGAAAGGTAATAGAGGCCCCTTTATGAATCCCTGTCTTTATGCTCTGTGCAGACAGAGGCCGAACAAATATAGATGGGAAAAGGCAAGTGATTGTTGAAAGCTTGCACAATTGTCTTTTGAAAGGGCCTTCAGGGGAGTTTTCCGGTCGGACGGGGAACTCAAGTCAGAAGTCACAGTCATACAATGGCCGAAAATGCTCGAGACTGGCGCCGGTGACAGTCCGAATCTCAGATAGTGAAGGCCCGCGCCGCTGCCCATTTACCTGACGCATGTAGGCTACAGGCTGAGCAGCAACAAGTCAGCAGGTCAGATTGCAAGAGAGACTAAAAACTGGTAGCCTGCAATCAGCCGTGAGAAATACATGTATAAATTGATTATATTTATATTTTGCAGGCATTTCGTTGACCATCTAGGCGCAAGAGCGCACAATAAAGTATCTGTACTGAGATGATTGGCAATTTAGCTACTCGGAGCAGCTTTTTCTTAAGAGATTCGTTTTGCTGTTTGGTTTGGACAGTCTGACTTGTCTCATTTAGTTCAGGAAAAAACATTAGTTTCAACATTGAGTCAGAGCTCGACCCACAAATCGACTGGGCCAATATATTAGGCCTTTTTTTAACGCAACACAGACAGTATCGCTTTCTAATTTAACTGGCAAATGTTTGCTTTTCTTTTAAGAAACACGATTTTAAAACTCTGCAGGTCTACTCCGGTACATGATTCAAACCGCAATCACACTAAACAGATCTTAGCACACACCAAAGGTCAGTCCGAATACAGGGCCAGTACACTGATATCCCCGGCCACAGAAAAAATACCCTTAATGCATACCAAAAAAAGAAGCTAAAGAAAACTTTGCTGTTAGTGCTGGTCTCATCTGACTTCCCAAAATGCACCAGGTCTGCTTCAAACCTTAAAGTAGGCTGTTACAACGAGGCCTCATCTGGTGCTTCCCTGACTTCAAACCAATTAAGAAGAAGTTTAATTAAGAAGATGAAGAAGACATTTCTCTTGCAGCTGCTGCTTTACTGCAGGTTTTACTGCATGTTCTACTGCAGTGCAGCACACATTGAGCACAGAAAGTCAGCATCTGGGGGAATCTCTAGCTCTGAACACACATGTTTGCATATGTGTGTTCAAAGGGTTACTGTTCATTTTAACTGCTCTGCGAGGCAATGCAAAAACTGTGAATGCGTGACCGAGATGACAGACTATAATCAGAGCAGAGAACACCCTGGCGTTATAACATATGATTTGAAATTCTGATTTTCAAATTCAACTGTACCTCTTTCCCAGCTTTATCTAAATCATCCCACGCGACCTAATTGGATTTAGGTTCCAAATTGCCTGAATAGTTTCAGTCTCCATGGTGGTTCAACAAACAAAAAACGCCTATTTGGTGATGTCCGAGCGCCTGCAACAAGACACCACTGGCTGCCATTTATGCGTCAGTGCCAACAAAACGGACTCGAGGCAAATGTGTCAACCCCAGCAACCATATTCCGGTAATATGATCTGATTATCTGTAATCAGACCATCTTACCGCACCATCAATCATAATGTGATTTGTGCAGAAAGGTTGGGATCTAGCTGCTCAGTCAGAGCGACAGAGTTTAAAACAAGTTTTTTGGTTTTTTTTTTTTTTTTTTTTTTTGTTTGTCTGAATATAAACCAGTGGCTGTTTGGGCAATGTGCAGCGCAGACACATCTTCTGCTGTCAACAGATTATTATTCACTGACTTATTTGGTAGAAAACAGCTTGGTGTTGGCCATGGAACAGAAAACACAGCCCAGGTACAAAACACGGCCTGTTAAGTAACGAGAGAAAGAGAGAGCATTGATGTGTCTGGCTTTCATTAGTCCTGATTGTTTAGTTATCAAACTGTACCAATGA
Source organism: Toxotes lorentzi (assembly GCA_037833715.1). Classification (NCBI taxonomy): domain Eukaryota; kingdom Metazoa; phylum Chordata; class Actinopteri; family Toxotidae; genus Toxotes; species Toxotes lorentzi. The sequence goes on from JBBMJY010000004.1 coordinate 12,087,166, forward strand.
TCTGATAAAGCGACACTTGTCAGTTTACAGTGCGTGTCATTCATATACACAATAGTCGTCATATCATGCACTTTTCATACCGAGGAAACACGAAAGCGCCGTGTTAGATGGTAAATGTTTATTCAGCTCAGTACATATCCGAGATATACATTGCGTGGCAGTGTGTGGGTGCGTGTGTGTGTATAAGCGCACCCAGCTGCATTGCGCTGAACACATTCAAACATGCCTGCATGAATAAAAGGCCCATTTTACTCTCAGGGAGCAAAGCGTCGCACTGCGCGCTCCCGACAACAGAAAGAAAAAGCAAGTGAGCGCTGCAAAAAATGTCCACGTTAAACAGAAATGCAGTCTAATACTGAGCCTTAAAGTCTATAAGATGAACAAACTTCAGTATGTAGAATCACTCGATAGGAAAAGTCTGTTTCGCTCAGATGGGTCACTTTTTATTTTTGCTGCATTTAAACATTTTAAAGACATTTGCAGATTCCGACAAAATACAAAGTTCTTAATTAATTCATGGCACTTTTTTTTTTATTTGCTGGAGCTTGACGTCAGACTAAATATCTTGTTTGGGTGGATATTTTCTTGCAGCGGGAAAGTGGGTGGGACTGCTCATTTTAGGGAGGTTAAACCAAGCAGATGGGTGGGTCTCCTGTGTGGGTTGGAGAGCCAGAGCTTCCTCTCGATCACAGCGGGCAGAAGCTTTTCCCTGCAGCGGATAGAAGGAGAGCGCACTGCGCCGTCACTGCTGCAGAGGAGGGAAAGGGGGGCTCTGTGATTTTTTCCCCTTTTTTTTTTCGTGGAAGAACAAAACTCTGGAAATTCTCCCTGCATGGTTCATCCTCTCATGTCGTGGTGTGTGTCTGGCAGCGGGTGGATTTTTTGTAGCGTAGCTCTTGACGAAAGCTTTGTGCACCCCAGGATTCACCCCCGTTTCCTCTTTGTACGCATCCTTCTCTTCAAGGTGGGATGAATTTGGACAGAATCGCAGAGGCAGTGAGAGCACCGCCGCCCCGCGACGTGGCCCCCGCGTATCATTTACCGAGAACTTCAAACAGCAGTCGAGAAACGTTAGAGAACTCAAGCAGCGAGTCTTCAGACACAGAGTTGGCAGGTACACAGTCAGAGTGCTTTTAGCAACTCGATTTCTTCTTCTGGGTGCAATAACAGTTTATTTTACGTCTCCTTAAGCAGTCACAGAGGCATGCCCGCCATTTAACGCATTAACGGCTATAACGTTACGGAAAAAGGAGACACTATTTTAGTCAAGTTGTTTGTTCCAGTGTTTGCTTATTCTCACTGCTACGACGATTTATTTCCGTGTGTTGCGGTGTGTGCGGTGCATCACACACAAGGATAAAATCTCTCCCAAACTAGTTGCAGTTAATCCCAATTTGGTCTTTTTCTGCTCTCTGTTAATGCGCATAAATACAACAAAAATCGGGGAAATCTTCTAGTTTTGGTGCAGTTACAGCCCATTTTTTGTTTATTGCGCTGGCTGAACCAAATATTTGGCAGGATCCCGCGGTCTGTCAGAGAAAAATGTGCAGAACAGCCTGGCCTGCTGTCAGTAAATGCATTAAAACAAACTATAAATATTGGGCCCATCCACCAGTCTAAACTGAAAGCCAGAAGGTCTGTATTAACAATTCTTGGAGAAGCTTTTTGTTCTTTTACTTTGCCACGTTTTTTTTTTTTTTTTTTTAGAAAAACGAAGTCTCCTTCTTCCCCGTCTCAGTCCATTGAGGAAGAAATAGCAAATTATATCATTTATTCATAATTCCCTTGGTGGAAATTATTTATGGGGCTAAAGTTAAATATAGTTTAGGTTTTAAGACCAAGTTGCTTTTTATTTTTGGCAGACATTCAAGGGAGTATTCCTTTTTTGTGATTAACCTTTGCACGTGTTGACCCTTCAGTTTAATGAGGCAATCTTGTTAGGACACGAATACAAGATAGCACTTGGCAGATAAGGGTGGGCAGACCTCGTCGTAAAGAAAGTTATATTGACCGAAGGCAGATCTGAGTGTGTTTGAAAGAATCGATACAAAACTTCCAGACATGTTTGTAAATGTTTGGCTTTAAACTGTCACTTCTCTTCTCGGGCTTATTTTTTATGAAGAACTTTGTAAACAATTTATTTATAGGTTCGGCTTTGCTTATTTCTTGCTGGCAGGCCTTTTTAGTCATTGACTTTAAGCTTTACTTTGCATTTCGGTGCACTTAATTCCAGTGTGAATCATTTAACCTTTAAGGTGCAAATGCCAACATATTGAATGCAAAAATGCCCCCTCATTTACATGCTATTCAAAGTGCCTTATAGCTGTAACATGCAGTAATTTCACGATTTATGGTCCACAGAAAAGGAGAGGAGTGCTGAACACAGGAGCGATGACGGGAACGCGGACGACCCCAAGAAGAAGAAACAGCGGCGGCAGCGGACTCACTTCACCAGCCAGCAGCTGCAGGAGCTGGAAGCCACTTTCCAGAGGAACCGCTACCCGGACATGAGCACCAGGGAGGAGATTGCCGTGTGGACAAACTTGACTGAGGCCAGAGTCCGGGTAAGAGGCCAGACGGCAGACCACCGTCCGTGCGTAAAGTGTGCGTGATGCGTGCGTAAAACAAATTATTTTACAAATGAATTAGAGCATTATTGATTGGTTCTCTTGAGTGAGGAAATTCTTAATCAATTATTTAAATAAAACAAATACCAAATCTCCACAAAGCCAAATGCCCCAAAATAAATAATTACAATAATATTAGCAAATTAAAAAGTAACTCCAACATTTAAAAAGAAAATACAAGAAAAATACCTCATATAACGCCTTAATATCAGGGCCACATTGCGTATCATAAAAAAGCTTAATTGACCACCGATTTGCCTAAAACGAGCTAATGTAATATGACAGTTTAGAAAAATCTCCCCGGAGGATGTCAACACGGACTCAGGACAGTGCCATAACAACATCCATTGTTATATTACATATGGCATTGAGGTCTATGTCTTACATACTGCCTCGCCTCTCATCGAACGGCCTTTGCTTTTACTTAATGAAAGAGTGAAAATCCATCCTTTTAACAGTTGATGTAAATTACTGCGATGACTTTAAACTGCCCAGTCAGTCAGAAACTAAATCTGTGATATAATTAAGACAAAACCAGCTGACAAAAAAAGTGGGATATTAAAAAAAAAACTTTAGTGTTAACAGATATTAAGTTGCAGTCATCCCTGACTGTCAGCTACAATGCATCCAAAAAAGTAAGTCTTCCATTATTAAAACACGAGCTTAATTTTCAACACCGCGCAGCAATTCTCACCAGCAGGAATAAAACTGCACGTTGTTTTGGTTTTTTTTTTTGTTTTGTTTTTTTCATTTTTCATGTTGAAAATTCAGCAGAAACTCGGGCTGTCTTTAACTATTCGGGTCTGTTGGTAATGACAGACGCTTTTTAAGGGTGTATGCGCGCGGCTAATGGAGCCAATAGAGGATTTGTCTTTTGATGACATCATCACCATTCGAGACCCTTATTTCTCCCCGTGGAGGGAGACTGCGCCTGTCGCCAAAACTACCTGTGGCTGTGCAATGATCAGGAACGTGTGATTATGTTTGTTCAGGGAGGGTGTTTCAGACGCAGGACGACACGTTTACAACTTGGAAATGAAAATATTTGATCAATCTCTCATTTAGATTATTTTAATCATAGGCGATACACGAGTTCCTATAATAAGAACCGTTAAAAGTAGAAATAACTGACGCACTAAGTGCCTAAAGAAAATGCAGACAACACTGTGCTGTGTCTTTATTCACACAGGTAGTGATGCTGGCTGCCCTGAAGAAAAAATAATAAGTAGATGCTGGAAACGTGCGTTAAACACAAAACAATTGTACTCGGTTTTCATTTACAGCAACTGGCGCCTGGCGGCCGGACCTTGCAAAATGCACCGTCTCGGATTGCATAAAAATGCATACAGCTATTTAAAGTGCAGAGAAAAAAAAAAAAGAAAAAAGTCTCAGAACAAGTTTAGAGAGCTGGATTCTCTTTCCCTGAGCCAAGAAGGGGTGAATTTTAAACAGAGCAGCCCTTGATTTTGGCGGAGTAAAAGACAACATTGTAAAAAGCGAGGAGTGACACGACTGAATATTTCATATTCATTTCTGAGGATTTGATCAAATGTTTTGACATTTTAAAGTGTTTGGACTTGATCTTTTAAGGTCATCGGCGTTTAATCAAGCTTGACAGATAATACACAGAAACTGAATTTTATTTGCGGACTCAGATTTGTTGAAAGTTACCATCGTTTAATGATGATGATCGCTCCAATGATGTTTTTTTTGTTTGTTTGTTGCTCTTTAAAAAGACATTAAAAACCAAGGTTAATGTGTGTGTGTGTAGTTTTTTTTTTTTTTTCGGTTTAGGAGGTTGAAGCCTCACACGAGCCGCGGCGGTGATGTAAAACGCAGCCTGCGTGTTTCCTCCGCAGCTCTGTCACATCGCTCATGTCTTTGTGGACAATTTGTCCGCAGCACCCTGTTCTCTGCACGACTATAAATAGCCTCCGCGGGCCCGTCTGATGATACCACTTGTAAACTGTTTCTACTATGAATTAAAAATGACTCGCAGAGTGCCAACGGACGGATATTTTGTCAGGTTTCGATAAGGGGTGAGGATATCCAGAGGCAAGTTTCTGATTCATTTACAGTCATCTAATGTGCCTGTTTGACTCATGGTGTAAACTCGTTGGTTTTATTTTGGGCAGTCTGACCTACATACTAATATATGCACACAAAAGTAGGCACTCGTTTTACTCGAATGCAACGCAGAAATAAGTAATTGCTGAAAATGAAGCAGAATAAATAAATGATAAAACATATCCTTGGCTCAAGCTTACCTAAGAATACATTTTTGTTGGGGTGTTAAGACAACCGTTTTATTTATTATCATTTATTACATACGTTTTGACAAATTTCATACGACTTTTTTACATTTTGTCGAAGTGTACAAGGTCATTTCAATACAATATTCGAAGTAAAAAATATTTAAAATTTCTCATCCCAAATATTTAATTTAAACAACTTTATTTGCGATGATTGTGAAGTTTAAAAGTTGGCAATTTAATTATATGTCTATACTTCCACACTCATCAGAGCTCAAGGAACACTTCCTGCATTAATAACTAAATATTAATCTAAACAAATGTGGCTTAAAAATACGTCTTTAAACAAAACAAACAAACAAAAAGCAGCAGATTGGAGCTGATAGCCTGTCACAGTTTGACCCTCCACAGCTGCAGTCACACTGAAGACGTTTGTTTTCAAGCACACCGATTTTGTGCAAATTAAAAGGATGTTTTAATTCAAGGGATTATTCGATGAATTTGAAGAGAAGAATTATAACCGGTCAAGACTTCGGTGATCAAAACCTGAGCATAAATTTTACTTTGCCCAAACAGATTTTTTGTGACCATAAATAAATAACTGGTTCATTTATGGAGCTACATTCTGAGCGTTTTTCCCTCTATGTTAATATGTTGTAAACAAATCTTTAGACTTCTGAGAACATTACTCAGAGGAAGTTCTATTAAACGAGCTGTCAATCACTTTGGGCCTGCAGCTTCACATTCTCAGTTTTACTGTAGGTCCTTTGATGGTTACTCTAAAAGATTTTATATAAAAGATGCAAATGCAAATTAATTATAGTAATACTTGGAAAAGAAAGTTTTTTTGTTTGGTTTTTAGATTTTTAAATAACACACAATGTTTATTTCCGTGCTGTGTCCTAAAGACTGACCTACACCCCGAAGGCAGCAGCAGCTTTGGGGGCCCCACAGAGGGGTTTGTCGGGTTTAATGTCCGCAGGTCTAACCCTGTGTGTCTTTTCCAGGTATGGTTCAAAAACCGCCGGGCCAAGTGGAGGAAGCGGGAGCGGAACCAGCAGATGGACCTCTGCAAAAACAGCTACCTGCCGCAGTTCAGTGGCCTCATGCAGCCTTATGACGACATGTACCCGGCCTACACCTACAACAACTGGACCAATAAGGGTCTCGCCCCGGCGCCGCTGTCCACCAAGAACTTCACCTTCTTCAACTCCATGAGCCCCCTCACCTCACAGTCCATGTTCTCGGCGCCTAACTCCATCTCCTCCATGACCATGGCCTCCGGGATGGGCCACTCCGCCGTGCCGGGTATGCCCACCCCGGGTCTAAACAACATCAGCAACCTAAACGGGATCGGCACGTCTGGCATCAACTCAGCCATGTCATCGTCCGCGTGTCCGTATGGGCCACCCGGCTCTCCGTACAGCGTTTACCGGGACACTTGCAACTCCAGCCTGGCCACCCTCAGACTCAAATCCAAACAGCATCCAACTTTTGGATACAGCGGCCTGCAGAGCCCCGGGTCGAGCCTGAACGCCTGCCAGTACAACAGCTGACGGGCCAAAAGCGGGGCCTAAAATTTTTACAAATATAAATAAATATATATGTGATGAACGGACACGGTGTCAGAGCTTAGAGGCTACCTGCGGATGGGGAAGAAAAAAAAAAAGACAACTAAACTGGATTAGTTGCAATCATTTTTTTTCATAGAAACAAAGTATGGATTATGCGGGTTATATGTGTTTACCAATGAACTTGCACAGCAATTAAAATGTCCAGGTTTTTTTTTGTTTTTTTTTTTAATGATGAAGACGTGTTACATTGCTGCATTGTACATATATTAATGTAAATATATACAGGCCTAACATATGAAACAGACGATGGGATTTTTTTTTTCTTTTTTTGCGCTTGCTTGCTTTTGAAGACTCTTGGGTGGGTTTCTCCACCAAAATAAGGATTTTCAAGAAAAAAAAAAAAATAATAATAATAAAGTGTCGAGCCTATCATGAGTCCAGACTCAATGAGGGGGGGAAAGGGGGAAAATAATCTAGCCTATCTTGTACATATTTTATACTGCTTCTGTGTGCTTTCTATTTACCGTCTATGCAGGATGCCACCGGTCCGTTTGACTCCATGACGCCTCCCGTTCAGTGACTTTCCTTTTAAATGTTTGTTTTTGGTTTTTTAATTTTGTTTGCTGAAATAGAAAAGCCCGCATGTTTAACTTGAGTGCAACGTGTTTTGTACGATAATGTAAAACTTTGCAGAAGTAAGTTCATTAGCCTAAAGTGTATACAAAAAGGTGATTCCAAGTCTCATGTGTTTATGGTAACATGTTTGTTTGAATAAACTCCGGGAAAAGAGAGGTTTATTTCAAGTATGTTTTAGAGGAGTCTTTGTTTCAGGAGACGGAGCCGCAGTGGTTCAGCTTTACCCAAAGAGGAACTGAATAAATAGCATGGCAAAATATCTGCAGCCCATTGATCCACTCGGTTTTAAAAAGATTATCTCAGAAATATGAAGATTTTTACGGATCAATGGGAAAAGCCAGTAATTACCTGGGCTTTTATCACGTTTTATTTTTTATTTATTTTTTTATCTTAGTCCTGCATTTTTTTTCTTATTACACACCAAACTAAACCTTCTCTGTGGAGGGAAATGAGTTTACAGCCTACGCATATTTCAGAATTCCAGACCTTATATCTAAACTTCTAGGAATAAACAGGGTCACTGTCCAAAGCCTCTCTTAATATTATTGGCTATTGTTACGGATCACTGCTCAGTGCAGAAAATAGTCCCTGTTGCGCCTCTGGTGTGTTTTATTCTATGATACACACTGTCCAGTCAGATTTATGATTATTTTCACTTGATCTTTGCTCTCATCACACTGAAATAACACACACGATTAAATTTGGACTCACTCAGGCTGAGGTTTGGCAAGCGGCCGCACCTTTCTGTGGGCGTATCCACCGAATCCAGTTTTAAGGAACATACTGTCCGTGGTTTGGCGTGTCTCAGCCACAGATGATTATACACAACCTGTATATTTTAGATTAATCACAGGACGATTTAAAAAAAAAAAAAAAAAAAAAGCAGCGTTTACAGGCTGTCCTCAATTTATTTGAGCCGCAGAAAATGCATCTGAAACAGACTCTAGTGTCTCAAAATGCTTCAAACACCATGAAACATAAACTATCTTACTCCTTCTGTTGGCAACAGTCCCGGGCACGTTTGTCCATGTGAACGCAAAATGAATTCAATCAATACCATATCTTGTTTTCTGACACCTGCAGAAATCCCCATATCTATATTACTCACCATTAGACTGATATTAGCGCGCTGCGCAAGTGTAGCAGCAACGATTGTGTGCTTTAACTGATAGAGCACTGTGACGGGAGGATGTTAGGATTATGGGCACGTTATTAAACCATCACATGTAAAACAGTCTTCTAATTACTAATAAAAGAGCCTGTGATACCTGAAGATTGATATGATACTGTTAGGGGCCTGTTACAAGTCAGCAAATCTCTGATGTAAACCAGTGTATATAGGTATAACATTGAGTTTTAACTTTTACTTTTTTTTTAAATCCTCATTGCTATTATTATTAGTAGGAACCACAGAGTCTGCAGTGCTTCACTTTTTGCTCCTGTAGTTTTACAGTTCACACTCCAGGGTATATATAGTTTCTTTTTTCCATTTTAATTTTCTACATTAAAATTCCTCTACCTATTATTCCTCTGTATGACTACTTAAAAGTTGTATTACCTTGACCCTTTTGTATTAGATTTCCTACAGTACCAACAATAGACCTATTTCTCCATAGCCTGTAGTGCGTCTGTGATACTCAATAGCAAATCTTGGCTTTATCAGTTTGTTAATTATTCTCATAGTAACTCTTCACTATTCCTGTAACATATCTCAATTTGTAGAGTGTCTGTGTGTGTGTCTGTGTGGAGTTTATGTTAAACTTAAGTGCCTTTTTGGTAAATTCCCCTGGTAGTGATTATAATATTTTACCATAACAGGTAACGTGTCTTAAGTGACTTTATCTTGAAACCCCAAAAGTATATTTTATTGACCTTATAGTGCTTTTCCCTATACTACATTTAGTACTAGTTCTATACTATAACACCTGTCTCCATTTCACCATGTCTCAAAGGTGAGATTATTTTAAGAAATTAAGGTGATTTTCTTTTTCTTTTTTTAAACATCTCCCAAAGTGATTCCACAATATTCCTATAATATTTTTTAATATTTTAGAGTGTCTGACACTCCGAAGATTTGGTGCGTTTTATGGTGAATTTACCTCCAACAATGGCTCTATGATATTTTACTTTAACATGAAATGAGGTTGTGAGTCTATGAGTTCATGTACAGGTGCCTTTTGTTGTTTTTTTTTTATCTCCTATAATATTTTACCTTAGTGAGTTTGGCACTCAGTTTATTCAGATTTAGTTGCGTTTTTGTCATTTTTAAACTATCACAACAAGACTTTTTTTTTAATTACATATTTCTATGGACACCTGCGCTGTTTCTATTTCTGTTGCCCTTTCTTTAACTCTGTCACAGGTGTTACTGAAGCTCTTCTGTCGTTCAGCTTCATCATTCATAACAAGTCACAACAGTAACATCAGCAGCGCGCACGGCTTCGAATTCTTTCCTTGGGCGCGCCCGCGTGCACGGCGGGGGAAGAAAGTTTACTTAGGGCGGGCATGCGCACTGGTGGTAATAGCAGCCATCCGCTTTGATTTGAAAATGTTTGACCGGAGAACAAATTCACTCGAAGCTCATGGTGATTCGCAACAAAAACAAAGCGCGCATGGTGCCGTAAATGTTGCCCATAATTCTCGTTTCCAGTTATGAATGAGACCGCGCGGCACCGTGAACGCGCCTGAACCTGGAGGGCAAAGTTCAACACACTGCTTTATAGCCGGTAAATATTTGAACTAGAGTTCCTCTGGTAAGGAGTTCCCCACTTCCCCTGAATTATTAGAGATACAACGAAAGGACACAATAGAACTGAATAGAAAAGAGTCTGACAGCTGTGGGTGTGTGTGTGAGAGAGAGAGAGAGAAAGAGAGAAATACTGTGTGCAAAAAATAATTTAAATTTAGGATGGAAAGATGAGAACGAGTTTGACATTATATTAATCAACAGATGTTTTGATAATCAAATAAATGCTGTGAGTAATTTCAGAAAAAAAAAGACCAAAGATTTTTTTCTGGACTCTTCTTTAGACAAAACAAGAAATTTGCAGATGTCACCATGAGCTTTTAGAAATTATACAGGGTAATTTTCACTGTTTTCTGACATTCGAGATTAACTGTGCCCCTCCTGGCTACATTGATGTACTGAGATGAGGCTGGATTCCCAGTTGGACAAAATGGGCAAAAGCCACAAGGACCCAAAGGGTGCAAAAATGCACTTGTCATCTGGTTTCGGTAATGTTATTCATTGCGCATTTGTTTAGGAATTTGCAATATCAAGTGAAGTACAATATCAACAAAGACAAGTTGCACATTATAACCCTAATGTTGTGGCCCTGTCTTTTGCCTGTTATCAAAATCTTGTTTGACTTATTTTAATTTTCATTGTTCTCACATTTTTAATTAATCATCTCACTGCAAAATAACTGCCACAAAAAAAAAAAAAAAAAAAAAAAAGCCATAAGGACGTAATGTCTTGGGGTCAAGAGGGGCCCAACAGCAATTTTTTTTTTTTTTTTTTTTTTTTTTTGCCCTGAGGTCCCCTAAATGTTTAATGCAACCATGGCTGCGGTTACACTATCTCTAAAGAAACCAACAAACCACAGTTAAATAGTATTTGCAAATTTGCTTAATTGTTACAAAAAGGTGTCAGCATCATCCTCCTTTTCAAAAGTTAAAGCTGCCTTCCCTTGTTTCACAGGCAGAATCTAGCAAATAGCAACATGATGTAAAAAGAGGCAGGAACTTGTATTTGAAGCTATTATATGAATTACACTTATGTGACTGACATCTGAACAGTCTCTACAGCCCTGCCCATCTGATGTATCCTAATTAACAAAACTAGCCCTGCTAAACCGAGGCCTTCCCTCAGCTATGACTACAATGCTGCTCAGCTTCTTTTAGCTTCCTGCTGCTGTGGCTGCCGCCAGGTCCCTGGAGCAGCTCATCTGAGCCTGAAACCTGCACAACAGCTGCTGCATCCTATAAACATGCCGAGTCCCTGTTTACATCTAAACCTGTAGTTTATCCAGAAGCACTGCCCAGACTCTATAATACAACAATACTGACTCTGTAATCAAACAATAGCAGCAGGGGTCTATTAGGACAACATGGCAGCACCGGCCTTCATCTTTCTGAAAGAGAGTGGTGTTTATCTCTCTGGGTGTGAGGCAGCTGCTGCACCCCAAAAACAAGACAGCAGTCCACACATATCTGATATAAATACTCTGCTTTACTGCTGACCATGGGTCTCGAGTATTATGAATGTCTATTCCAATCTTCTGTGGAGCCATTCATTTTTATTTCTTATGAAAATCAAACGGCAAAGAACAGAAACATGAGGATAATGACCTTCCAATCAATCAATAAAAGCAGACACTGTGACAGATTATCTTTTACAGACCGATTTCAAGTGCGTTTCAAGGGTGATTTTGACACCGAACTAAAATGAATCAAAAATAATGAGTGCTTGGAAAATAGGAAACATGTTTTCAGTACAAAAAATTGTGGTATGCTTTGAAAAAGTGTTTGGCAGTAATATAAAATACACCTACATTATTTGTAGTAAGTGGCATTAAACTTGCAGAGAACAAGACAGGCTGAATCCTGAACCGCTGCTGACATTTGGTTGCTTTTGGATTACTGTTGCCATGAAACTCAAATCACAAACAATAACTCTAGATGTTGCACGTTTAGCTTTTGCTAGTTTCAAACACACTTTGGGTTATTATAGCTCCTTGTTCACTTTTCACTGAGCCGAGGCGTCTCCAAAGCACACACCACTTAAGTCACTGTTTGCCTTTTTGTCCAGTGTTGTGTGTCACTGTGGCGCAAGCTGACCGCAGCTCAGCCAGACTGTCATGGGTTGTAAACTTATGGCAACAGCCACAGGTGAGTGACAAGACTTACCATTCTGACTTAAAAGTTCAAATGCAAGGGACATGAGCAGTAACATCAGTGACACTGAATCAGTTTTTTCCTAATATTCAGAAATTTGATGAACATTTAAAGCTAATGTTAGTGGCTTTAAATGTTCATATTTAAATCATATTGCCATAAATAACAATGGCAATTTTCTTAAGCGGAAATATCTTTGGTGTTTTAAAAAGCTGATATTGGTGCTACTGGCATCTTTCCTCAGAAAAATCCTACAAATGCAGTAAAAGAGATGATTAATTTTACCTGTTCAACTCCAGCAACACCATGTCCCATTTCCACATTCATAGATTTCATCAGGCTGGGCATCGTGTCCTCTGTCACTGGATGACATGTAAGTGATCCATGTTTGCTGCACCGTCCGACTCAAACCTTACACTTTTAATTTTGTATTCCATCCTGTGGACATAGATGAAATATTTTATTTTGAGAGGTGAAGACTTGAAGCAGACCACTGCTTCAACATGTCCAGACATTATCAAGCTCCATTTGAAAATCTGAAACTGAATATACCAGACAAACATCCCCTGTAGCACAAGTTTTCATCAAATTATTGGAGACATGTTTTTTTTTTTTTTTTTTCCCAGCATTCAGTATTAACACAATCCACAAAAGTTATTTAATTGCAAACTCTACTTTTAGACAAAGTATGTTATGGTTCTTTCAAACAAATGATAACAGAGCACAGAAGGGCTAAGTTTTGTAGAGCCTACATGACGTGTGAGGGCAAAACAGTCTCACCCTCACAACAACAACTTAACTCTGACGGAAACCCACATGGTGTTGTAAAAATTATTTTCCATAACCTTCTCATTTACAGTACATATCACTGTCAAGTTGTGCAGGTATCAGCCTTACTGAGGTGAGCTTTTCAGTACAACAGTACTGAAATAAATAGTAGTGCAATAATAAATAAATTAGAAAAAAAAGAACACTACACAACATACAAAACATGCTAACTAAAAAGAGAATGTATTGGCCCATTGTCCAGTACAATGCTGATCAGTGTTATTTTAGCACATTTCTATGTCTGACTACTTTCGCAACCGTTGCTATAAACACATTTCTAAGTTGTGGGGAAAGAAGAGTTTTGTTTGTTTCACTGCAGAAAAGCACTGATGGTGTGTGTATTAATGTTTATGTGTGTGTGACATAAGATTCACAAGTCTGCCGTTCATGGCAGCCATGGAAGTCAGTGCTACACAAGGTCTGAAACAAACCATCAGGTGGGCCACAACCAGGCATGTTTGCTGTTTACTATTTTATAGCAAGCTAAGAACTGCTAACATATTAGCAGTATCATGGCCGTGTCTTACCTTTGTTTCTGATCTTCTTTCTGGTCCTCAGGCAAAAGGACTTGAAAAGTATTTCCCACCTATTTGTACTTCCTGGTTCTACCATGTTTAAAGAAAGGGGGGGGTATATCTGGTTTGGATGAAAGCTGTTTTTCAGAAGCTAGTTTTAACATATACATTTGACACTGTGATTTCTTGTTTTAGTGTGAAAAATAATGTATAATTTGTTAATATATATGTGACCAAACTGTCCTTCTATCTGTGAATTTATGACTATTTATGATGAGCTCCCCTACTGTTGGTGTAGTCCACTGCAATTAGGTACTGAATGGTATATAAAGGATGGTTGTGGGGCACTTGCAGGCATCAAGATTCATTTATTTTTTGAGGAAGTTTTGCTGAAATATTCAGTGTCCAACTGTATTAGGAAATTACTGAGGCATTTTTAAAAACAAAAGGAAACAAATAAACAATATATTTGATACCTGCTTTTAATTATTTTCATTGTCGGGAGAAGTATTGAGAGATGGACTAACACATTTTTGATGTTTATGGGGATTTTGTACAGTTTTGGCACTTTTAGTGCTGAAAGTTTGAAACAGATTTGATGCCTTTTAGTGTGTCTTTTGTACTTGTGAGTTTTGAGTTGTGTATTCTTTGACTGAAGAATGGTTAAAGATGGCATGTTTGTACATTAAAAAGTCTGAATGTGGACTTAATTCCTACAGGATGACTAAAACGTATTTAAAAAGCAAACAACAGGGTGGACGAGGAAGCTCACAGGAGTGATCTGTGGAACTCCCATTGTGTTTCCAACAAAAAGTCCTTGAACAAGACACCAGCACTCTGCTCAAAATCTTTCTGGACAAAGTATCAGCCAAATGTCCGGAGCAGCCCAGTAACTGCTTATTTTACTTCCTTCCTCCTGAGATATTTCATTGCATTTCCAACATTAACAATGTAGCCTAAACCTCGTGAGCTGAATATATCCATGTTCACAGTGACCTCTTTAACGTATTCATTCTACAGTCAACCCGGGTGCTTCTGATATTAAATGCTTTAACAAGCCAACATTCATGCTGTGCTGCAAAGAGATACCCTTTGATTTATGGAGCTGAAAATTTATTATAAAATATTGGCTCAGACAGTCAAAAGAGTGTTTGGTTGCTGCTGTTGCAAGCCCAAGTACAACAGCATTAATTACTATAATTATATGTGTCCTGAGAAAATGATGTAATTACCACCAAGACTCTATCTCAGTACCGCAGTAATTCTTACAAAGTTGACACATGACAGTCATTTTGGGATTAGTGGCTGTGCTGAGTCGAACTGCAGCAACTACAGAGCCTAGTTTTTGAGTGTGTGTGTGTGTGTGTCTGTGTGTGCTTCAAAGGCACTAAAGAGAGCTGTGGGTGGCTGAGTGAAGAATGAAGCCTACTGAACGAAGGATCTGGTTTGACATACTTTATTTATTTTAAAGCTGGCCAATTATCTGACTTCTGAACTCACCAAAACTCCTTAACACTAGTGGTGTGCACAGTTACTGTACTTTCAGAGGCAGGGATAAAAAAAACTCTGCTCAACTTTGAAACACCCACCTGCTGGGGGGTTAACATAAAGAATTCTGGGAGATGTAGGAAATCACTAAAAGCAGGCTGGGAATGACAGGAAGTGGCTCCACTAAACATCCTATCATATCAGCTGTTCATCACACACCAATACACTATACGGTTAAAGGTATGTGGGCATTAGAACCATTTGTGATTGGTGAACATTTCATTCAAAAACTATGGGCATTACTCTGCTGCTATAAGAGCTTCACGTCTTCTGAGGCAGTTTTCCACCCAGGTTTTGGAACCTGGCTGCCGAGATTTGCTCCCATTCGGCCACACAATCATTAATAAAGTCGGACACTGATGTCACGTGAAAAGTACATGGCTCAATGTCAATGAAGGGTGCTGGATGGGATTGGCGTCAGGAAATAAAATGTTTCTTTATGGGTTTGGCTTTCTGTACATAGGCAATGTCATGCTGAAACATGGCAGGGCCTTCCTCGAACTGTTGCCACAAAGTCAGAAGCACACTATCGTCAAATATCATTTGACGGGTTTAGTGCTAATTAGGAATTAGGATGAACATGCTTACATTAAACTAAACTAAGACAGTAAACATGGTAAACAGTACACCTGTTAAACAACAGCACTCTCATTCCGAGCATGTTAGCATGCCAATAGTACTGGGTTAGCCTCATGAAGACAAAGTCTTACAAACAATGTACGTACACTTTCATATTTATTTTGGTTTTGGTTCCCAGGTACCAAAAAACCAAAAAACCAAATCCACACCAGAAGACAGCCAAATAAAATCAGTTCACTTTGCTCAAAGTTTCACTTTTCCAAAACATTTGTCTCCAAATATAGTGATTTTACTTTTTTTTGGATAAACCATTTTTAAAGAGCACTGGACTTTAAAATGCATTGTCACACTGCTAAAACAGGGTTTTTCTTCACACATGGAAAGTTGACTTTGTGGAAAAACATGGTTTCACAGGACATAGACAACTGTAATGATTTGCATTGGACAGCTTCGCTGTTGCTAACATGTTATTTCACTCTGGAATCAGCATGACATCCATTACTGAGATCCCTCACATCCCAGGGAAAACGTGTTTTCCTTTTCACAAAAAAAAAAAAGTACTGACAACTTGTCTTTTAAATCGAAATAGACAGCATGAAACTGCCATTTATCAGCAAAACAGACAACAATATGTTTCTGTTCACACAGATGAGAACAGCCAGTGATCGTCTAGTAGTTACTGCTGAACCACATGGGAAATGTACAAACGGGGTGCATTTGATCAAATAACAAATGCCATATAAATGTCTCTGCAAATGTTAAGCTCCCGGTTGCTTTTTGGCATCAAGCACACAGTGTGATTACTATCAGCGGTGTGTCTGCAGCAAATCCCACAACAGACAAGCCCACATGCTAAACACTGGCCTGTGCACTCCCCCTGGAGATTCCAAGAGCAAGACTGACTTTCTGTGACATTGTTATCTTTATTTGGCAGTATCAAATTGCAACTACCGGTCCATCCTCACATGGCTGGGGAGTAAAACTGCAATTCACACACTAGAGGAGAAATATGGGCCGCTATCACACACACAGCAGCTACTTGGAAAAAGCCCAGAAAGCCTCTCTCCTGCTTGCGGTTTCTTCTCTCACTAAGTGATGAAGTTCCCACTCCATCTCTCTCTTTTCCTTTCTGTTGCTCTCAGGGGCACTAGACATTTATGCTGGGGAGAATTATTATTTTTCCATCTCAAGGTCTACACAAAAAAAAAGAAAAAAGAAAAAAGACATCACCACCTGCCCTGTCCCGCTCATCTATTCTTGACTCTATTCTCTTTTCCACACTCTGTTTGTCACTCCTCTTATCCCCCCTCTCTGCTTCTTCTTTCTTCCTCATTCCTTCCCCAGTCTGTCTGTCTCCCTCTGATTCTCATGTGTGTGTTTGTGTGTGCAGGCAGGACTGCTGGCGGTGCAGAATTAGAAGGTGAAGCTGAAAACGGATTAAGGAGCCAGAATCCAGGGAGTCCAGTAATGGGAGGCCTGGCTTGGCTGCCTGCTGCTTCTGGCCATCAGCTGAGGCCAATTATCTGAAGGGGCCACATCTGGCCTGGTCTGGCCTGGTCTGGCCTGGCTTGGCCTTGTAGGAACAGTGAAAGTGCCCCTCCTTTTTATACTCAGAAGACAGAGGGTGGCCTAGCAGTTAGCCAATTAGTTGATCAGCAGAAATTAATTAATGAACAACCATTCTGATAATTGTTTGTAGCAAAGGAGAATTGCAGAACATTCACTGGTTCCAGCTTCTCAGGTGTGAGGACTGAATTGTAAATTGAACATTTGGAGCTTTTAGATACAAGATAATGAATTTGATGCCATCACCACAGGTTCTCCTGGTAACCAGAGAGATGATTGCAGGTAACTCCAAATTTGTCCCATTTAATGTATGTTGAACACAATTTCAAAAGATGATAGAGAATACAGATTTGTGGAGCATGACTTTTCTTTTTTTCATACATTTCATTTTTATGTAAATGATGTTAGTTCATAACCAGTAAGAGAGTCTACAGATTTGTGTAGCTGAAATTTGTTTTTCCTTCTTTCCTACCCTGTACATAAATTAGTTAAAACAAACTCCACCTCCACCAGCAACAACCAGGTGTTATTGATGCATACATCAATAACACCTGAAGTGTTACATGAAGTATACACAGTATATCAGTCACAGAGAGCATTTAAGTAGAATTCTGAATGCAGGACTTTTATGTCTTTTTTAGTAACACTGTGAGTATTTCTTCAGCTATTGCCGACAGGGTTCTGACACACAGCCCACAGATATCAAAGAAGCTGCTGAGGGTGAAGGTATTGTCATGCTGGGGTGTTCACCAGAGATGAAATGCACAGTAAAGCCCAGACAGAGACAAGGTGGTTTGTGTCAGTAACATTGAAAAGATCTGAAATGTCTCATATTGTTTCCAGCCTTGCAGTTGTCTTCCTGTACAAAAAGCAGTTTGACGGGTGACTGCATGGGTCAGTGTTGTGCAATTTAATACATAACAGATGCAACAGTACAGTATGATTTTCAGGCAGAACATGACTATACAGACGAATGAACGGGGGGTTAAGTACTCACAAATCATATTTGCAATATGAATATATATATATAATTTTGGCCATGAAATTTAATGTGACCAATGTGTGTGTGGGCTTGAATGGCCTTCACTGGCAACAGGCAAAACAATATAAAATTTGTCAAGTTATTTGATCTAATGTAAACGCAGCCAGTCTATAGCCCATGAGACTGAAGATGCCATGTTAGCCAAGGCCAAAATGAAATGGGTACATGGAATTTTAGCAGTAGAGAGTCTCATGGGTTTGAATAGAACTTTGATTCAGCAATGTCATCTGACATTTATTGCACATCAGCTTTTCAGCATGACCTATTCAAATAAGAGGTAATCTGAAAAGCATGAAAACCTGGAAATAATCTGAAACACTGACAGTGAACTACACACAATGCATTCCTTCAACCAAGACAATATGCAATGCTTTATACCAAGAGATGCTAAAGGATTTGTTATTCCATTTGAGTTTATCTCTTCCCATGGGTGTGATCACTTTCATAAAGAAGAGGTTTGGAAATTACAAATGCACCTATTTTTTTTTATTTCTTTCACTACTCATGAAAGAGAACAGACAAGAGTTAGCTGAATCGAGTGTGGCATTTCTTTACGGGTTCTTATAATCGTCAAAGTGAAGATGCAATAACATAACGAGTAGCAGTCCCTGAATGTAACTAACTACTGTGTCAGCCCTAGCATCATTAGGACTAGAGTTAGCTTACTTTTGGCTTATCCCCACTACATACTACACTGTTAACGACGAATGAAGATCCAGCTGTGCTAGAAGTAAAGCAGTTAAAGGAATAGTTTGACATTTTTCACTTTTTGCTGAGAGTTACATGAGAAGACTCATATCATAATTCCAGTCTTGTGTCTGAATGTGTTCCCCAGTTGAACAGTGTTTCCCCATAATGCCCCCAGTGACTGGGGCTTATGTGGGGTTATTATTAGGCGTAGCAAACATAACTGTTTGTGGTCAGATTAAATTAGGAAAAACACATATTCACAGGGAAAGAGACTTCGCACAAACCTCCTGGACCCTCTCATGGGTGCTTGGCAACCTCATGAAGACAACTAGACCCCAGGATGTTACTGAGCCAAGCCAAGAAATAATTAAGCTCGTAACGGCCGGTACAACTCCACCGTGTTGTTTTTACACTTTGGATTTTTTATACGGATTAAAAAAGAGGAGACATAATGTGTTAATTAGTGAGCGTTTGCTAAACTAAGCTAACTGGCTGTAGCTTTATATTTCCCAAACAGACATGAGAGTGGTCGAGTCTTTTTGTAACATAGTCCTACTGATTTGGCTTTCATCTCACTCTTTTCTCTTTGCTGATCTTCTCCTGATGGCGATCCAGTCAGGAAAACACAGCAGCCCTATCTGACTCATCTCTTACCACACCGTAAATCAAATAAATCCCCTTCCTACTGACTTTGACCCCTTACTCTCTTTGCTCCACTTTCCAGGGCCAAAAGGAGAACATGTGGTCCGATGCAGGACTGACAGGGAAAAGTATCCACCGGATCATTGGCAAGTACCGCACAGAGTGCTGCAGAGCAATTACACTCCATTCTAATTCCATGTGTGAAAATGAATACTGCTGAAAACAAGAAAACCACACAGTAATATACACACACACACACACACACACACACACACACAATGAAGTGAAACCTGCCAGAATCTGTTAGTGACTCAGTGCAAGGCTACATTCAAATTCAGTCCAATTTTATTCTTGCGGAAAGCTTGCAGAAAATATGGTTTTAACAAAAATAAAAACATGAAAATAGAATATTTTCACAGATTTTGTTTCAGACAAGAGGCAGGACATGGACATGTAGAGAGACATTTCACATTTATTAGCTGGGACTGAAGGGGAAACCAGAAAAAACGGGAAAAAAAGCAATTAAACTTTCCAACCAATGACAAAAATGTTACATAGAAAGTGAAATTTTGTCAATAAACTTGGCCATTTTGATGTCCCGTTTTGACAGTCCTCCACAGTCGTGTGTAGTCAGTGTAATCTGGACCTGTGAGGACACATTAGCAGTAAGCATTGTTTTCCATCACAAAGCAATCACAGGTTAAGCAGAGTACATGATAATTAATGCTGTAATTATAGTCTTACTAACCATTATAATAATAAGTGAGCGGACTACAGGAGGTGAATACTTCATCATTAAGAAATACCTTCTTGTTAAGTATTCCTGTGTCTGAAGTTACGCAAGTGATGCACACTCAGTTGGCAGTTTATTAGGAATGCCTAGCTAAAACTGATGCAGTGTAATACAACAGTCCTGCAATACATCCTCCTGTCATGAAGGTTATAATGTTTAGTTTTTATTGAAACTGGTGGTCATTTTGGAAGTTGCAGTTTGTGGTTCTGTGTATGTGTACCTAACAAACTAGCAAATGCATGTTAACTGTCTTGTTATTAGGCAGGAATTGTGATAAATTAAGAGGACATCCAACTCTTCCTTCAGAAATATATGAGGGGGTGTTTATGGCTCCACCCACTGAAGTCTGACTCAAGCAATTAGGTTGCTCCTTGGAGAGCAGCTCCAGCTCAGAAAAAAATGTTAATAAACTCGCACTTTAATTTTGACAGCCCCAAAAACTGAACAGACCATGAGTGAATATTAACAGAATATTAGCAGTAGCTCAACATACAGCATCTATTTTGTTAAGGCTGAACCTCAGTCATTGTGGGATTTGTGTGTAAGTGTCTGGTGGAAAGTGCTGTGGGGCCGAGAGACCTGTAGCACCATGCTACAGCCACTTTAATAAAGAGTGGATTAGGAGCAGCATTCCTCTCAGTGCGGCCCAGTCCACCACACAGTAACTCAGTGGCTACAGGCTAATGCTGAGAGATTTTCAGGGACTGGCTTTGTCATATCATCCATTACTTTATTTCTGAGGCACAGAAAGAAAAAGTGAGAGTGTGTGTGTGAGTGTTGGGGTTCTGGGGGCTTCATGGAGGGGCAGTAGAAATATTTGCAGAGCTTTTCACAAGAAAAACGATAGGATTAAAGTGTGAGGCTACTGCATTTTTGTTTTTTTTTTTGTTTTTTTGGCTCTGACTAATGAAGTACATTTCAAGCTTAGCTTTGAGTGGAGAGCTCTCCAGAACCAGTGAGGATTGTTTGACATGACAAAAATCTGACTTTATCCAGGGTTGATTGATCTCGATGTGTCTGTAATTTGTTATAAACCAACCTCAGCGTTGTAAATATGGCAGTAACTCAAAACACACAGCCATGATAACACTGTTTGATTCTACAAGCTGTGATTTCTGTAATGGATACTAAACAAATGCAGCACTGTAAATGAAACCTTAGTCGCTATAACAAAGTGTGATTTGAAGCATAACGTGGAGACAGTTATTACCTTATTATAAACATTGAACCATTCTGGGTGATGGTTCATCTTCTCTGCCTGCAGAGCCACTCGAGACATAAAGCCAAATGCCTGGTTTGGAAGAAACAATCAGCTGTCAATCAAAATCAGTTCAGGAAGAGGATTTGTCTTCTAGCAAAACCTGCAAAGCTATTACCATAAAAAAGGCTTCTTTATGCAATTCTTTGCTTGACTTTTTAGTCTAGTCTGCCCTCTCTAATGGAAACTAGCTCAACAAAATGAAAAAAACAAAAAACTGAACATCATAATTTCCATAATGTTAGGATTTATTGTTCTTTTATTAGACTGCATTAGTTTAAGCTAAGAGGACCTCATAAACTGGCACTACTTACACTTTATTGGAAAATTACCCCTCATCTCCCACTTGACACAAAACATCACCACCTACACCTTGCTGAAAGACAAAACACTTTAAGTCCTCCTATTTTTCATTTATTCACAATAAACAAACATATAAAAAGAAGACATATACAAGACAACTTCGTTTTAATATATTGTAATTCTTTATCCACTTATCCACCAGCCACCAATTATGGGTGGCCACAGGAGTAATTATAGTTGTTGACAAATATATTAATAAACACTTATGGTTGCTTGTAACTTAATTATAATGTATTATTAATCATTTCTAAATGCTTATATACTTCCTTTAAATGAAAGAAGGGAGACATAAAACGTAACAGAAAAGGCTGACCTCAAGCACGGACAGTTTCAAAAGAGGTGGACAACTTATTTTATTTTCATTTTTTGAGTTAAATGTGACTGCTAAAAGCTGCATGCTAAGAGCTTGCATGCACACACTCAGAAACATACACACTCCTCATATTTCAACTTCGGCATGTGGCTCTCTCCAATCACAGGCCATCCAGGGAGTGATTATGGTTATTCTAATTATCTACAAAGAGAAGAGTGAAATCCCTCGTCATGTCCACTGTGAGGAGAGGAGAGAGAAGAAAAAAAAATCAGGTAGACCTATTTCAGAGCAATTTCCCACTGCAATCTCAATTAAGCCCCTAAATACTTCCTCTCTGCCTAATTAAATCAACTGAAACGCCATTGTTTACAGGCCATGGCTGCGGCCCTGTCCACCACCTGACATGACGAAACAGAATTACTCTCACAGAGGAAATTGCGTTTAGCCTTTTTAGTGCATTGTAACCAATTTCTGAGACGTCCTGTTCGGTGCCCGCGCAGTACGACACGTGTAACACGATCGGGCGCTCGATCAAATTGGTTATCAAGGAAATCGTCTCCCGATCAATTTAAGTAATTGGCATATTCCTGCAACTTGACCCCACTGGCACCAATTTGGAGACTGAGGCAGTCTGCTTTTGCTCAAGTCTCATTGGCTCTAATGGAGATGGTTAAGCAGCCTGTCATGTCAGGTGTTGTCCAAACATGTCCTCTCTCTCTCTCTTTCTCTTTCTCAGGGCTGAGCTGAGGTTAATCTGCTGCTGAGGAATATTGAGTGACAGGTAAAAGGATTGTGTGTGAACACTTAAGGGTTGATGCACCTCGTTCCATTTCAAAACACCATGTTCTTTCAAAAACTCACTTTCAATTATCTGAGCTATTAGTAATGGAGAAATATCAGTACGAGCTTCAAAAATCCAGTATTATTTGGGCTCTACTTTAAGTAGCTATAATTGATAACAATAACAGTATATGAAATGACAGTCTGACTCATTGTAATGAGCCTACAGACACTTGTCACCTGAATCTGCTTCTCCTTGCCTTTACAGAGTTTTATAGTTTGATTCGGCTCATTGTTTAGCTGCAACTTCACTGCTCTGGTTCACTCTCACTGCTCTCAGTGTCGTTTCTGTAAATGCTGGATGCGTCTGGTCATACCAACGTGTGAGCTGATAATACATCAGTGTTGTGTTCACAACTTGTTTCCACTGCCCCCAAGTGGTCAAAAAAGTCGGACATTAAATCTGCAATGACTATTTTTATTTCCTTGGCTAAATTTGAGGATTTCGGTTAGCAGTTCAAATCTTGTATGCTGATTATAGCCGGGCTAATGACCGTAAGAAAGCAGGGTTGCATCTTACTGGAACGATTTCATAAATGAATCACTGGAGACAAACTGGCTCCTGGCCTTGATCAGCATGTGTGAATAATGGGTGTACTCCCCTCTTTAATACAGGGAGGATCCCTTTTAACACTACATGCCTGCCAACTGGGTCACACCACTCTAAAGCAAAATTATCACAATAACACAGTGTATTGTAGATTCACTGACATTAAGATGGGTCTGCAACTGCAAACATCTGCAGTCACATCTGTGTGATGCTTTTCCACACATTTCCAAACTTGGCAGAGGAAGGAACTTCTAGTCTGGACCGATAATTGGTCGCTTCAGTTCAGTTTTAATTCAAGAAATAAGATTTTCCTTCCAAAGCAAGTCATGTCACGATGAAACTCGTCAGTGATTAAGAACAAATGCCGTATTAGTATCAATGGAAGTGTGTTTTTTATTTGCATTTTAAATCAATTGAATTGACAGCGAACCAAACCCGACCAGAGCTTATAGTCATTATCCAAACTTCAATGTGCCGTGCAATACACAGCTTTGCCTGCTTTTATCAAGAGAAGTGTCACGCTTCCCGAAAAATGACATGTTCCTGTTTTAGGACTCATTGACGCGCAAACGAACCACAGAGCAAAATGTAATGTGGAGGAGGAGGGAAACAGAAGATGGCAAGATCAGTCTGTATGCAACATGAAGCCTGAGAAAACACTCTTCGAGTCTCAAGAAGGCAATAATGAGAAGAGAAAAAGCACGGAAAGCAGTAATCTCCCACTACAAATGAATTGGAGTTGAGTGTCCAAAACACCCGAAATCCTGAAAAATCGTGTCCTACATCAGCCTCCTCTCACTGGTCCCTTGGGGGCAGTAAGCAGAGTAGCAGGACACAATACTGGCGAAGTGGCGGTGCTACGCCTGTCTGTCACCTGTAGGTCATCTCAACGCCCTCCACTTGGGCCAAACAAGAAAATAAAACCAACGCTCAACTCTCAGCTGAGGTCTTATGTCAACAGAGGTCAAGGACTCTCCCTCTCAAAGTGCTTTGTTTACCCCGTTTGCACTGCTCGGGCCACACTTCTCGAGTCAACAGGTCAGCCAGTCGGCTATCCATCCTTTCAGCCAGCCAGCCATTCTTTGCAACCAGCCCAACAAGCTATAGCTGTCAGAGTCAAATAATTTGACATGACATTATGCAGGCCCCCATCTCAAATAATCAGAAACACCCGAAGGCAGACCCCCACTACGCCCCTTTCCCCATGCACCCTCTTTTGAGGAGTCATTTTGGTGCTATTACGGCATGATTGTCATACAACACTGGATGAGACAATTTGATGTCGGAGCAGAGCGGTGTTCTCTCTCTCTCATTGCGGCCATGGGCTGGAATACAGGACTCAGTTTCAAACACATGTGTCTGTTATTTACAGATCGGTTTTCCACTGCCGCACGGTCCAGGGGCTTAGAAACGCCTGCTCTGCTTTGCCAGGACTAAGTGCATGCAGATTGTGCCTACTCTTACTAGCCTCTGATAGACACACACATGAACACTGATACAAATGCACATAGGCAAACCTCCTCGGTGTACACACAAGTATGTGCCAACACACACAAGAAGACAAGCCGCTCTCCTCCATTACACACCACCATGACTACCCGTTGATTACCCTGCAAGCCCCATCATCACCCGCATCAGCGTCAGCCTCCTGTAAAACCTTCGCTCCTCCGCAGTGAAAGGCAAGAACGCTGTGAATTGCACGGTGGTGCTGGTGGTGATGATGATGATGATGATGATGACCACACCTCTTATGTCTAATTTCTCCTCTTTCCCAAACAGCCCTTCACAAGCTTCCAGCTGGACGGGCAAGGCTGCCCGCTAAGTTGACATGTAACATCAAGCAACATATCCAATCATTATGAAGCGAAGCTGCCAAGTGCTGAGGTTCTTTCATGTAGTAGAGGGAGCTCTGCTGGGCATGTGTAACATTAATCTCCTCAAATTAGCGTTCTTAAAGTTGAGAAACAAAGAGAAGGGCTTCAATTTGATACTTTGACAAAGGTGATACAAGCTCTGCTATGCTGAGATCACTCGTTCAGTGACGAATATCACGTGTAACAAATGTTCACGCACGTCAGCTCCTATTTATGTAAAGAGTGTCATGTAAAGCTCAAGCATGGCGTTAAGGCCAACTTATGCAAACCCCATCAATAACTACAGGGTTACCAGCGAGGGCTTAAAAAGACATTGGGCTCGTCAAAAGACAGCAGACGTCAGGACCATCTTAGCTTACCCAACGACTGATAGCCAGATTATCTAACCACCTCCGCTTGGGCGCCACACCTCGCGGCTTCCCTCCAGCCATTTTCACAAGATGAGATGAATGCAGAATGCCTCCAATTCCCAGGGAAAGTTTCATTTTGGAGACGGAGGTGGGAACTGAACACCGCTGAGCCGATTAACCGGCCTTTCGCTCTGAGTAAGGGATATGGTAAGAGCGCTTGTGGTAGGGTGAGTATGCATTTGTGTGTGTACATACTAGGGTTCAGATTAGATTCTGATAACAGTTTTGCCTATTATTTAATTATTTTTGAACATTTTCAACAATTATGAACATCCTCTTGCCAGAAAATTACCAGGCTACCAGAACTGAAACTCTGGGAACACCATACAAAAAAAAAATAAATAAATAATAGAACAGTTAATTACAGTAGAGCTGATTATTTCCAGTACTGACCAAAATATCAAGCAGTTTTTCAATAATTTCATGACGCTGTAGCTGGCAAACAATCATAATAAAGTATTTGTGAAACTATGTACACTTGAAATCTGAATTTTGCATATTGTTTGTATTTCAGAGAAGAACTTACTACACAGACAGCAAGCAAACCAAGCAGATATCATGGAAGCGACTAATATCAGCAAAACAATTCTTCAGTCCATCCCTTGTGCATACTTAGTGTGTGTGTGTGTGTGTGTGTAACAGGAGGGGATGGCTCTGAGAGTTTGGTTTACCCAGGGGCTCAGTTTTAGTTGTAGGACAACTTATTCAACACAAGCAGAGCAAGGCCCATAACGAGAGGCAGAGGCTTGAAGGAGATTTGGTGAGGAGGGAGCCCCTGACTGGATATAAAAAGGGGGATCAGCCCCCGAGAACGGAGCGGAGGGAGCAGAGGGGGCTGTCTGTACACGGCACCGCTCTCCTCAGAAATCAGAGCAGCTGTCTCAGTCTCAAAATTGGAACTTAAGTCCAGAAGCTGTGTGGACACAGCAGCTTTTCCCGCTGCTTGTAATGTGGTTACTGGATGTGGGGAACCACAACTTTGGTGTGTTGTTTGTCTCAAGCTTGTCATATTCCTCTTTCATTTTTGTCGCAATATTTTTTACATGAATATGACTGTAAATGTTGTGAATTTCAACTTAATTTTTATGTCATTTAAATGTTGCAGCAAACCTTTCGACTCCTAAGAGCTTTTGAATATGACCTCAAAACAGTTTCTAAAGCAGCTTTGTTGAGTTTTACTTAATCAGTTTGTGCACATTTTAAGGTTGAATGTGGCCAATTCACCTCCCTGAGGCATGATTGCTCACCAATCAAAACTTAATTTCAATATACATCCTTGTCTTTCTGTCTCGTACATGGTCATATGCAGAAGTCACTGAAAGTTTAAGAGAGCATAAATGCAGCAATACAGGCCCTACTAAAAAGGTATCACCAAATTAATAATGCAAATATTTACTGAGGATGTTACAATATATTTTATCATATTGGTCAAACCATGGGTTTTGGGCACCCTCACCCCCTCTCACTTAACATGTCATTTATAAATGCTAATTTTCCCAGGACATGCAAGGGAATTGATAATGGCTTGACAGATGAGGCAGTGTAATATGAGCTGCTAAATTAACTAGGTGGTAGTAAGTATCCTAAACAGGGCTAAAACTGTTTCGTAATTGGTCAATGAATCAATCAGCTAGGATACAGTGAAAAACCATTGCAGTTTCATTCACTGGTGGACATCCTCATTTTCCTGTTTAACCCGTTAATAAAAATAGTTGAGTGTACTCTGAACACAGACATTTACCTGCTTAAAGGTTTCTGCTCCTTCGTAAAGGAATGGCTTGTTAACGTTGCAAGACAGACTCAAGACAACAACCGATCATTTTGCCATCCCGAACGCAGCTTTCGAGTGATTTTATTTGCGGGGAAAGAAGGAATGTCATCGTTGTCAACCTCAGCTAACACAACACAACAGTTGAGCATGCACAGCTCACCTCTCCTATACAAACAGCATCATAAGGCTACCCATTTCTCTTGTGTCGCATGCATGTTTCCACTCCATCCACTGAAATGTAAAGCAGATGGTCATCTGTAAACATACATAACATAAAGCTTGATGTGTAAACAATATCAGTGCCTGCAACTTAAAAAAAACATGCACAATTCCAACCAAAAATTACGGTATTAAAGACACACAAACACACAGAGATGTTTCCACACGTGATTGCAGGGATTCTCACAGGCCAAAGCGACTCCAGAAAGAGGATTTCACCTCTCAAACCCGATTAAATACACTGGACTTGACGAGCAAAATAACTCACATATTCTTCTCAGACTACTGCCTCTAACAACACACAGTATACCCACGTGCTGCAAATAAATTACTGCGCTGGTTACAGCAGCATCATAACACTTTCCACTTGCTGTAATCAAAGAAAAATAAACTCAAAAAAGCAAGTCCAGCTGTCATGTTCTTTCTAACTTCATTTGCAGCTCTGAGAACCTCTGTGCCTCATGTGTGCAGCTCCACTTCAACAAATGGTGACTGTGGATTTACGCTGTCATGGGTACAGCTCTACCACCCCCTAGAGACCACGAGAAGAAGTGATTCACCTCACAGAAAGGGGATTTGTTATTCTCATTATAAACTCTCAGGGATCTGATTTCCCCCGGCCCATCACTCGCAGATAAGTGGCGAATGGAAATCAGCCAGCATGTCGCTCCTCATCTTCATTCCCCTCTCCTAAAAGCCCTTTAAGAACAGCCATGAAAAACCAGCTAGAGAGTTGGTGAAAATGCATCAGAGAATTGTGGGTGTGGGGGGGTGGCTGGAGAAAGAATAAAAGACAGTGAAAAAGAAGGACAGAGAGACAGATGGAGAGAGTTGCCAACATGTAAAATTGGAACAACATGAGCTCATTCCCCAATAACATGGGGCACAGAATGGGAATGAGAGACAGACAAAGACAGAGAGACAGAGATGTGGAAAGGAGGGTGGCAACGAGCAAGAAAAAAAAAAAAAAACACAGAAAGCAAAGCACATCTACCAGAAGGAATGATGGGGTTGTTAGTGGTTTGTGAACCAGATGAAACATTTTAACCAATTTGATTGTTTGTGAAAGAAATCATTCTGATCGAAACCCCAATTGCTGCCAACTGGCTGCCTGGCGTGTGTCAGGGTAATGCAGCCTGACGTGTCGGGGTAAGAGGAGAGGCTTTAGAGCCAGGAGGAGCAGACGGGGGAGGTGAGTGCTCACCCCCCCCGACTTCAAACACAGGGAAGTGTAAAAAAAGACTATTTTAGGGGCTAAAACAACTAACGACAGGATTAGAGGAAGTCCGCTAAGTGGCCTTGAGATGTTGCAGTTTACTTCACCCAACTACAGGGCTGAAGCAAAGTAGCAAGCTGCCTGCCAGTGCTCTGCCAAAAAACATTTCTTTTACCCCCAGAAGTGTTCGAACTAGTATCAACTGAAGAAGAAAGGTTCTTCTGATATCATCTGACTTGCCCCGTTTTGATAAACCCCACCCATCTGGTACAACAAGCATATTAAGTTAAACATTTATTAATGTTTGCAGTACTTGAGGAGATCCTGAGTTCCATTTGCCGAAGAAGGCTGTGAGATACAGTCAAAAGCTCAATACTATTAAATGAACCATTTTGAAATATATTGTTACTAATCATATGCACTGGAAGCACACTGATATCACTTCAAATTACAAGTGGCACCAGCCTCAGAAACACAAAGTGCCACAATGACTGACAGTATCTAAACTGTTCTGATGTGATTTGATGTGACTATTTTGTTCCATAGCAACATAAAGGTAATGGCTTTCAGTATCTACACTTTCAAGTTTTTTATGTGAGGCGCCCAGCGAGCTTTGTCTTAGTTAGAGTATGATCATCTATGTCCCGTTGATCACTGAGTAGGAATAAAGGCTTCTCTCATAAACAGCAACCTATCAGTTGTCATTAATGCTTTTCTTTGTAGGTGAGAACCAAAAAAAAAACATCCAGGAACCGAAAGAAAGCAGTGGAAGCAGAGAGGAACCTGCCCCCTGCTACACCTGCAACCAATCAGCGTTTAAACACAGATGAATTTGTGTGTTTCCGATGATTAGCGAGCTGGCCGTGCATCTGGTGGTCTGCGTCCAAATCCCCATCAAACAAACCCCCAGCCAGCGTACAACAGCCCCCTGAAGACCATAGCAGATCGCAGACGCAGACAAATTTCCACCGCTACAAAGGCTAAAAAAAAAAAAAAATTACAGTTTCATCGCAGACTCTACCAGCCGCCTGGAATAACAAACTACAAAGACTGAAGCAGATGTCAGCTGCCTGTGTGTGTACTCTTTCTTTTAAGAAAAAGGTATATACAGACTTTTAACCACCTGCACATTGATGCAGATTTTGTCTGATTTTGTGATCCCAGAGAATAGTTATGATTGTTAATCTCAATAATTTGAGGAACTAAATTATTTTTACCTGACTTCTATATTCTTGTACACTGTGTATGCAAGGATCAGAAACCACACACACCCACACCTAACCTAAATGTACCTGTCTATACTGACTAAACTGTCAGTCTATCCTAAATGTAATTTTAGCCTTAAATCCAAGTCTGAATGAAAAACTAAACCAAAGGAAGAGACTAAAACAATTTCACTTTACAAAAATGTCCATTACTCAATGCTCTAACATTTGATCTCAAAACATAAGAAGTACATCAACATAAATATATGGACACACACCTGATTAAAGGTTTTAAAGTGAAGCTCTTTGAAGATGGCATCTCGGTCCTCCACCTCCATCCAGCCAGTGGACCTGAGCTCCATCACCAGCTCCTCCCGTTCTGCAGGGGAGAGCCAGTGGGAGTCCGATGACTGGAGAAAATCACACACAAGGAATAAGCACTTATCCTGTGTTTATTTGTATTAGGTGCAAACACACATTCTGCTGTATTTGTTTCAGTTGTAAAACAGGGAATCCGTTATTTAACAACATAACAGTTCTAAAACTAATAGTTTAACTGACAAACCACATTATCATCAATGGTTCTTAGTATTTATTTATTTATTTTTTCAAGATTACTTCTAACCCAGGGTCACTATAAGGCAAACATGCTGCGGTGTGGAGCCACAGGTTTAAAGTAAAGTTTATAACTTGCTTCTTGTACACTGTTTCCTCTGTGCTTTTCCGGTGTGCTATTAGCACCGCGTCCGCAAGGTGGCAGCCTAGCACCAAAAATGAGCACTAAGGCTGGTCTAATAACAAACCAAAGAAGCAATGGCTGCACACAATTTACATTTAGATTCACCTGTATAACTACTGGATGTGAACTTCGCATATGTATTCTTTAAAAAACACACCAAACCTAACTGTAAATTCTATATCAGTATATTGTTAGCTTAATTATTGGCAAACGTGAACTCACAATAATATGAATTTAAACCTTGACTGAGTTGTTACAGCCTACTCTTCACTTCGGCAATCAACACATCAGACCTGTGACCCGCAGAATTCCCATAAGACGAAATGGTAAAATAAACGTTCGGGAGGAAGGAGCAGTAATAAAGTACATTACACAAAGTTTGAATTTCAAATTAATTAATACTGTCTGAAATCAAACTATTTACGCCGAGCTGAAGAAAAGCTCCAGTGCAACTGAAATATTTAACAAATTCTGTTAAATACATGTATCAGTTCACAGCGATGCATAGAAAGAATTAATCTGGAGTTGTTCGAATGGAGTTTGGCGTGCGTTTTTCCCCCTACATGCCAAAGAACAGAGCGGGCTCCATGGGGGCTTTGGCCACTTTCTAATTCAGCGCCAACAGGTTTGTACAGGGCTTGGCTGGTCTCACGGGATTACACTCACACCTGCATAACTCCAGTCTCGTATGCAATACGTAAATAAGGTGCTTTTAAATGCTAACGCTACGAGACTGCGTGACGCTGCAGAACTCACCATTTTAGACGAGTTGTTCCTGGACAGCGGAGGCAGCAGCAGACCTCTCAGCCGGTACAGATGGCTGCAGGGCCGGGAGCTGCCAGTCCTCAGGCTAAACATTAACCCAAACATAACCACCACTTTGTCCGCTGTCTTCCCTCTCCACTATCACCTCTTCTGCACTATGCTTGTCCTCCCCTGTCCTCTCACACTATACCATAGCTGTTCGGTTCACTGCCTGATTAAAATCCTACGTTTTATAGGGGAGTCTGGTTATGCCAACGTACTTTTCATGGAGTGATACGGGAGGTTTTGCAAATCAGATGCTAAGGTGGATAAGCTCTTGTGTTAGAAGTATACTCCACTGCAGCTTTTGCTTTATATGCTCCTCCTCCTACCTTCCCTTAATAAAGTTAAAGTTTATTTGTACTTTGTACTTCAGGTTCATGAGAGAAAATGTAATAAAAGGAGCAGAAGGGAATTAGACTGAAAACAAACACAAGCCCTCTGTAATACAGCCAACAGCCCAGAAATGTTAACACCACAAAATCATTATATTCTTTTATTAGAAATCACAATGGCTCAAATAATTAATTTTGTCCATGAAATGCTTAACATATCAACAAATTAGCAACTGTTAATCTAAACTGTTTATCAAATAATGTTTACATCAAGTCATTTGTGGTGTGTTTGCTGGGGTGCTTTCAGTCCTGATGCTCGTGCTCTTGTCCCGGTATGAGCCAGCGGATGCTGTCTGTTCGCAGGATGGCATACAGAGTGAAGCATGTGATGAAGAGGATGGAGAAGACCAGCAGCCAGTCGATGCTCTTCACCGGGACGCTGGGGAGGGGGCCCAGGCGGTCTGCGTCTGTCACATTTCTGTCGGGGTCAGCTTCAAATCCTGGAACAGACAGAGTTTCACAGGAGATACAGCATGCTTACTGAGTAGTGCTGGAATTAACATGGTTTAAAGAGTTACACGGTTTAAACAATGGTCCTTTAACTTTTTGAGGGCAATTAACAACCCCTTGTACAGAGGAGGAAAAAATCAGTACTTCAGAAAAAACACATGGGGTTTTTTTTTTTGTAGAGAGAGTATCTATTTTTACTTTTAAAATTATTATTAATATTTAAACACATCTGGTCATCTGGTGGATAGCTTAAGGTTCAGTTAAACATAGAAACAGCATTATTTCACACTGCTTCTATTCTGTTTGTACCTGTCTGGTTAGAAATGAAGGACGTGAGCGTCTCCAGCGTTCTGTCCGTGTGGTTGAAGCGTGCCATGGGTTTGGCCCCCTGGAATAGAAGGATGTTGGGCACAGCCACGGTCCCGAACCTTGTGGAGAGGCTGATAGAAGATGGAGGCGGCAACAGACAACACATGACAACAAATGATGATTCAGATTTGCTGATCTAGTCTCACAGAATAATATTACTATTATATTATACTATTATCACTATATAGTATTATGTTGAAAGGTGTTTCTAATCTTTTAAGATACATGAGGTCATATCTTAAATAGCATTGTAAGACAGTGGTTCCCAAATCAAGTGAAAATAAATCTGAGAGGCCACCAAACCACTGAAGGAATAAAGAAATAATATTACAGAAAATTTTTTATTTTTTATTTTTTTCTTTCTACTAGTAAAATACTGGCTACACGCACCTCGTCGGGTCCCTAAAATCTTTCAAATGACCGTTTTTAAAACCATTCACCTGCTATGTTGAGAGGCATCAAGGGCCAGGAAGTGCATGCTGGGAAAGACCCGGGGAAGGGCATTGAAGTGAGGTGCCAGGTTGGCTGAGAACTGGCACCAAGCAGTGAAGAACAGCACCACGGAGCATTCTGTGCTGTTAGCGTTCAGGAACTCCATCAGGTCCTGAGAGAAAAAGAGGAGCAGGGACACAGACTGAGGGATGGGTTTAGTTTTCTCAGAGGATCTTCTGGACTTCACACACAGTTTGTATGAATTAAGTTTAAAATACAACACTGCTGTCTATAGGTCTATTAGAATGAAACAGAAGGGTTTATAGAAGAATACAGTGCTGTATTTCTAATACAAATTGTGTAAAGCAGTAAGTTGTCTTAAATGTAAGAAATTAAGTTAATGGCACTCCTCAATTACTGAGTGTCAGAGGGCAGCATGAATACCTGCGAAGCGTTGAGGACGTGCACAGTGAAAGTGTCCATTCCTGTGATGTTCCTCTTATCACAGTTCACCTTGTACGTCTTAGCAGATTCTGTGGTGTTCTGCTCCTCGGTTGTTGTGACGTCCGCATGCACTATGTCAAGGGTGACCTGGAGGTAAAGAGATAGTCAGCTGCTGGTTACTACACTCTGCTGCTTTAACTGACCTTACCTGAGAGCTCAAGAGCTGGTACTCAGGATGACATGAAAACAGAAATATAAATCAAAACCTAAAAGGAAACCAGTGGTACTTCTTATGTTTACTTGTCATAAGAAGTACCACTGAGCGCCTGATAACAGCTTTAAGATTTTTTTAAGGTTTTCTGTAGCTCTGGAGGGAACTATCTAAAGTATGAGAAAATAACCCTGATTATGTCATTAAACCTTGAGACTTCAAATTGTTAACCAACCCTGTGTTGTTTTTCATTTTAGTGTCTCTCACAAGCCCCTCAATTAAAAACAGAAAAGATTATTCTTAAAATCTATTCAATACGTCAAACAAAAAATTAAATCAAGAAAAGAAATTAGGCAAACATATCCCATAAATCTCCTTGTGACTATGGCAAAGTAAAAAGAATACTTTGCTGATTTAGGGTCCCAATCCTCAGACTGAGAACCACTGATCTCAAGTACTATCTATGCAGAAGTAACAAATATTCTCTGGCCATTTTTAACTTATCGCCTTATAGTGCTTCAAGTCACTAACCTGTTGTGACGGTTCACTGCTTCTCTCCTCCAGCGA
Source organism: Toxotes lorentzi (assembly GCA_037833715.1). Lineage (NCBI taxonomy): Eukaryota > Metazoa > Chordata > Actinopteri > Toxotidae > Toxotes > Toxotes lorentzi. The sequence continues at coordinate 12,121,784 of JBBMJY010000004.1, forward strand.
AGCTCTTTTAGCATGCAGGACAGACGAACCGCACTGGGCACTGCTCTCGTCACAAGGCGGGGAGAAGCCTGACTGAAAGTCTTTCACATTTTTGGGGAAGAGAGACTCAATGTCAGATGGATCAATGGGGGTTTCAGTGCCCATCACAGCATCTGCAATCTCAGCTGTCTTGAACTGTCTCTTCGGCAGGGACTCCAGGTCGTCTGATTCGACAAACTTGGGGCTATTTTCCAAGTCGGAAACTGCATCCTCTGACAGCGTGAGCTCCAGCGACTCATCATTCTCTGAAAAAAAATTCAATTTCCAATCCATGGTGAGTTCAGTTCATAAGACATTTCTCTCTGCGTATTTTCTTGAAAAATTATCTAAGTGATGAATTCATTATCAAAATTGTTGTGGATTAATTTTCAGTCGATCAACAAACCCATTAATCAACCAATTGTTTCAGCTCTAAAACTAATACAGTCTGATACAACAGGCCTGCAATAAATGCTGTTTTCAGGAAGGTTAAGGTGTCTTTAAGGTAAATCTTAAAGTTTACAAACACATTTTGATGGAGCTAAAAGAAAAGTGTTTACTTTCAGCTGATGCTAACTTAACATGATCTAAACTGGGTCGTGTAAAAAAAATCCTAATTTATAGCTCTTCCTTACAAGTATTTTTTAAATTTACTTACTTTACTGGTGTATCTCTAGTTTTTCAACCAAAAGTCAAAGGTCCATTTATAAGTATAGAGTGTTTACAGACCTTTGATTAGCTGTGTACAACATCTATAATCTCAACTAGTGTGAAGTAATTAACAGTGTAAAATGTTAAAACGTTATAAAACGACCTTTTTGCTTGGTCTTGTCGAGGACACCAAGCTGCGACAAAAAGCTGACATAAACTCCAATTATCATGTTAACATTAATCATTAACTGTCAGTTCGCAGTGTTAAGCTAGCACTGTGTAGCTAGCAGCCGGCGATCAGTCTCTTACCTTGTGCTGTCACTGAAAACCTCAAAACACCAGAATGCTGCAACATAAATAATAAAACATATGAGATGTAAAATGTGTTCAAAATCCCCGTCATATTTTTCAAATGCATTCAGGCATACACAAATATGAACGGTTATCACGACATGTTGAGATGTGAGGTGATGTTGTTCGGCTCATAGGAACCAATTTCACGAGCCGTGGCGGAAGAAAATAACTGCTACACCTCCAGCTTCCGGGTGTTTTTCTCGTTTTTTTTTCTGTCCGGATCATTTTACCATCTCTTTTCTGTAAATGAATCTTTGTCCCACATTACACATCAGATATATGTTCAACATCAATCCAGAAGAATTTAACACAAATACTTTTTTTGTTGTTGTTGAGCTGACAACCGTAGGCCATTTGACTAATATAGCCTTCGTTTGCAGGAAGCATGCACAATTACAGAAGCAAAACTACCTTCTGTTTGACCAGTGTGTCAGATTCAGCAGCAGAGACCACTTCCTGTTGTGTTCTATTGCTTTACATTTCAGTCACAGTATCACAAAAATCTGTCGTTTTCATATTAAACTTCTGTCCTATGAATCCTTCGGTCACAGATAAACCTGCGTTGATGAAGGCAATCCTTTGGGACAGCACGACCATAAAATGAATGCAAGTTTTTGAAACATCGACTGTTTTGCGGAGGAAAACAGTTCACAAAAAGTTTTCAACAGCATGTTTTACTTTGAGGTTTATTACACAACTTTTGAACATTCCACAACAATCATGCAGGAATAAAATGGGAATAATACAAAGCTTTATAGGCTTCGCCAGTCACACTTTAAGAATATTGGGCTTCACATCTTCTCAAAAACACTCAAAATGTGAGGTAATTTTTTTTTTAATTTATTCATCACCGAAAGACAACGGACCATGTGTTGATTTAATGCTGAAGATGGTCAGAGAGAAAAACATTGCTCAAAAAAACAATATAGAAAAAAACAACCATTATTACCTCTGCCTCATGTAAGCACTGATTTAACTTGAAATATTAAAAATAACAGGAATGTCAATAAATGAACCCCTTTATAGAGTCTATTTTAGGTAATCCACCTTCTATAATCATCCTTTAATCCCTTATCCTTTTTGCAATGTCCTTCTCTGAGGGTCATGATCCAATGTGTCAGTGCCTTTCATCAAATAAGCAAAATTCAGAAAAAAAAAAGTTATTAGCAACATATAACTTCTTACACTTTGCCCAAGCATTTAACCAAATATTTTGGATAAGAACTCAAAGCCACATAGTGAATCAGAGGTACACAGACCTTGAGGGTGCTTGGAGGTGATACCTACCATGCTGGCATGGTATGACATCAGTCATTACACTGTCATTTCATTTCTTTGATTTTCACCATGTAGAACGAGTGTGTGAACAGTACAGAAAGTCAAACAGCTGAGATAATATGACACAAAATCGTGATGTTCAGGTGTTCATGTGGTGCAGAAAGCCCCGCTTAAATTCTAACCAAAGTCTTAACAGTGTCAAACACTTGGCTGACGACAGCCATCTCTGATCTTGGTTTAAACATACCATTTTCGCTTCAAACACCAAGATGCTGATCAGACACCATTTAGAAGTCCCACTCCTCCTGACACAGCTATAGCCAACATTTATAACTCAGTTTTTCTTTCATCTGTATGAAGCTGAAACATGTTCCTGTGGTTTTTTGTCCATATTCTGAGCTAAATATCTACTGCTCCTGTATTGGATAATAAACTTTCTACAACTCCTAATATGCATCACAAATGATTAAAAATCCAGCCCTACCACACAGCCTTGCTCTATGATCAGATTGAACTGCCATTTTGTTTCACTGAATCGCTGAATAAATCTGACATGAGGGCAGCATTTCAGAGGTCTGGAACCAGGCTACGCAGGACATCATACTGTTCACTCCATATGCTAGATATTTGTTGTGCAGCTTTGAAAAATATTCATTTGTTATTTAATTCATTTTTCGAAAATTTTAACTAATAACATTCTAAATGAGCTCAAGGCCTTTGTGCTTCTTCACAGCTAGCTGTGCAGCAGCTGCTGGCAAACTGGTACCCAGTCAGAGCCTCATAGGAGCTGAAGCTGTTGAAGCGACAGTAGATACACAGTCAGCCAAGAATACGGAAAAAAGAAACACAAAACATTTTCAGCTTTTCAGTTAAGAAGCGTCTTTAAGTTTCAGAAGCTATTGCAACAGAGGCTGTCTAGAAGATGGACTGGGACACACAAAAGGCCTTTTTCACAGCAGATAATTTTTTGAAAGTGTTACTAAGAATATCAATGTTCCATTCAGCCATAACAGTGTGATAGTGAGCCAGCAGGCACAGTACCAGGACACTGAAACTGAAGCAGCTGAATGGAATTAAAACATTATTAATTTTATTATTTATACCTGTGCTTTTTCCTAATGTGACATGTCAAAACCTCTGCTATGAAAAAGGCCAATGATGTGTAACAGTGCATCCTACCAGCATGTTCAGGCTCCACCTTGCTGTGTGAATCCAAAACATTAAAAAAAAAACAAATAATTAAAAACAAAATAAAAAAAAAGAAAAGAAAAGACACAAACCTCAGAATATGAGACAGCCAGGCATCATGTCAATAATAACCTCAACAAAAAATGATCAGTTAAATGTCAAACATGGCTACATAAGAATTATATATAAAAAGAGAACTTTTTTCAATGTAGAATAACAGTGGATATAAAGAAAGAACTGTAAGGATTTAAGTTTACATTGTCAATGTCTTGCAATTTACAGTGCATTCAAGAGACTGCCGTGAAACACGTACACCCGCACGGTTAGAGCTTCGGATGTGACAATTATTGTACGAATCCTACAATAACACTTCTTTTTATGGGATAGTGGTCTCTGAATGCTTTTTCATTTACATTTCATACAGGAGTTTTCATGCTAAGGTTATTTTGTGAGATGTTGGAATAGTTTTTGAAATCAAATAGCATAAATACCTACATTTAGATAGCATCATATTCTTTGGTAAAGGAGGATGAAAAGGATGTTTGTATGTGACATTTCAGTAACTTCTGTTAACACTACACACACCAACAAAACAAGTGATAAAAGGCCCTGTACACCAGTATCAAAATACAACAATAATAAAAAGTGATAGTATCAAAGTTTCCACAGTACAATACATACGACAGATTATTGCACCAAATTGAACAATTTAAAGTTCTGTCATGAGAGAGCAACTCAGTGAAGCTGTACTATTTCCTCACTCTAGGGATTTTAATTCCCTACATATGAATAATACCAAAAAGTGAATGATCATCAGGGCAAGTTGTATATAATAGAGTGGCAAGCAGTCCAATAGCCAACCGGTTATTCTGGATAAAAATCGTATTTGACTACATGTGATTGACTGTATTTTACGATGCATTAAGCATGCCGTGAAATAACGAATGTCAAACCAATTAAACTATCGCATGTCTTCATTTTTTTCCTTAAGCCTGTTTGAACTAAATTATTTCATGTTACATCAACATTTCACAAAAACATCAGCTTCCCCAAGAGTCAGATTCAAGTCCTCTACAGGGTTATGATAATGTACCTAAAAAAAACCCAACATAATAAATAGCAACATTAAAAAAATCAGATGATTTGACCTTGTAATTTGACTGTGCAAAGTAAGAAGCAACATGTAGAAATTAAAACATGAATACTTAATTTAAATTCTTGAAATTAAGTGGTGTGATGATTGTAAATAAATGAGACCATTACTGAGATGATTAGCCACTACCACACTCTGTGGCACTGGTCATAAATGCTCCATTAGTCTCCACAAACATGGCTATGAGTTGTTATTCTCTGGCACGTGTTGACGAGGACGAAAGAGGCTGGAAGTAATTTTTCTGTAAAGTGTTAACTCTGCCTCCAACAGGTTTGGCTCTTTGCACTGGAGGAACAGGGTCCTCTGTCTGCAGATTTCCCACCGGCTCACATGGTTAAAAAAAAAAAAAAAAAGCAGAATATAGGCCAGCAGCGGCTGACAGCCTCCTCAGTAACGGTCTCATTTTTTCACGATAACTTCCTCAGCATTAAATTGCAAATGTGTGCAACAGGTACCAATAACATAACAGATGCTTTAGTTTCTGTAAATGTCTGTCACACAAATGTCACATCAAATAAATGATAATAATAATAAATGGGTTTAGTTTGGGTAAAAAAAAAAATTTTACAACTACAATGTAAATGCCATATCAATTATCGTCAGTGCATTCAGCGACACATTCATGTTGCAAAGCTGATATTTAGAATTTTCTTGGGACAAATTAGACATTAAAGCAAAAAAAAAAAGTACCTTTATCTGTATTTGAACTTTGCTTCTTCACTAAGTTTTTTTTTTTCCAGACTAAATATGCTTCCATTCTTTCTTTGGGTGACAGACTTTCATTACAATGTGATGAGACAAAGTAAAGCAATGTAGTCTCTCTCAGTATATATCTATTAGGAGTCACAAAGATATGAAACTGACCTTATTTGGCCAGATTTTGTTGTATAAGTTGGGATATTAAAACAAAAATGATAGAATTTAGTCAGATTTTTAAAAATAAACTTTTTAGAAATATTGCCAAGAGACATTTTAACACTGGCTGTAAAACCGAACAAAAATATATCTGTAAAATAATGCAAAATGTTGCTAATTTAAGACAGTGTTTTACTTAGGTGAAGCTTTTCTTTTGCTGCTTTAATGTGAGACTAAATTAAACACAGATGCTTTTGAAAAATCTGGGGTATTATGTAAATCTGAAAAAAAAGGGGGGTTATGTACGAAAACAAATATAAAACGTGTAATTTTGGTAACTGTAGCAGCATCCGTCCCATGGCAAGCTGACAAAACCATTTCCACCAGGAGTACACAAACAAATTTCCCAATTTTACATAGTTAGTCCAACAGCGAGTAGAGGTTTTGAACTGTCTGGTGGCCAAGTTGAGCTACCTCAGATTATATCAAGTATCAAGCAGAACATATAAACACTGCTCTTCCACATGTTTACTCACAAACAACTTTTCCATGGCGACTAACGAGCAAATGAGGCAACCGCAGTCCACATTAACCAATTTTTAAGAGGCTGTAATAAAAAGCAGGTGAACTGAGCTGCTGCAGATTTTTTTTGTTTTATTCTTTTAGGTGAAGAAAAAAAAATAGTTTGGTTGAATTTCTAACAAGAATCTGTGAGTTGACTCAGCTGCTTTGATAATATTTGCATGCAAATAATATGTAGACATTTTGTGAGGTGACCTTTAGAGAGTGAACAGTCTAAGAGTTTATTAGCAGAAGTCATGTTTCTTTTTAGTGTGAAGTCTGGAGGTGGGAAAGGTTGAATTAATTCGATTTCCGTTTTAGGGGGCTGTTAGCCTGAGGGATTGTCTGTACATCTAATGATGAAGTGCCATTGAGCAAGACACTTAACCCCCAACTGTTCTTACAAATTACACAATTCTTTACACATTGCCCCTTTAAAGAGTAAGCGCAAGAACAAGACTGACTGTCCAACAACATTAGCTAATATTCAAACTGTAGTGTGATGAACATACAAAGTAAAATGTATCCTTGTTTTGTGGTGTAAATCCCAGCAAATCTTCACAACGATGGTCTCCTTTGTTTACAGAAATTAAACATTTTAAAATGGATGTTTTAACCCTTTGTTGATGTTAAAATGCTACATATAGCACACTGACAATTTGACTTGTCATGAACTCACACTACAGTTGTTAGTGAGACAAAAGCCCCTTGCTCCATGAACATCTGGTTTTACTTCTTTCCCCAAGAAAACAGATACAGCTATGAGTAGTTCAAAGCTTTCACAGGCTTTAGATCTCCAGCAGTAGCACTGAAAACTAACAGTATTATATCAGGTGGCAGGCACACAGATGACACCAACACGAATCATAGAAAATTTCCTCCTCTCAGACTCAGAGCAGACTGAGAAAGATTTACAGTCACCCCCAGTATCTGGCAGGAAACCTGTACACATGCGTCTCTTATTCCACTGATGAAGGGTGAGTAGAAACAGGGTAGAGCCTTTACTCGTTAGCTGTCTTCTCTTTGCAGGAAGGTTCACAGAGGATTTCTTTGTGTGGTAGCGGATAAGGGAAAGCTGCTCCGCTGCAGTTGCTACCATAAGCCAGTTTGTTGAGGCGAGAGAGGCCTTTGATGCTGCCAGGAGGCCGTCCAGGGCTGACCTTGTAACCCGCTGCTCTGGTCGTACCTAGCGGCCTTCCGGGGCTCGTTTTAAAACCAGCTGCTCTGGTGGTGCCGAGGGGTCGCCCCGTGCTGGTTCTGTATCCGGCTAGCTTGGTGGTTCCCAAAGGCCTCCCGCGTCTGCCCGTCTTCCCAGCAGCCTTGTTCTTCTTCTTGGGGTCGTCTGGTGCTTGATCAGTGCTTTTAATGCCTGGTAGTTTTCCAGGTGAGCGGTGGTCACCCCCAAGCACTTCCTGTCTCTGACACACCATGGGCTTGTGGCTCTGGGTGGGTAAGGCCATGGGCGTCAGCGTCATCTGAAGCGACGATGGAGGGGGAGGAGGGTAGAACTTATTGGACTGGGAGGTGCACAGGTCAAAGTGGGAGGTGGGGTGGTGGCTGTCCTCAGCTAGGCACGACGGCCTGCTATTCATGCAGAAGTCACTGCTTGTCACCTGGCGCATCATCGTCTGCTGGGAGTTGGAAAAATGTTGCAAGTCGGTTATGATCACACAAAGATAAAAGGACACACCTGGACACACTTAGGGCTTTACAAGCTTGCATTTCTTAGGCTTTGTCCCAAGCCTAAGATATGCAAGGGGAAATGAAGACACCCCTGCCCAAAGAAAGTCTAGGGCTAGCCTTGTTTGGGACTGTCTCATTCACCACCGTGGGAGACAGTCCTGAATGATTTAGGGCGAGGATAATGTGCGCTGCCCTTTATAAGAGCTGGGGAAGTTAACCAGACCTGCATCTTCTAACTTCAGCAATGTATTCTGTTCACCTTGCCATTGCTTCTTTCTGGCATGGTGTCTGGATGTGTGCCTATGCTTTCCTGAAAATCCTTCCTTGAATCCAGGTTCACAAACAGTTTGTTGTGTTGTGCTGGGGTTTTCCGAAGCTGGGTATATAAGCCCATCAATTATGCCCATTTTGTTTGTATGTTTGTTTCAGATTTTGAATAAAATTCCCTATCATGATAATAAATGTATGAATAGAAAAGCAGTTGTATAAATAGATTGCGGTTCAGATGTCCAGCAGCCCTTTCCCTGAGGGTAAGGTTAGGGATCCCTAATGCAGAGGTGTCCAAACTGTTCCACAAAGGGCCATTTGGCTGCAGGTTTTTGTTCCAACTCATAAAGAGCACACAGTTTGACCAATCAACTGTCTGAAGACTGAGATCAGTTGATTAAATGAGTCAAGTCTGGTGTGCTGCTGCTTGGTTGGAACAAAAAACCTGCAGCCACACGGCCCTTTGTGGAACAGTTTGGACACCTCTGCCCTAATGAATTAAAGAGCTAAAAAGACAAGCAAAGTATCATGGTGGAGGAGGATTTTCCACAACCTGGCAACCCAAAGGTTTTATTATTAGCATAGTACAGTCAATTACATATTAACCACAAACAAAGCTATCAATTAAAGTTTATAAATGGCACCTTACCAGAAAGTGGTGCCACTTCAACAATACAATGCCCTTAACTAATGTGAGGCTATAAATACTTTTCATAAAGCAAAAAAAAAGTCGGAGTGCTGCTGATGAGATTCCTATCTCATCTCCTCTGCAGAAGAGGACACAGATGTAAGGAGGTGTGGACTTTACTATCACATACACTACACTGTCTGTAGTAATATTCATTCACAAAAAAACATGCACAGGGATTCCGCATCTTTGCGTCCAGACGACAAAACCCCCGCTGCTCTCCGTGTCACCCCGCCGCTGTGCACCGTTACAACACAAGCCTCGTTTTTGGCCTGAATAACGTTTTGTAGACAAAAAGGAAATTTAAAAAAAAAAGAAAAGAAAAAGGTTTAAAATCTTGACGGAAAGAGCGGAAGAGTGCGCACATAAATGATTTGAGTGTTTACATCTGAGCCATATAGCCGACCTAAATACACCCCGTGGCCAGCCAACGTTAGCATTAAGGTTACTGTACCTCGATTGTTCGCAGATCTCGGAGCAGAAAGGGTTAAGGAGAAAAATGATCTTTCATCCCTCAAAGCGTGAGTCGATCCATTTTCCCAAATATTTTCGCAGCACAGGACATCGGCCAGCTAACGCGTGTGTCACCACATCGGATTGCTTCGGTGCGAGCGGTTATAAGACGCGAAATGGTTCAGCTAGACGGGGTTTTATTTCCCAGCTCCAGGGGTTTGGATAAGAAACGCAGCCATTTTCCATTAAAAATTAATAAGACGGTGAGCGCAGTCTGAGCATGCGCAGAGAGGCTTTCCCCCTTCCCCTCCTGAACCACTTTGACATCCAGACGCTGTTTTCACTTTAAAATCCAGAGGACTGCTCGTTTGCATCCATCAAGCGGCAATAATTCTGCAAAAAACACGGTCTATTTTTTCATATTGTTGTCCTCACTGTCCTGAAATTGAGCCATAATCCAGTTGCACTGTTTAGCAAACAGCACTTCCCACTACGGATGAATAATAAACAAACGAAAGGCTCCTGTATAATTAAAACAGTCGGTATAAGTGCAGTACCAGATTTGTTAATGCAAACAGCTGGACACATCCAGTTTACTTCCTTAGCAACACATTGTTTTATTCTGAAGGAAAGTAAAAACATCTTTCATCTGAGGATTTCTTCATAAAGACAATGGCTGGTATGTGGCTTTTACATACAACAGAGTGTAATCAGACTTTTTTTTTAAAAAAAAGCAACATTAAAGAAAATGTCTTACATTCAAAGACATATCGTATTTATTATTGTAGAACTGGGATGTTCTGATGACACTGTCGGTGAAAACGGCATCACATTTTGATATTCATGGTTTGTTGGTATAAAAAATCACTGGAAGATCAAGTGAAGCACAGAGGAAACTACGGGGGGAAAAAAAGAAAAAAAATAACAAAACATACACTAAACTTAGGTTACTGAATTTAAGATTATTAAAAATATAGACTAAAATATTCTTCAACCAATCTGATGAAACGGTAGAGATGACAAGAGACTGCTGACAGATGGAAACAACAAGCCTTGGCTTCTCCTCTACAACACTTTGTACCGGCCTTTGCTCGTTGGCTGGTAGGAATTTTGCTAGAGAGAGAAAAAGAAGGGGGAAAAAGGTCAATGAGCAACTTATTTTATTGATACTTACTGAATAACAGCCTGTTCTAAAATCTAGTGCCAGAAAACAATGTGAAACAGGTTCCTGTTTAGCCTGATATGCACATAATATCCACAGTTAGTTACTGATTTCAAGAAGCAAAAGATACTTACTAATCTGATGAGCTCTTCCTTGATTAATCGTGTAATCTCTGTTTTGGCTTTCTGCACAGCCAGTTCATTAGCACCTAGAAAACAAATACAACTCATTCATATACAGTACATGCAGTTCAATCAGACACCAGAAAACAGGAAAACTTCAGATTCCAAAGGTAAATAAAGGATGTTAAAAGAAAGAGTGTGTAAAAAAAAGTGTGGAATATGTAAAATTACAAAAAGAAAAAACAAAACAAAAAAAAAACTGGACATAATTTCCCCGACACGTACTCTCAATAGCCAGGTAGATCTTGCGTTCTCCCTCCTTGGGCTCTTTGCCAGGAGGGAAGTAGGTTCCTCTGATGGTGATAGCAGCTTCAGAGTATTCACCAATTCTCTGCAGAGCTTCTTTAGATGTCACCTTCCACCTGGCCGTCTGGGGAAGAGCAGAATAAGGAACATTTTATATGACTTTTATTAGATACTTTTCTATCTGGCACTGAAAAATCCAAAACCAAAGATCAAAAATAAAACAGGAATCTGCTGAATATTTAATACATAATTCTGCACTGTGCGCTGCTGACCTGAGGGAAGTCATTGATCTCCAGCTCTTCTTCATATCTCTTGACGGTCTCTGCCTGTTCAGCTGCCTGCCGCTCCTCCTCCAGCTTCTCCACAGGGGTGTAGTTCAGTTTGGCATTGATCTTCTCCGCCAGCTGCTCCGCGATGGTCTTGGCCGACACTGAGGGTGTCATGATGGTGCCACCCCGCAGGATGGCGTTTGTGGCCTGCTGCATCACGTCCTGTGCATGAAGAGAAAGCCCGCTTGACTTTATTTGGTATTTTTGGGAGGACACATGACACAAAGAAAGAAACATGACATGAAGGGCAGAAAACAACCAAAGAAAAGAGGCGTTAGGTGAAGAGATTGTGTGGAATAAATAAAAACTGGTGGTCTCTTTTTATTTATATTTATGGTCATCTGGACCATCAACCTGAGGACAGTGACCACAGGTGGGACAATAATCAGAGTAACTATACATATATTGTATAGTATACTACACATATATTGTATAGTTACCATACAGATATGGTGCAGTTTTAGTGATACACACTGTTTTCTGCAGCACATCATTCAGATTTTACTTTACTTTACTTTACTATATTACATCAGTTTGACTTACCTGAGCCTCGGCGCCCAGGTTCTTCTGAGCGTTGATCTTGAGCGCCAGCCTCTTGGCCATCTCCAGTTTCTGGATGTTTCCAGCAGACGTGGGTCCAAGGCCTGGCAGCCCTCCGGGGGCAGCTGCTGTGGCGGTAACTGTTCCTGCTGGACCGGCTGCTGCCCCGGGAGCAGACAGATCCTTCACCCTCTTCTTGGAGTTGAACATGCTCTCGATTTGCTCCTCAATCTGAGGAAGGGGAAAAGCAGAGGAGATGACTGAGATGGTTTGGACTGGTATTGATTAATGAGTAATGGTTATATAACTGTAAGTGGGAGGACAGCACACTCAATCTTTAAAATCATGCTGAGTACTGCATTTTGTTACACACTGCTAATTTAGTTAGACTGTGTGTCAAACTTTTAGATCATGTAAAAAAACAATGAAATGTAAAAGGCTACTCACATCCAGGGCTCCGTCCTCATCGTCAGAGTCCTGCAGCCCGAGCGCAGCTTTCTGCAGCTTCTTTCTCTCATTGGCCAGGGCATGTTCAGTCTCGTCGAACTTGAAGCCTTTTCCTGAGAAGCCGCTGCTGCTCTTAATGGTCTTACCCTCCTGTGTGGATGAAGAAGGAGAGAAAAAAGGAAAATAGGGGGAAAAACTTCAATATCAAGGTGATGCTGTAGATTTAGCACTCACTTTCAAAAGCTGTACAAATCTTTCTTCACATATTTCTAGGTCACCTGTTGGGCCTACTTGCTAACTGAGACACCACAGATTCCCACAGATTGAACCCATTTAACTGTGATTCATTTCAAGTAGTATTATTATCATTCTTAGATCTTCTAATACAAAGTAAGTGATAAATGAATAAAGAGTCAAATATAAAACAGTGCACTAGTCCTGTGTAAGTGTAAAGAAAGTGTTGTAGAAATTCTTCCAACGGGTTTCCAACATCATGATGCATAAATTCTGGGTAATGATGTCCATTCAAATTTTAGAAATTCAAACGATGTTCTGCATAGCGTTGCTTTGAGACTGCATTTAGCTTTGAGGTGCACACACTGTTTCAGATTCCCCTTTCCCTCATCTTACCGCTTTCTGCTGGTCTTTGAAGGAGGCCCAAAGCTGCTCCAGCTCTGGCGGGACAGGAGAACCTGACAGCTCCAATGCTTTGATGATATCGCCAGCATAGCGAACCTGATCCTCTGTGATGAAGGTGTAGGCGTAGCCCTGGAAGAACGAAAACGATGTAGAGAAAAGCAGACGTGTCAGGATTTAAACTCTGTCTTGGACGCTGCAGAGCCAGAGACAAACTCTTTTATATTCCATGCATTCTTCTTGAAAACCTGGTGCCTTCATTGCCCAAAATGCCAAAACCTTCCCTTTCATAAGGTGTAGGAGAACCTACGGTGGCCCCCAGGTAACATAAAAAAGCAAAAGGCCCTCTCTAGAGCCAGTATTTGGTTTGTCCGTTTGGGACTATTCCTAAATATTATTTTATATTCCTAAACCCTGCCCACTGGTCCAGTGACTGACCTTGTTGCCTGCTCGGCCTGTGCGTCCAGCCCTGTGGACGTAGTCCTCGTAGTGGTTGGGACAGCTGTAGTTGACCACCAGGATCAGCTGCTTGACGTCCAGGCCTCTGGCTGCCACAGAGGTGGCCACCATCAGACGACAAGCTCCATTCTTGAAGTCATTGATGATGCTGTCTCTGTCGTACTGGTCGATTCCTAAGAGGAACATGGGAAAGGAATATATGAAGGACCACAATGCCAGACATATCCACGGCAGAAAGCAGTCAACAGTCACCTCCTTAAGGTTATCCAACCGAGCTGAGAAACCGAGCTGCCTTACCTCCATGCAGCGACATGCACGGGTACGAGGCTTTCATCAGGTCTTTCAGCAGTCCGTCTGCATGCTCCTGTTTGTCCACAAAGATGATGACGGAACCCTTCTCCTGGTAGTGACCCAGGATCTCCAGCAGCTTCAGGAACTTCTTATCCTCATCAATCACCAGCTATAGAAACAAATACAAAGAGAACAGGAGAAAGTCAGCGAGAGGAGTCCGTCTAGGTTCTGGACAAGGACCCAAAAGCTGTGTTTAAAAAAAAAGTTTAGAATGAGAGAGAGGTAAAATATAGATAATTTACCACATGTTGTTCCACATCAGAGCAGACGACACTGCGGCCTCCCACCTGGACCTCAATAGGCTTAGACAGGATCCTACGAGCCAGAGCCTCCATGGCTCTGGGGAAGGTGGCCGAAAACATGACTGTCTGACGGTCTGGGCGCACGTTGTCCACAATACGCATCACCTGGCAGAGGAAACAGATGAGAATGGAGGTTAGTGAATTCTGTCCATTCATTCTTATTTTTGAGTTGTTTTTTCCATCTTATGTTTCTCTGTTTTACACAGAAGCATAAAATACAAACTGTTAATATTGTTCTTCACAGCAACACTTTTGAAACAGGTTCTGTTTTCTTTACAGGGCCATCAAACATGCAAAGTTGACAACTGCAGCATTAGACAAAAAATAATTATGAGAAACCATGTAGTCAAAATATAAATATGGGTAACACCTACCTGTGGCTCGAAGCCCATGTCAAACATCCTGTCTGCTTCATCCAACACCACATATGTAACTCTGCGCAGGTTGGTGACTCGACCTAAACACCAAGGGAAACGAGCATAGGGAAAACAGTTAACTTCAAGAAAAGTCAGTCCCCATACACATCCTTCTTTCTTCAAAACACAAGAAACTAATCTAACAAACACAGAAAACCTTCTGCAGGATACAACTACTTGACACTACTAGTCAATAAAACAAGGCATCCTAAATTCAGCATATTCTTCAGTGGTCTAGTTTCAAGTGGCCAGGGTTTTATTTTATTTGTATTAAAAACATTTTTTTTTTTTGGGTTGTCTCTGGTCTTGCGTACCATCTCAGGGGCATGAGGGACCTGTAAAAGTCACAAAACAGCTTCAAGATACACTACAAGAGATGGAGCCCCATCAAGCATTATCTGACCAAGCGCCTTTTCACCTACAAGGGAAACATATTACAGATTACCTCGCATGTGTGGAAACCACAAAAAAAACCTTATATTATAATAACTGCTCAAAACAAGTTTACATAAAGCACAATTTAAGTGTCAGCAAATGTAAGAGCTACCATTTTCTAAAAACATTTCCAGCATTTACTCACATTTTTATATAAATGCACTGTGCTGCACAGGGCTCTACAATGATAGTTATTCTCAGAAGACACAAGGACTCCAAATTAAAAATAAACAGGCAGACAGATTATTTTTTATTTCTATGGATGCATGAAAATCTTTTTAGGTTTTCTTAATGTCAAGTTTGCACATGTGCCTTTCAACACCGTAGAACCCTGGTTGAGCATTCAGACTACTCTCATTTAATATATTACAGATCGTGACCAACCTATGTCCATATTACAATACAGTTATCAAACATTATGTCCATCTCTGGCTCGGAGACTGAGGAACCATGGAGGCAGTACCAGGTCCACCTACCTGTACTTGCCCTGATCTTCAGGAAACACATCACTGTCTTGTAGATATGACTGATCCCAAAGGTGGTCAAATAATGTCAACAGTTTAGTAAGTGGTACTGACTTAGTTCATTATGTACGTCATCATATTGTAACATTTGTTCCATGCAAGGTAATTAATGAGAAGTTAACAAGGCATCAAAGGTGCTGATTTGCATTTACATCCCATCAGAATAAAGGAGTGAGAGGGTCACGGTGTATGAACTCACCACTGTTGGCCCCCAACATGTCGATCATTCTTCCTGGTGTGCAAACAATGATCTCAGCTCCTCTCTTCAGCTCAGCAATCTGCAGCCCAACAACAACTGACATTATTAATGCAATATTCAAACAGTATTTGTCTTCACACATGACAAGTGTAGTGTTGCATAAATGTTATTTGCATGTTTGTCACTGTTGTTTGTTTTTTTTTTTGACACTGTCAAGGAGGATTTCATTAAATTATGTTTTAGCACTGAGCTTGCACATAAAGATTCTAACATTCAGAGCACTTTAAACTTCTTAAACGTCCTAAAGTTTAAACTTCATAAAGGTATACTTTTTGGCAGAGCTGTGGTGCTGAATTGCATCCGCAGGTGTACCTAATAAAGTGGCCACAGATGCCAGATACCAGGAGCAAAATATAATCACAACTGTCCTGCACCACGACAACAGCTCTGCGTATTATTGTGCGGTATTTACGCCTACTTTGCTGATCTGTTAGATTCACTTGTGTTGACAAGCATCAAAGCCCTTTCCACATAAAATGAACAGGCAACATTAGTGTATGTTTGTTTACCTGTTCACTGATACCCGTGCCTCCATAAACACACACCACCCTGAGCCCCAGGGGTTTAGAGAACTTCTTACACTCCTTGGTGATCTGCAGAGCCAACTCTCTGGTCGGAGTCATGATTACAGCTGTAGGAAAGGGAGAGAAACAGGATGAGGATAGACAAATATGTTTTCTTTCATTTACTAATTTAAGCTCTCATATTTTCACACTATTTATAAAATCTGATGTTACATATTTGGCAAGAACATTAACTAAGGTAAAATGGACTATGATGACTCTTAGGATGGCTTATTAAGATGATTAGAACTGCTGTGGGAGCATAACAGCCAGGGGTTATTATCCCCAAGTGAGATTTAGTATTTTAGTCTTCCTTTGACCTAAATTTGGGTCATGAGCCAAGTCTCTGAAAAGCACAAGAGAAGGATATTATAACTCCACTTCCAACAGTCTAAGCTCTTACTTTCTGTCCTAACCCACTGCAGTTATTCATATTTTCTATTTCAAGATAAACAGAAACAGGAAACATATTCTATAAACATTGGATCAGAGTAATGACTAAAGAAAACATAAATGGAATGGATCTGTTCCTTACAGATGGGTCCCTCAGATTCCTCTAAGGGCCTCTGATCCATGATGTGTCGGAACATGGGCAGCAGGAAGGCTATGGTTTTCCCACTGCCGGTCTTAGCGATTCCAATGAGGTCTCGGCCTGACATGATGGCAGGGATGGCCTGGGCCTGGATGGGGGTGGGCTTCTCGTAGCTGTGCCTGGGTACATATTGGAGAGAGAAATTAATACGAATATCACATGTTGGTGTCTGGTCACAAAGAATCAAGTACCATGACATGTACAATGTCAATATGTCATATCCCATTTAAGATGACCTGAAATTGGATATGAGTGGCTATACTTTTTAAAAAGTTATATTTATTATAGATTTCGTCATCTCACATACACAATAGGCAAATACTTTTTTTTTTTTTTTTTTTTTTTTTTTTAAATGGAAGCTACTCATTGTGCTCTGGCACAAGATGACTGGCTAACCATATTTTCATGAAATCGACTTTCATCTATGTTTCCCCAAAAAAAGTTGCCTAGTCCATCACAAAAGCAGCCACCATCAGTCAGACTCACTTCTTCAGAGCGTTGAGGATCTTCATAGACACCCCACACTGCACCCAGGTCTTGATGGGTTTCGGGCAGCCCTTCCCTTTAACAGTGATGCCTTCCAGGTCCAACCGATATGCGTTCACCTCTGACAAGATTTTAAAAAAAAAAAAAAAAAAAAAAAGACAAACAGAGTTAGATAGGCCATGAAGTATGATAAAGACATCCCTGCATTCTCTGAACACTGTACAGGAGCAATAAAAGTTTCTCAAGGAATATGTATGTGCTCAAAAACATTTGTGAGTTTAAACAGCTGGAAAAAACTGCCTTTTTTGACGGGTTTATGTTTATTTTTCTGTATAGTTACTTAAACAGATCACAGCAATGTTCAATAAGGCTACACTGAGCAGTATACATACAAGATGGCTTCTGTTCCTAATGATTAAACACAATACCTTCAAAACAGATTACCTTTTTGCAAAAAATGTTTGCGGCAAGATCTCCATTTTAGAAATGTAGTTCCTCAAAATATGGATAAATTACAGTTAGATTCTGAGGACTAGCTAATTGACAAAGTTTAAAAAACACAATCCTTCCACTTTATGTTAAGAAAGGTATTCAAGTCACGTACGTACAGTGAGGTAGGATGCCAGTGGCAGTTTTCATATTAAAAATCTCTGTGTTGGGATAACAGCTAATCAAAATAGAAATCACTACCTATTTCCAGTTTTCTGTTTACTGACCTTCTTGAGTCATCTTGGCCAGCTCAGGCACCTCTACATAGAAATTTTTGCGGTACGACTCGTACTGGATCTTCCCGTGGTCAACAGGCTCCAGGATTTTCCTCTGTTTGGTCTGGAAGCCTGTCAGAGCTGTCTGCAGATCCACCTCCTCCTCCTCTGATGAGTACTGTCAAAAACACAAGACATCAAGAGAAACTTTAAGAGAATGTCAAGCTTGTAGCCTGACGTATGTGAACTCTTACTTTTAAATAGAACATGTCACATCTTTCACAAACAAATCATTAAAGTGGCGGAAAACTCACCTCCATAGCATCCTGGTCATTCTCCATCAGCTCACCCTTCTTCTTGTGAGTGTGAGGCCCTTTCTTGGTTTTAACTACTGTCACCACTTTGGTTACGGTCATTGCTCCTTTCTGATGAAGATGAAAAGAACAACACGTCATCTGACAAATCAGGAGGCAAAAACACCCATAAAGACAACATCTTGTCCCAACGCTGCTAGACAAACTGATGTTGATATATATATATATATATATATATATATATATATGTATATATATATATATATATATACATATATATATATATATATACTGCTATCCAGTAT
>JBBMJY010000004.1:12140284-12200960 GCA_037833715.1 Toxotes lorentzi
ACGAAGAATGGATGGTGGCTGGACGGAGGTTCGATATGGCAGGAGACGCCAACGCTTCCGCCAGCAGCAGAGGGTCCATTTTGGCGGGGAAACCTTGGGGTGGAAGGCCAGTGCATTCCCCGTTTCCAATAGAAGGAGATGGGTTCAGTTCCCTTCCCCTAACCCTAACCCTAACCCTAACCCTAACCCGCCCTGGAGCCCCTAACCCTAACCCTAACACTTCCCCAACCCTAACCCCTAGTTGGGCACGCCTAACCCTAACCCTAGCCACACCCCTATCCTAACCCTAACCGTGAATCTACTGAGGGATATGTTAATGGAAAGGATATAAGCCAAAGAAATAAGGGTTAGGGTTAGGGTTAGGGTTAGGGTTAGAATACGAAAAAGGATAAGAAATAGAAGGGATTTTAACCTAAGATTGGAAACAGAAGGGAGGAGCTAAAGGGTATAAAAGCAAGTCAGCAAGAATTGGCAGAACAGAATTGGACAGCTACAGAAAAGGTGCTCGGGCCTGAGGAAGGCCAAAATAGGCCGAAACATTGCCCCAATAGCACCTTACAAATTAAATCAAATTGTATTTAAAAGCAAGTTAACAAAAACTAAGCAAAGAAAAAGGCAAGCCAAGCCTAGTAGAAAGCCAGAGTTAAGACAAAGAACAAGCAAGATGAAGCTAAGATAAGCAAAACTAAGTAAAGCTAAGACAAAGAGCAAGCTAACTAAGCTAAGCAAAACTAAGCTAAGAAAGAAAACTAAACTACATAAAGCTAAATATGGCTAATGTTTGGAAACACTGACAAGCAACAAAACAAACAAAATCCCAAGCAAAGCAAAGCAACACTTAAGCTAAATGTAGCAAATTTTTTGAAGCAGGGCTCCAGGGTGGCAGTGTTGCCCAGGGTCAAAAGACCATGCACCACCATCCTCCATGGAGGGCGGCTCCCTCTCCTCACACCTAAACACACTGAAAAAAAGTACATAACCCTAGTTGGTGCCTAACCCTAAGCTCATGCCCTAGCCTAACCCTAACCCTGGGTCTACTGGTGGATATGTTAAAAGTAAAGCCAAAGAAATAAACCCAAATAAATAAAGCCAAAATAAGTACCCCAAATAGGGAAGAACAATTCAAAATTAGACAGAGGTAAATGAAGGAAGGGTTTTGCTAAGGTAAAGTACTGGGAAGGGTTAACTGGAAAAAACAAAAACTTTAGAGGGATGTTAAAAACAAATTGGAATCAAATACAAAGTGGAAAAGGATGTGGAGTCTGGGGAACCTAAAAAGATATAAATTGGCAAGGGAATCATTTGAGGGAAAGCCACAGAGCAGAGCAAATGGGAAGAGCAAAGCAGGGGAAAAGGTGCCGGGGCCTGAGGAAGGCTATAAAATGCTGAAACATTGCCCCAAGGCACCTATAAACAAAAAACAAATAAGAGTAAACAAAACTAAACAAAGACAATAAAGCTAAGTAAAGCAAAGAAGAAGCTAAGTAAGAGCAAGCAAAGAAGCGACTAAATACAAGATGAAGAACTTAAATATAAGAATTAATTTTATGCTAATAGCTACTTGTGGCTAATTTTTGGAAAATTTAAGGCAATTTTGCCTAACCTAAACCTAAACTAACTGAAAAAACTAAACTAAATTAAGTTAGATGAAAGCTACAATTTGGCTAATGTTTTAAATCAGGGGCCACTCATAGGGTGGCGGCCGGGGCCAAGGTCGAAGGACCGTGCACTTCCTGTTTCTCTTGGGAGATAGGCTCAGTTTTCCTAAACCTAACCCTAAGACTAAACAAAGATAAAGGGCAAGTTCGCCAAAGAAATAAAGCTAAGCAAAGCAAAGAAAGAACCTAACTGCAAGAAGAACTTAACCAAAAGAACAAAAATTGGCTAATTTTTGGAAAAACCATTTCAATTTTGCCTATTTAATCCTAAACAAAGCAACTAAAATAACCAAACTAAATCAAGTTACATTTAAGCAAAAATCTGGCTAATGTTTTAAATCGGGGGTCACTCATAGGGTGGTGGCCGGGGCCAAGGTCGAAGGACCGCGCACTTCCTGTTTCCTCCGGGAGAGAGGCTCAGTTTCCCTTAAAAAGACTTATATAAACAGGAGGTAATGGCAACAGGTGAAACCAATTCGGCCAGGGCAGACAATCACAAAAGGAGGGAAACTAAACTAAGACAGGAAGTAGACTAAGACAAGATGCACAAAGGCTATGACTTCAAAATAAAACATAAAACAGAAACAAGAAGCAGGACTCATAAATACTGAAAACCTCAAGAATCAAAAGAAGAGTATGCCACAGCAAAATGAACCAGAAGTGAGATAGCAACTGTCAATAAAAACAGACTCCACACAGTTTAATAAAAACATTTATTTCTGTTATCATGTCTCTTCAAGATGAAAACAGTCACAATAGCTCATTTTTGTTTTTTTTCTCTCCAGACAGATTCAATGAAAATATAGACTCAAAGACTTTCTTCTGTTTCTCTCAGTTACACCTGAGCACAGCTGGAGGAAAGTCAAAGAAACTCCCTGTAGAACCCATGGTGTCCACACTGTCTTGAACTTGACAATGGTCTCAGTGAGAAGAGATGAAGACAAGAGGAGCACTATGACAACACCAACTGATCGATTGTTGAAATAATTTGTTTGCTTTCATTTTCTAATTTAAACATTTTCACTCATTTTCATCAAACATCACTTATTAAAGAACATCTGTCTTCATGAGAAACATGTTCAAAATAAACAAAAAAAATATGAATAAAACATGTTTGTGGTTTCTCCTGCAGCGACTGAGTCTCTCTTTCACATAATTTCTTCTGTCATCATTTCTACACATTTCAGGAAAAACCTCTGAAAAATTCATGAGAGATTTTAAAATCACTTGAAACACATTGAACTTTCACTACAGTATTTTATTATATTGATTTATCATATTATTTTTATTATTTTTATTGTTTGATTGATCTGTGCCTATTTATATGGCACCTACTGTTTAATAACTTTGGATTTCTGCCAATGCACTCCCAGTAATCTCATTACAGTTCAACCTGAATATATAACATGTTTGATGTTGATTGTGATGTTTTTGATCATCTTATTGTGTCATCGCCTCCTCAGTCTTCACATTGACACTTTTTTCTGTTTAACAGGTGATTTTAAACTTAAGAAATGAAAACTCTTGTAATTTTGTGTATCAAACCTTCTGCTCTGATCTGAAGATTCATAACAACACAGAAATGTATCCGTCATTAGTAAATTTAAATTTCAGAAAGAAGAAGAATTTGGTTTAGTAACTGAAATTCCAAACTTAATAAGACAACATATACAACTCAGCTGTATCAAAACTGTGATGTTGCTTCCTGGTTGATCTCATGATCAGACTGTGTGTGTGTGTGTGTGTGTGTGTGTGTGTGTGTGTGTGTGTGTGTGTGTGTGTGTGTGTGTGTGTGTGGCTTCATGTTGATATACACTGATCACACAGGCTTCACCATTACATCCCAGAATGCTTTGCTTTAGTCTTGTGTTACCTTTGATTTGACTACATGTTCATCAGTCCACATCTCCACTCACATCCATCAATATATTAATACACTGCATTCATCCAGGTTTGTTTTTCTGCAGACGTCCATCAGTCATCCACTGTCCCAAAAAGACAGACTGACACATGACCTTCAGGTGACCTTGTTTACATATGTCAGTAAACAAACACTGCCTTGATTTGTCTGATACCATCTAATTCATTTTTGGACATAAAATTCTTTCAGTTGTTGTAAAACCACAAACACGTTGCTAAGCATCAAACACAGCTGTTTTCTGACTTCTTTCTCAGACTCAGTCAAAGTTAAAATCACTTGAAGATTTTTGATGTGACCTCAACTGAACTGCTCGACAAACACCGTCACACATTCAATCAGAGGTTTGACAAAATAAACGGGTAACACATGGCAAAACACCTGAACTATCTGAATATATTAAAACTGGAGTCAAATCAAAATCAAATCAAAAGTTAATCTGAAATTCAAATGGGATTAAACGAGAAAATCTGAAGTTAATTTTGAGTGAAGCTCAAGTCCAGTCTGTGTTTCAGGGACAGTGGAGAAAACCACATAAACCAACAATTCAGCAAAATATTCTCATTTTAAAATAGTGCTTTTTCATCATAGTCATTTTTTTTCATAATATAAAAACATCCTCACTTTTTTCTTCCATATACAGACAAGATACACAAATTTCATTTACATATAAAAACATGTTTGACGACAGACTTTTTTTTTTAACACCCAGAGTTTATAAATATTTTCTCTTTATACAGTGTTGTGCTACACAACTGTCAGACTTTTTAAAAAAAAATCTGAATATTTTACAGTGGTCAGATTAAAAAAAATACAAAGTACAAAGACGACACCTGCTACACCTGTACAGCCACGCCTCCCTGCACTCTGATTGGATGACAGGACAACCCCCTGCACCTGTGCATGTGTGTTGATTGTTGCTGTTGGCTGACGTACTTTGGTGATTGTAATGTTTTGTGAAAACTTCAGTGATAATTTTTCGGCCTCATTAACCTGTGAAATTACAGGAACATTTCATCTCAGCTGATTTTCTGTCATCATTTATCTGACAGCATCTCTACCTGTGTGTCGACACCCACACCAGGTGCCTTCATTTGTCAATGTGACATTTATAAAACAGTTTAAAAGATATGTTTGGTTCGTGTTTTTTTTAAATAACATAAATTACATATTAATATAAGACATTTACAAATCCTTTGATGTTATAAAATAAAAAATGAAACATTCACAGTTAGTGCATTCATTGATTCATTCTTTGATCCGAGTTCTTTTGTTAAGACCAGAAGCAGAAAAGCTTAATGAAGATAGAAGCTAAATTTCACTCTCTGCTTTCTTAGGAGTGTTCATCTAAAGTTTTCATTAATGTTTTTATTGATGTATAAACGTTAACTGTCCTCAGTGCTAATGGAAGAGGACTTCAATGGTATTTTGTCACTTTGATTAAACTTTATTGACTCTACAACTGATACTATCAATCAAACAAAGAGAGAAAATCAGCCAGAAACAAGGTTTTTTTTTAATAATGAGAGCTGTCCGTGGATGTAGCCTGATGGCTGCTTCATCATCACTGTTTCTGTCATGTTCAGGACACTGTGGTGCTCTGTGTTTCCTGTTTCTGTGGAGCAGTTGTGTTTCAGATGGAGGTGTCCCAGAACACCGTGGTGGTCTGTCCGGCGGCAGCGGCGGTGGGCGGGGCTGAATATGGCGGGGGCTGTTTCCTCTTCCAGCTGGGCAGGATTGGCATGCTGTCCTGTTTGCACAGATTCTTCTCCGGTCGCTGACGAGCTTTGATCTCTCGACACAAAACTCTTTTCTTCTCAATCATCTCCATCATGGTGGCATCTCCGCAGAGCCATGGCATCTGAAGACGAAGAACAGCTCAACATCAACACGTCCACATCCTGTCGCTCAATAACCACTTACTGTGTTTATCACTTTGTCACCTCTTTGTGTTCATTTTGTGGTTTCAGCTTATTTGTGAGTCTCATTCAGATCTTTGTTGATGAACAGGTTTAATAAAAGTTTAAATCGTTTCATTCAATAATATTTTCGTTTGTAAAAGATTAGAAACTGAAACTTTTACATATTTGTGTAAACTTTGAATAAAAACAGCTTTAGTTCACGTTTTAATAGTGTGTGATACATAATTATTATTTATCAATGATTTATTGATAACTGAGTGATTTGGTGAATGTTGAGCACTAACAGTCTGATGCGATTGATTGTGATATTATCATGTGGGACAGGCCTTTCTGACAGCATCCTGATAAAAAAATAAATAAATTTATACATTTCATTCATTCATTTTAAAGTCTGTGTGGAGGTGAACACTGCAGGTGTTTTACTATGGAGCTGACAGACAGACAGACAGACAGACAGACAGACAGACAGACAGACAGATGGGATGTCAGACTAATGTTTATTTTCACTCAGGTCATCAGTGTAATACCTGACACTGATTTCATTAACATTTAAATTATGATTACAGGTGTGTTTGAGAAACCCTTCAGGTAAATCGGGGTCCACTTTCACATCATCTAACAGATTGGATAAAGAAGGTAAAACTCATTGTTTTTATACTTTAGTTTAACACTGAATTTGGTCACGTTAATTGTTTTACTGTTTGAGCTTCATCAACAAACATTTGCACACACATTTTATTTACATCATTATGAGCCGAAAAGGAAAAAACATATCGTTCAGAGAACAGAAGACAAAAGTGTATATTTCTTCTCAAAAAGTTTTCAAAAATGAATGAATTGTTAGTAAAATGGAAAGTTTGTCAGAGAAAGATGAGCAGCTGGAGGAGATGGGGTTAAAGTTCAGAGGCGGATCTATAGAAAGCCAAAGTGAAAAACTAGCAGATTCTGGTCGAGATGTAAGAAAACCTCATTCAAAATCCCACTGACACTGACGACTCTGATTAGCAAAAATTCACCCTCGTAGCAGAGAAATTTTCATCATTAGGTTGTGTGATGCATTCACTCATGTCTACCCCTAAAGTCAGGTTATGTTTCCTTGATCCCTCTTGTGTCATTCTGTTTTGTGTTCCTCTCTTATTTTGTAGTACTAATCTTCCGTCTCTTTTTAGACTTACTTCCTGCCCTCCTGTTTCCTGCCTGTTTGATTATGTGCCCAGCTCTAATGTGTTGCACCTGAGTCCAATTGTCTCCCCAACCCCCCAGTTGTGTGTTTCCAGATTGTCTTTGTCCTTTCAGTCAAGTGTTCCAGCCTGTTTCCCTTGTGTTGATCCTAGTGTGTGTTGACCTTGTTTTCTCCCTGGGGTTTTCTTGATTTTGCCTAATGTTTTGGACACCTCTGCTAGTTGCTATGTACCGACCCTTGCCTGAAATATAACCAGTCATTGCTTTCCACTGTCTCAGTAATTTGTAGAGTCATGCAGTTGACACCTTGGTCTGAGCCCTGTGTGATAACTTTGTGTCATGATGAGGTTAGTGCCCATGCTGTGGCATGTGTAATTTGTCTATGGCAGCTGTAGTGTTTTTTGTTGGAGTTTTTTTTTTGTGCTCATAAAGAAATATTTATTTAAGTGTGTTACAATGACAAAGGTCTCGGTTTCTTAGAGCAGCTGCTGTGGAGGACAGTGATTTATTTTAGGATTAGGAAAGTTAATCCAGAAACATGCTTCATTTTTTCGTGAAGACCAATGAAAAAAGTGTCAGCTACTACTACATTATTGTGATTAATTATCCACTCTGCTTCAGATGCATGTCCCCCATATGAACAGGTTCTGATCAAGGTTTCTTCCTGTTCAAAGGGAGCTGTTTCTTGCCACTGTCGCTTTAAGTGCTGATCTGGGGTCAGGCTCTGTTAAGCGCTCTGAGACAATTTTTATTGTAGAAGGAGCTATATAAATAACAATGACTTGAATTAACTTAGAGACTGCATTGAGTTTCTGAAGCTAGTGGACAGAATTCAGCCCGGACATAACATCAAGACTTCAGCTCTCGATAGTTTGGTGCAGTTAAAGCAGTTAGCCATGGTGCATGGTTAATGGGACTGAGCTAGAAATTTGATGTATATATTTTTGGTTTACCTGGAGCTGGGTGTGGTTGTATATTGATGTTTTAATAAGATTTGTTAGTTTAATGTTTGTTGAATGTTAGCTTTAGTTAGTTTAGTTAGTATCAATAATGACGCCACATATTATTACTCTGTTCAATACGCAACCACAGATTCACTTTACTGTCAGTGAGTTTATATTGAGACTAAATATAAGTATACTTATTTTAAATACCAAATATTATACACAAAACTAAAATTACAAAAAAGTCATTTGAAGGTGAAATTTAAAAAAAACATTTTGCATTTTTCATGTTTCATGTTTATGTGATTACATGTTTACAGTTCAGATGTCAGTCAGCTGATGATCGAAGCTTCTCTCCATCTGCAAAAAGTTTTACGTTCTGTTGTTCTGTGAAGCTGAATCCTGTGTGAAATACAAAGTTCCTATTTACAACAAAACTGCCACTGATGGATCTAAAAGAACAGACACATAGCAGACAGACAGGCTGACAGGTAAAACAGACAGGTGGTTTACAGGTGTACCTGACTGAGGGCAGGATGATGCGTTTCATGCAGATGACGTTGTGGTGTTCCACCAGGTGAAGGAACTCCTGATGTTGAGGCTGAACGGCCAAGTTTACACACAGACCTTGATTCTGCAAATAAAATCATTCAACAACAATAAACACAACCAGAGATAAGAGAAGATACGTGTGGTTCACCTAATCTTCACCTGTAGTTCTCCTGTTTTTACCTTTTGTCACCTGACATTAACTTCTTGTTCACCTTTTGTAGTTCAGATGTTCACCTCATCTGATTTTCAGGTTATTTACATGATCTTTACGTGTTGTTCCCTGAAGTTCACCTGTGGTGTTGTGGTTGGCTTACTCACCTCCTCCTCCAGACAACATCATGGTGGGGCTGACAGACGATCTCCCCATCCTGCTGGAAACTGGACTGGACTGTCCATCTCTGTCTCTACTGTCATGTCTGGGCAGAGACCTACAGTCTCCTACAGAGATACAGCAGCAGACAAACAGCAGTGACATGATAAGACAATAAAAATGAATCATGAATTTGTCCAAGACAACACAGAACCACCAGAGACAGAGGAGAACATGGAACAACAACACTAAGAAGATGAAACTTACTTTAAAGTGGCAAAATCATAGATTTCATTCCTGATTGATTTAACAACACCTGTAGTTACTGGTGGTTTAAACCTACAGGTGACTGAATTCTGAGGCCAGAAAAATGTAGTGTCGTTTTAATGAAGTCAGGCAATAAGTGGCTTTTTTCTCTCTTTCTGTGAGCGACTGTGATCTGACTTATGTTGCAAACAGTAAGTAAGTAAAGTTTCGTAGTATAGCACCGTTCACTGATACAATATCATAAAGTCCTTTACATTATTTAAAAAAGAAATACACTATTAAAATGATATTTCAAAAAAGCAATAATAAGGAGCACAGGGCTGAAAATTAAAATCACAGCAACACCAAACAAAAGAGAACAAAGACACAAAAACAAGTACAGTCATTCCAAAAACAGGCATGGAAATACATCAATAAAAATCAATAAATAAAATGGATCAGATTTACTCAGACAGGCAAACGAAAAGCCCGAACCTAGACCTGACCAACTGCAGCAACCCCAGATCATAGCGCTGCCTTCACAGGCTTGTACAGTAGGCACTAGGCATGATGGGTGCATAAGTTCATCTGCCTCTCTTCTTACCCTGATGCACCCATCACTCTGGAACAGGGTAAGCCTGGACTCATCAGACCACATGGCCTTCTTCCATTACAGAGTCCAATCTTTATGTTCCCTATCAAACTGAAGCCTTTTTTCTGATTAGCCTCACTGATTAGTGGTTTTCTTAAGGCTACACAGCTGTTCAGTCCCAATCCCTTGAGTTCCCCGTCTCACACATCAACCATGTCAATGTGTCTTTTGACATGGTTGTTTAAGAAATGAGAAGCTACTCATCGCATCAGTTGGGGTTAAATAACTTGTTGCCAGCTGAAAGATAAGCTCAGGCAGTGTATATATATATATATATATATATATATATATGTATGTATATATATATATATATATATACATATATATATATATATATAATGCTATTCAGTCTGTCTCACAAAATAAATATTTTCGATAGATGGTTTTCATATTCCAGATGACATTATACATTAGCGGACGTGTCTCCAAGCTAAAGTGATGCAGGATTTTCCTTCCACACTCACCTTATCGTTTCCTTTCATTGCTCCCATGTTGAACTTCTTCACCTCCTGTTTCACCTCCTCCATGTAGGCATCCAGAGGATCCACGTCATCCTCTTCAGCCTGCTGCTCCATGGGAGTCTCCTTCTCCTTCTCACCCTCCTCTTTCTTCTCCTGTTTTATCTCCTTCTCTTTCCTCTCCCCCTTCCCTTCCCCATCTTCGTCATCGTCTCCCTCCATCGGAGCTGAACTATCCTCGTCATCGTCTGAAATGAAGAGTCAATCATAAAGCTCTGCAGAGCTAAAGCTAAGGTCTGTACTGGTCAAGAGATCAGCTGATAAAGTTAGCTGATAAAGGTACATTCATCAAGTATAACTTGATTTTAATTGATTGATTTAATTACTTATCAAACACAAATACCAAACACTTGCTGGATATAGTTTCCCAATGCCTTCACTATGCAAAATAACAGTTGAGTCCTTTATAGTAAGAATGATGGAGAACATTTTCTCAGCTCACGAGAGCAACCTGCCAACTGAAACTTTTTGGCTTATTCCTGGTAGGTTACACATTGTTGTTCATAGTGATAACCTGGACAGGTTTAAATAGAAGTATTTTTTAACAATGCCTCCTCACCATCATCATCCTCCAGGCTCCACTTCTTGCCCTGCTTCATCTCCTCCAGTTCCTTCTTGATCTCTCCGATGTTTTCGATGGCCTTCTTCCTCTGCTCTTCCCTCCATTTCTCCACCCGCTCCTTCCTTTTCCTCATCTCCTCCTCCAGCTTGTTCTGGTCAAAGTCTTGCTGCATGGACACACAAGAAAGATCAGAAATATTTTTCTTCTACTATGTGGTGACATTTTAGTGGTTAACAAGAACTGAATATATTGCACTTACATCCTCAACCTTCTCATCTTCTTTCTCCTCTTTAACCTTTTTCTTGTCATATACAGGATCCAGATTGTCTCTCTCCTTGCTCCTTGACCTGTAAAAAAGATCACAAAAACAGAATAAAAGAAACAGTACTGTGTGACCCACAGATTTAACAGGGCAAGGGAAGGGACTACTGAAGATCACAGAGTGTTTGGCTTCATTTTGGGAAAATCTGCAAGGCCTTTAACAGAAGTCCTACCTCTAATCCCACCATAACCATTTGACAGCATATTATCTAAGACCCTGTGCTGCTACATTATGTAGACTGCATCAAAAAGATGCAATTATTTACACATTACACTTGATGATTCTCTGGGTTTTTCGTTACCACAACTGTCAATTATGTCATGTCATTTTTTTTAACCTCACTTTTCATCTGTCTTTCTGCTCTTGCTAGGACTGCCAGATCGGGACCTCCGGGCTCTGCTCCTGCTGCCGGACCTCCTCCTGTCTCTGCTTCTGGATCTCCTCCTGTCTCTGCTCCTGGATCTCCTAAATAACAAAGACACATATGACATAAGAACAACAAAAGAGCTGGAAGTTCACTTAAACGATGATTAAACCTATGAATTTTTTTATCATATGCACAGACAAATTTACAACCTCCATGATGTCAATCATGAACACAAGTTTAATCCACTTTGGGTTTTGCCTTTACAACTTTAACTGGAAAGAACATAAGCATCTTAAAGTATGCGTGATGATTATGGTATAAAACACACCTGGCTCGTTTTCGGTCTCTGGACCGGGACCTGCGGCGGTCCCGGCTACGTGACCTCTCCCTCCTGCTTCGGTCTCGGTCCCGGTCATCTTTCTTGGAGCGTTTATCCGGGGAGCGACTCTTTGATCGGCTACCGGATCGTCCCCGAGACGCCGAGCGCTTCCTGTAGTGTCTGAGGACCAAACAGCACAATAGTCACGTAGGCTCACAAAGTGTTGATGAAACATTACATAAAAACAACTTTTTAAATCCACATTCCGCAGCTGCATGAGATTAACTGTTGGATGATGCGCACTAGCATCTGGACGTCTCAGCTAGCATGCTAATATTAGCCATCGAAATTAAAACAGCTAGAGTTTAGCAGCGACAGGAGGAAAGACACCACATTGACCGTATAATTCTTACATACCTCGACTCACGTCCCATTACTATTCCACGACGTTCGGTCTTGCAAAAATTGAAATCAGTTCTCAGATTGCAACGACTACTGTACGCTGGATGGCTGTTTGTTTCTTTGAAGCTGCACGTAAGAAAACTGCGACACTTCAGTTCATAAACTTGTACCGTCCACAGCGTAGTGCGCCACCCCGCGGTGGGAGGTCAGAGCGGCGAATGAAAAAAAGGTCCCTGGAACCGGAGTAACACGGGTGGTGCCAATTTTAAAATCTTTTGTCAGCACAATGTTTATATACTGTTTTCTTCTGTCAACTGGTAATCACAGTGTTCCTCCACTTTTAAAAAAGAAAATAAAAGCAAAAATAAAATAATGATTACAGTGAAACCTAGCACTCATCTCTTCCTCTTAACATGGCCGGGGATAGTCAAAATCAACAGTGTGATGTTAAAGGAGAACTCAAAAAAGTTTTTTAAATATCAATTTATATCTGGATTTGTAAAAACATGTATTATCAACAAATTGATGTTTCACTCTCATGCATTTCTACTACTACTACTACTACTACTACTACTACTAATACTACTAATAATAATAATATTAGTAGTAATTATAAATTAAAGACCAGCCCTAACAGTAAATCTTATTTTAACTGAGATCCCATTTGATAATGAATTAGAATATAGAGAAGGGCTGGTGGCCCTCATGGAGCCCCACAGGGGCCGTGACACCACTAAACTTCTCAACTAGTCATGACCTCAGCTCAAGGCTTTTCTTAAGGATGGCCTACAAGCAAGCTATCAAGGGTTTTAAGGAGGTTTTCAGCACTGTTTATTAATGCGCACTGTTACATAACCCAGTAAATAAATCAAGAAACTGAGTCACAGTATGTCACACAAGTAGTATTTATTTGGTATGAACTGTCCGGTTATTAATTCCTGTGCATCTCCTTAATCAGAAACTGTTTACTTCATGTCAACACTAAATTTGTTCCTTAAGTTCAAATATGTACTGTAAGAGCCATTAAAAACAGTTATTCTGTAAACATTATCAAAAACAATCAAGTAGGTCAGACGAGTCGTAAGATAAATCACACCAATTCATTTACATGAAGAAAATGTATTCACATTAATAAATTAATTTGGATGAAATTAAAGGTATGCGGCGAGAACATCGACAGCACAGAAGCAGAGACTATACTGTAGATAAAGTATGTATGAAAGAGGCTTGAAGAAAGCAAAGCAGGACACGTCACCAGGATTACTCAACACAAATAAGCGCTTTCAGGTAAAACCCATAACACTTCTATCAATCAATCAGACCTTTCAGTAGGTACAAATACTGTATAAAGTTTACTGCGTTTTTCAGCTCATAGCCGTGCAAAACAATACACTTTCAACAATTCAAGGACTAAATGCTTCTTCTGACTTCACAACTTAAACACAGGAGTAAACGTGTTCATGGTGTAGGTGGACCCTTCTGAGCACTGGATGACAGGTCGCAACAGAAAACACAACTTAAAGCGCTGCCTATGAGGAAATCTATCACAACACTAGTACATATGATTCATATCCACCAATTAAAGGAAAGGTTACGTTCTTAAGACACCTATTACTGTACTCTGAATGCTGGCCCTCTAACATTGTCCACTGCCAACCCTGTTTTATATGCTGCATGTCCTTCTCCTCCTCTCCTCTATTCCCAGCTGTCCTATCTTCCTCCTTTTCCTCCTTGCACCAAGCCCGGCCATCGGCAGGAGGGTCCCCCATATGAGCCAGGTTCTGCTCAAGGTTTCTTCCTGTTATAAGGGAGTTTTTTCTTGCCACTGTCGCCTTAGTGCTTACTCTGGGGTCAGGCTCTGCGTCTCTGTAAAGCGATTTGAGACAATTTTGATTTTGGAAGGTGCTATATAAATAAAATAGAATTGAAAAACTGAATTGAATTATTAAAATCATCAGCAACCGACAACTGTTGCTCTATCAAACCATGTGTGCTTTTCTGTCCATGTGTTGTGATCTCAGAATAACAGTTTGATGCAACCGTGAAAAGATCATTTGTTCTCGATTTATTCACACTCATTTGTTTCATTTACCCAGAGCAGCTTTGTCCCCTCAAGCTGAGTACAAGATGTTAAGATCAAGATCTAGGATCACACAGCTGTTTCTCCTACTATCAGATCATTAGTGTGTTTAAATGTAGTCTGATTTCAGGAATGTATTTCTTTCCTGAACTCCTTCCCTCCTCGCTCTCGACAGAAAGCTTTAAGGTGACCATGCAGCTTTGCTGGAGGTCCTTGTGAAAATGTGGTTCGATTTTTCTTGCCAGCTGATGTATATATGGCAGGGAAGAGTGAAAAAAAATGTCAGGTCTCTGAGATTAATCACAGGATTCATACAAAACAACAACAAAAAAAGAGAGAAATAATTCAAAGATTTAAATCAGAATCCTGAGAATAAAGTCAGACATCAAATGTTCTAAATCTTGAACGGAATATCAGAGCACATGCTTTTAAATGTCCCTAAACCTCTTTGTAATTAAGCTTTTTTTCCCTTTAAGAAAGCTCTCCATTGTTGCACCGCCACAATGGTTACTATTTGTGATGCAACTGTAAAGCCTCAAGGTCGTCCACAGCATGATGCACAGACACTGCAACAAATCAGCAGAGGTGATGATATGAGGGAATTCAGTCGTCGGCTGTCGGTCATAATGGAACAAGAACCTCAATAAACCTCTTCACTCCAAGGCTGTGGTCAGTTCATTTAGTCAATTCAGGAACTAGATTATGTCAAAATGAAATAAAGTGAATCACTTTTAACCCAAAAAGGTTAAATCAGCTCTCTGTGAAGTAGAGAGCTCAAGTTTTAAAAAAGGCATAAACTGAAAATGCACCGACCCCCAACCCCTTCTTACTGACCGCAGGGCTGACTAATGTGACAAAAAAGGCATTCATAGTGTTGTATATTAGTTGAGAGATCATTTACCTCCAAAGTACATTTGGTTTTGCAACAAGGTCAGAAACCTGCTGAGGAGTCTGGTTTGTGTTGGCTGAGAATATGACACCTTACCAAGATTATGCACTGTCTTTGGAGTTTACTGGGATATACATGGACTCAGGGCTGGGCAATAACTCAGTATTACTGTCCACTGGCTTTCAGTGAAATTGCATCATGGCAATATGAACTTCTTGTATTATCCTGTAACAAAATTCTGTCAAATCCTCTCAGAGAGGGCAGCAGATATCTGTCTTTCAGAAATATCGCCTAGCCCTTGAGGGACTACAGAGTTTCGTAAGTTAAATGGAATCTGTGGCTGATGAACTGCATTGTTGTCATCTTTTCCATACAACATTTACTGTTTTCGGCGCTTGACCTGACAAATAAATATCCACTAGGATTATGAATGGCTGTACATTCTTCACACACGTAAACACAAACTATTCTTCCTTTTCTGAGCTTCTGTCCCGAGCAAAGAAAGCTTGGAGATCTGTAACAAACACTGGACTCTCTGGTTACATGTAGTTTAGCCTTAGAGGAATCCTGCAGTGCTGAACTGATGAACACTCGCCCAGCTAACGCGCAACCCTCAGTAAGCAGGGATTCGTTTCCAGACTGTCAACAACAAACCCACGTCAGAGGGTGTAAATGAGCATGCTTTGTTGCTATGGGAGACAGGGGGAGGGGTCAACAAGAAGGAGGGCTGGGTTGCTGAGGTTCCCCCGGTCCATCAGGGAGTCTCTGAGCCAATGAAGAGTAGGATCTCGTGCGAGAGGATGAAGGTGAAGAAGTAGACGCAGAGGTCGGCGAAGACGTCGCCCATCCTCCTGTAGGTGTCCATGGAGCGGTTGATGACCTCGGCGGGGATGCCGGACAGCAGCAGGGCAGCGGTTAGCACAGTGGTCTTGGTCTTCTTCTCTACCTGGAGAAACAGGTAGACAACACAAGGTCAAAAAATTAGAAAGAATAGATAGAAATGATAGAAAACAGGCAAAAGCAACAAATCTGCACATCTGAAACAGTTAGCTGAGACTGAGCTGTCAGCCATAGCACAAAGCAGTCAGAACAACAACAGTGGGTCATGTCTAGATGGAAACCTTAACCTTTAACAAAATTATGCAGCTTACAGCTTTAAATTTTCCACCATGACGACTCCAAAGTATCTCCTCACATCGATCATTACTTCTTTGAAATCATGGCTAAAACAGGAGAATCTGCACTTAACTCATACTGTGCAAAGAGATATTAAATAACGCAAAAGGGATCATAAAAATAACTACTGCAAACTCACCTTTGGAAAGTATTTGGACAGCCCCATGTAGGCCAGTTCAAGGGTCAGAAATGGAGCAAATATTGACTAGAATGAGAGAATATGAGAGTCACATCACTACAGCAATACAATGTTTCTGGTAGTCAGATTCCTTATCATTGAGATGTCAACATTTTATTTTATGTAACATCACCACAAAATTAATATCTCATACCAAAACACGATATGGTAGTAGGCGGTAAGGATGAATAAAGAATGTGAAAATGGCTGTAACTTGCTGTCACTAAACCTTGTGCCTGATCTATCAAATTACTGCACATAAATTACTTTAGTGTCTAGATTCTCATTGGTTGACACATAAAATTGGTCAATCTCACAGTTAACATAGCAACAAGGTGTCTACAGTGAGTAGACTCACCAAATACTTGCAGACAAAAACCCTGACAAAAACAGCGAGGAGGATGCTGCCGATGAGCCTGAAGATTCTGAAGGGATCAAACTCCTCTGAGTCCGACCCTCCGTCCTGGGGCGGCTTCTCATTGGCCAGCTGACCCCGCAGTTTCATAGCATCGTCAAAACGAGACAGGTACTTCTGAAGGCCTCTGCGCGGGGACCCGCTGAGGTCGTCTGATGCCCGCTCCCCCCTCGGCCTCTGCCGGACCCCTCCGATGTCGTCTTCCAGAGAGCCTCCGGGTAGGTCGCTGCAGTCTGGCAGGGGCGAGCCCCTCCTCTCTGGGGTGGCACTGAGGGAACGGCTGCCGAGCCCTGAAGCCTCTGGTAGGAAAGGAGACGGTCTCGGTGAAGACGATGATGAGGACCACGGCTCTGTCCTTTCGAGGTCGAGGTGGAAGCGGGGTTCTGTGGGACGCCGAGATGCTCCTGCTGAGGATGTAAGATGACATCAGTGTTTTTAATTAAAGTTATTAATCAAGGACAAATATTAACTGGTTCCAACTTCTCAAAAGCGTTACTTTGCGTTTCATGTCATTGTAAATTGAGTATCTTTATATTTTAAACTGTTAGGAAGACAAAAAAGTGATCTGAAGACATCACCTTAAGCTACTGTGATAGCCATTATTCACTATTTTCTGATATTTCATAGACTATATGGTTAATGATCAATCATAAAAAGAATAATTGGCAGATAAACAGTTGCAACCCTGCTTTTGACAACAGATACAGTAGGTTTGTACTTCAATTTGGAAACTACATGAAGTGAATAATGGCCCACAGCCTCGGTGCTAGAGGAGCTAGCTTCTTGACTGGCCCCCATGGATTCAATAAGGAATTTTAAATCCCAAATCCCAAAATGTGTGTGTGTGTGTGCACCTTGCATTTCACATGGCTGCAAGATTTCTGCATTTAGCTTTAAAGCTACTTAAATGATCTACTGATTATCAAAATTGCTATATTTGCTGATTCACCCTTTGTGAGAGGACTAGCTGACTAATGAATGGGTTGATTCAGCTGTACGGGGAAACAAAGATGTCCAGGAAGTGAGATGTGCAGTTGGAGCTAGGGAGTTGCTGGTTTGAATCCCAGGCAGGGAGAATGTGCCACACATCTATTAAAAAACACCTGTACTGAAAATGAATGTGGAAATAATGACATGAGTACTGCTAGTGGAACAAAGGTAATGTACTGACTGCGGGTGAAGCAGCAGTAGCATCGTTGCATACCGTTATTTTCAGACTCGTTTTTGGCGAAGCCCACGATCCTGTTCATCCTGTCCTCTGAATTCATGAGCAGTTTTCTCCTCCGGATCTCTGCTCTCTTCTGTGCCGCCGACAGAGAGCCTGGCTTCTCCTCGTTGGCCTCTCCGGACTCCATGTTGAAAGAAATCAACGTTAACTACGACGTCTGTTCACAGTGCAAACAAAAATAACGATTCAACAGCTCGCTGTACACAACACAAAAGCCCCCAGCTCAATGAATTAAACGGTAAACATAGCCGAATGGACAGGAAAGGCTGTACGAAGAGCCAGCCAGGGGACGCACAATGATGACCTCAAAGCCGAGCATGACAAAGTGGCTTACGTAGTTTTCCAGCCCTCAGCGCTGACTTACAGGAAACACAAGCCCTTAACAAAAGGGTGGGCCAGGATCCAACACATCAACCCTACATACTTATATTATTGTTAAAATGATTTTATGAGGTAAATGCATTATTAATTTGTGAATATATTTTATTACATCAAATAATTTTCACTTTGATAAGAAACAACCTTATTTAATCCTGACTTTTGAGAAGCAGAATTCATAATGATCGATATGAATCATTAGAAATGGCAACAACTTATCAGCACACACTGACATTGGCTGACAGCTTGAGGTAGTAATATAGTGTTCAAATATCAAATATCATATTTTATTGCAGATATTTGTCATGATATTTGGAATGTGTCAGCTCCTAAAACTGTCAGATTAGCAACAGTAATATCATGGTCCTCAAGATAGAAACAGACCAAAAAGTCTTGCATGTACGAAGATTTAGAAATTTCCATGTGGTATTGGGATGGGAAAATATTGAGTACTGATATGAAAAAAAAATCATAGTAAGGCTTCAGTTTATGGCACAAAATTTACCAGAGGTTTGAAAAAGCTATAGTTTTTTTTTTTTAAGTTGTAAGTAATCGTCAAGTCTATGAAGTCAAAGTCCTAAACTTTGAGTTTCAAGTCCAAAACAAGTCAAATGTACAATTCACCCAATTTAATAGTTTTTTTCCCCAAGTACCTTTCATGTTTTTCTGTGATCTCAGCTGTCTTTACATCAGAGTGATGTTTCATAAAGCAATATTACTAGTGAACTTAGGCTCATTTTCAGGAAATTCATGTTTAAATAAGTCTGTTTCCATGGAAGCGCATTTTCCCAAGCTTAACCTGGTCCAGGTCAAATTAACCAGTTACATCCAGCCAGGGTGAAGTTCCTATTTACTTTGTAGTTGCAATAGTCAAATTTGTCATGTTTTGACATGCACTTCACTTTTTCAGTCTTAAGTATGTGCACAATACTCCAATCACCACATGTACTGGCTTTATGAACAACTTCATGTTCGTTTTTTTCCAAAGCTCCTTTTCAAAACACCCCTCAGAATGAGTTAATCTGAGGAATGTGATCTGTCTGCTGGTCTGCACTGCCAAACGCACCTTTCCAAACAGAATATATCCGTTTAAGAGTTGATTCGCTTAAGGCCTTTTTTTAACAGCACAATTATTCTTCTGTTGGTTTGGGCAAGAGATCACTTCATTCCAAGTCCAAAGATTAAAGTCCAATTGAAGTCACATGTCATAACTTACTTTTTCGCTCTCTTGTGGACAGGTGAAGTCAGTTTTTTTCATCTAAATTTGTCAGGTATGAAGTTATCAGGTTCACGATAGGAGCCACAACTCTAGCCCAAGTCATGTCACTCGAGTTCACACCTCTGCAATTTACTCTTTACAAACAAAGGCTATTTTATTTTCATCAGTTTTTTTTTTTATGAAAGACAATTTTGTGCATGAAGACCAAAACATATTTGTCTGCTCCTAAATACATTTTTACTTATATAATACATAGATTACAAACTGTATGAAATCAGACCAAATCAAAAACCTTCATTTCAATCCAAGTCAAGAGAAATACTGACTATGCTGGTCCATATTCTGTTTTGTAGTCTTCATTTCAACTGAATAAACACTGTTCACTCACCAAAACACAAACTACATTTAAAAAGTCCCAAACATTTTATTTTCTTAGCGTCATTTCACCTTAATGTTTATACTAAAATCATCAGCATTTCTTCACCTTTATATATTGCAGTCTTTTCAATATACAAGTATCAATAAGCATGATTAAAAGATCACAATGGCTTTGTTATGTCTGTGTTAAAGAATTTCCCATATCCTATTATATTAAAATATTTCATATATAGAGTCTGCATTTGAACAGAGGTTTAATAATAAAAAGTGAGTTCCCATACAAGGCAATTATAGAATTTAATCAGGTTGGGAGTCTCATAAATTAAACAATCAGAAAAAAAAGAAAGAAATAAACAAACAGAACAGTGATGTCATCAGAGGTGTTCTGAATGTCCAGAGAGAGAAAAGATGACAGAGTTTCTGAAGGACAGATCGGACCAATGAAAACGACTTTCCACTGTGGAGTCCACACATTCAAGGCAGCGATGACAGTGAGGTCGATCTGCCTTCAAACACCTTTAACATTTCAGAGTCTACGGATTTGTTCGACAAACAATTATAATGACTGAGAAATAAAAAGCACACGTTCTGTCCTCCAGGTACGACATTAGAGTGTTGTTAGACCTCAGGTGTTCTGTATACAAATACTCCAGGTGACACCCAATAACAGTCTTTAAGCGCAGACATACAAACCTTCCTTATAACTCTACCTTTAGGCAGACATCCATCCATCCATACGTTTGATTTATTTTAGTAAAGACGACTGTGCTTTTTAAAAAAACAAAACACTTCACACATCCGTTTGCTGCACCTATCTGAACAATACCTTAGTCAGACAGCATTGTTCTATGAGAATAAACACTGATCCATTCGATCACTGAAATCACTATCGTCATCGTTGTGGAATTCTTGATTTTATTTTCCTTCCAGCACATTGTTTCAGCTGGGCAAAAAGTGCCAAAAAAAAGCATCAGAATTGATTCTATGTCTCACTCTGTCCTCGCACTGTTCGTTACATGGTTTCATATCAGTTCAGCTTAGAAGGTTTTCCTCAGAGAGATGGGGGACCACAGCTGGAAATGGAGCAAGAGGCGTCCTTGAGTCTGCCTCCCACTGCTTTCTCTCACTCACACTCACACACACACACACACACACACACACACACACAATATACATATATGCGCACACACATACACTGACGTGCGTCCTTGCTTCGGTGTTCCCTCCTCTTCACAATCCCACTGAAGATTATTTGGAGATTTGCTGTTGGAGGTGGAGCAGGAACTCGTAGTACGACAGGGCAGACTCTGTTCGGTCCTCAATCATGTTCTGCATAAAGCTGGCTTTCAGTTGGCTCTCGTCCCTGAGAATACCAAATGAAAAAGGGTGGAAAATATTAAAATTTATTTATTTATTTGTTTTTTATTTAACCTTTATTTAACCAGGTAAGTTGGTTGAGAACCAGTTCTCATTTTCAACGACCTGGCCAAGAGGCACCAGCAAGAGGCATGTTATACATTAAACAACAAACAATAATCGCAATCTTGAACACCCATAAACAAAATAAAAACATGAAGTCCATTCTCACAAATGTATACATTAAACAACATACAATACATACAACAACAAAAAACATCGATTGCAGCTGTCAATCGCAGACATCAATTAAAGTGAGTAACTCTTGGTTGTTTTTAATTTCCCCACAAACAATGTACCCTTACTTTGTGCCGCTCTTGCTACTTGACTGTCTCTGACACACATTATGATCTGTAGCCCACCTGATGACATGCAGAGAGGGGAAGAACGGCCTCTGATCCCTCAACCAACCGATGAAAGCTCTGGTTCTCTGCGACTCGGCAGTGTCCAGCTCTGGGAGCAGATACTATGAGAGAAGAGCAACAGTCAAGTTAAACAGCTGTGACCAATATACAATCCTCACGACACTTTGCTGGAAAATCATTGTGCACAGATACATGTTAAAGGTAAGGTGGAGGAATGAACAATTACTGTTTTTTTTTGTTTTTTTTAAAGTGTGACTGCTGCAACATGAGGTTTCCTACCAGTTTATCAGGCACGGCAGCATAGCTGGGAACTCCCAGGACTTGTGTGAGGAAGTTGGGGTGGCAGTTCCGTCCAATCCACAGATACATCACCTTTTGGAACACAACAAGGAATATTTTAAATACACTCACAAATACATAGTGAGTATTGTCCCATTCAGTGCTATCACTGTGAACACCTGCCTTACCTCATTACTGGGTGCTTGAAATATTACAGATATAAAAACTGAAGCTTGCGCTGCTGTTTTAATACACACTGGTGCATATTCTTTTTTACTGTATTGGTTAGTCCAAACATGTATTTTCTAAAAGAAAGATCCACCCGAAAATACTCTAAATCTCTCTTTCTTCCTCTGGATTTCTTCACAACTCAGCCTGGTTTGCAACATCAGCTTTGCATTTCTGTTAGCTCGTTAAGACGTACTGTTCCAGCATCCATGAGGAAAGCTCCCTCCCTGCTGAGCTTCTCCACAGACAGCTGCAGAACTCTGGGCTGAGGGATGGTCCGCTCGTTGATGTTCAAAGCTCCCTGAGGATGCAGGAAAGAGATGAAAAAATTAGATTACTCAGTAACAGAGGGATACTTAAAACAACAGTAGAACTATTGGAATTACAGTTCAAGTTCAGCCCACTGCCAAAAAACCCAGATAGTGTAGTGAATATTTACTAAAAAATAGTCTTTAAAAAGAGAAAAAACGTAAACTTCCCATCCACACCAGTGGTTTTCCACATATCAGTTAAGTTTTCGATTTTCCTCCAATCACATAATCTAAATCATAAAATACTGAAACATAATTTCAGAAATAATCAATAATAATCTCTCTGTGTACAACTTGTGCATTCAAGGAAACTTCACAGCGCTGAATGGAAATGTCATCCTTCTCACCTCATCGGTCAGATCGTCGATACGGTACAGAGCAGGGTGGATCATCAGCATGGCGTAGGCCAGTGGCTGGTACTTCAGCTGACACATGGCAAACACTCTGTCATCCAGCCTGGTGCTGGTGCCGGTCCTGAAGGCTTTCTGCAAGATGCACACACAAACACATGCAACTAGATCAATAAAGGCTCAATGATGTGGTTACAACACTTGATCCTGGGAAGAAATTTAAAGCACAAAGATTTGCCCAACAGTGCAGTTGCTCTGTAATGACTGGATCATGTGAAAAAGCTGACCTGTTTGAGCAGGGCGAGGATGTAGAGGGGGAAGAGTCTGAGGCAGGCCGGGGCCAGCAGGCCGGGCTGCTGGATGGTCAGCACAGACTGCCGGTACGATGACAGCGAGTCAATGCCAGCGTTGGTCATTGCGTCTCTTGCGTCACTCAGACTGGCCGTCACT
Source organism: Toxotes lorentzi (assembly GCA_037833715.1). Lineage (NCBI taxonomy): Eukaryota > Metazoa > Chordata > Actinopteri > Toxotidae > Toxotes > Toxotes lorentzi. The sequence goes on from JBBMJY010000004.1 coordinate 12,163,499, forward strand.
GAACGATCCACAGCTGGAGAGAGGGACACCTTTTATTTTATGATCGTTTTAAAACATGTTGTTTATAGATGCTCATTATGTTTTTTTTTTAATGAAACTGTAAGACTTTCAGGGTTGTGTAAAGTAATGACTTGTGTGGAACAGTTCTGAGCTATCAGTCAAAGTAAGGCACAAACAACATTCAGCCTTAGATGAGTTAGACTGGCTTTACATTTGCAGAAGTAGTGTTAAGAAATGCTGACGTTTTCAGTTCGAGCTAAATGTCAAAACCCTGTTTTGAAGAAAGCAAAATGTGAGCGTCTGTTCTCCAAGTGAATGTGAGATGAGCTCGGAAAGATCTGATTGCTCAGTGTGCGAGTGTTGCTAGGCAACTGCAACTGTCACTACTCATGTCCATCTGTCAGCGCTAATAACAGTGAAGTCGATGAGAACCCCTGCGAGACTATTTACTACAACAACGAAGAACAACTTCAGAGCGATGCTTTATACAAATTCAAGTTTATCCATACTGTACACATACAGACACACATGCACACAAAGCATAAACTGACTAATAAATAATTAACTAAATTATTTAAGGATGAGTTATGAATCATGGGCTGGGATTTTACCGTGCCCAAATATTTTCAGCTCAAGTGGAATTATAAAAATAATTGGGGGACAAAGTTGAAAGTATTCCCAATCTGAATTAAAGCAAATTATCTGATGTGACCCTGAATTAGTACATAAAGCACCAGAACATTTTATCAAATCATTCAATATTGCCAGTTCAGTATGTATCTAGCAAACTGTGCAACCTGAGTGACAATGTCCTCCTTAAATAGTCTCATTGGACGTGTGCCCTTGAAAGAGTTACATAGTACAGTACGTACCCATGCAAGCCAGCAGCCCAGTAATAGCTTGAACATCAGCTCCAGCAAAGATGTCTGACAGAGAATTGACCACAGGGAGACACAAGGTGTGGACACGGATCCTCCTCTCTCCTATAAAAGAAAAAAAATGTTATTTAAAACAAAAGAGACAAATAAATGAGTTCTTATTTTCACGGAGGATACAAAAAAAAGAAAATTAAAACAACCATGGCTGTGTAGGTGTGTGTACCTTTGCTGGAGGTGTAAAGCAGGGCGGCCTGGAAAGAGACAACCTGCATGTCGTCCAGGTTTTCCTCAATGGACATCTGAACTGCAAAGCCAGCATCTGGGTTCACATTAGGGAGGGACAACAGATCTGTGGAGCGCACAAAGAAGTTTCCGTGGAACGTGTGGATGGATAGACCTGCAGAGAGACAGAACGACAAAAATCAATCAAACTGGAGTGAAAGCACCAAACACTCAACGGCAAAAAAGTCACCTCAACAAAAATAAAAGATTTATCTGCCTGGATTCTAGAGTGTGTGGACTGTGTCCACTTCAAAATGACTGATGAATTCAAACTTCAAAGTCAAATGTCCATCAGGAACATTTCAATATACACAGGGGCTGAAGAGGCAGAAGATCAACACGGAAAAGCATTTACTAGTCAGAAAGGAATGAGTTTCAACACCAGAAAAAAATAAATTCTCTGTCACATCTGGGAATGCATGTTTTAAGCCAATGCTTGACCAAACTCCAGCTCCTCTGACAACAGACCTTTGGTGCAGCGTATCCTCATGACAGCCTCGAAGCCGATCTTCCTGGTTAAGTATCTCTTCAGATCCTTCTGGAAGCGTTCCACCTGAGCGAGGTTGTGCTGGTGGTGGTAGGAAGGGTAGTAGTAAACGCTTCCTGCTGAGTATCTGGATATGCAGCCTGGGAGGGAGAAGGCACACAAGAGGAGAGATGAGGGAACAGTGAGATGCTGATTATCTTATTTTTTACATTATAAAAAATACTGAAATCTCCCTCTCTCTCCTCTTGCAAAATTAGTTTCTTCTGTTCTTTTTTATAACCAGAAAATAACCAGATGGTAAATCATAAATCTATCAAACTTGTCAAAACCCAACATTTGGAGTATCTTGTCCAAGTATCCTGTATTGAGCACTAAACATGTAAACAAACATCAACAGTCCAGTAAACTCTCCTTCCTTCTTTCCCTCTATCCTCCCTGCCACATTCATTCGGTGCAGGACTCACCAAGTGATGCCAAGTCGCAGTACTGAGCGCTGAGCAGGAACAGGTCAACAGCCACCTGCTGGCCGGAGCAGTCCAGAGCCAGCTTCTTGTAGAAGTCTGTTGCTGGGGATAAGTGCTGGATGTCCTGAAGAGAAAACACACCAGGTAGGCCCATGAGTTGAAAATCTGAACATATACCCAAAAGTAGTTCAAATCAAGACATCTTTGGTCTTTGAGTTAATCAGGCAGAGGAACAGATTTGAGACACTGTTCTCTGATTATACATTTTTCTTTGATTAATTGCTATGCAGGGACATTTCATGGCGAATTTTTCCTGAATAAATAACTAGTATCAACTTTTACAGTAACATAAAGCTGTTGTACAGCTACTTAATCCTACTGAATAATGTCCTTCTCATTGATGTCCTGGAGAAACATCCTCATCAGAGCTCTTACCTTGGCAGATGCCCGCTGGTTGGGGTCCTCTCTGGATTGAAGTGCCCCCACACCGAGACTGGGCAGTTGCGTCTGAAAGACAGACATGCGCCCTCCGGTGGGTGACAGCAGCTTGAAGGCTGCTTGGAGAGCTGATCCTAGGGCAGACTGGGTCTCCATGGTCTTTTCAAATAAAGTTGGCAGACTCTTCAGCAGATCCTGCACAAGCTGAAAAACAAATACAGGGTGTGAACCTTATTTCTGTGACTCATTATTGATCCCTGTGGGAAAAATTTTGTCACTTTATTTTTTATTCATCTGCCAGGAGGCCAGACTGAGTTCACTCATGCTTATGAATGAAATAACATCTTAAATATACATTAGTTATCTGCTCTGCTTACTATGCAGAGTGGATAAATGGAAAATATGTTCACAAAACAGCTTGAATAAGATGTAGTTTCTTACTTCTTTGCATTCATTGAGGTTTACTAGAAGGCTGTCTGGTGTTGGTAAAAAGATATCTGTGAAGCACAAAAAGTTATGATTTAAACAAATACAATACAGTCATGTACACACACCAATATTACAACAGTAATGAGACTGATTTTTAAAAGTGCAGCTACTGCAAATATACTGATTTAAAAAGAAAGAAAAACATATTAAAAGAAAAGCAACAATTCCTCAAACTCCCATTTACTTTATATATTTCTATGTCTGCAGTAGGTTTGCAGACAGCTGGTGTCAAGTAGTTGTAATAATGAGCCTGTGACCTTTGCTGCTGGCCGTGTCTCACCTTCGATGTCTGACACGATGAGCATCTGAGGCTGGGAAAGTCCCTCCTGCAGGTTGTAGAAGTGGATGGTGCTGTCGAAGGTGATGAAGCCTACCTTTGTCCGCGAGTCTCCGGGAAGCCTGGGACACGCACATACACACCATGAAAAGATGTCATTCTGCTTCTGCTGAATTATATAACTTCACTTTATGGCAATAAATAAATAACTATTTCCCTACATTTACCCCGTTTCTAGCAGAAATATTTTAGCGCATTAATGTACGATCAAATATCTTCATTTTCACATGAAATGTTAAACATTTAAAATGAGTATGTGTTTCCGCCTGCTGTTAGCGGAAACAGAGAAATTACAAAAAAAGACACTACAGTCAACATCTATTATAACTGGAAATTGAATGTTATACATACGCATTGATGTTGTCGAGCAGTGACTGACAGAACACATTCAGGTAGCCTGTCTCCACTGCATTGTGGGATACGTCCAAAACGAAGAGGTAAACAGCAGGCTGCGGTGGCCTCAGCTGGACAAAATCAGGGCAAACACATTACTTAACACAAGGTGTAACACAAGGTAAAAGCACCATCAATCAAACCCGCAGATTACCATACAATTTATACACAAAGCTGAGCATGACAATTACTCTTCAGCTCTTAAACAGGAACAACATCAATAAAACAGTTGAAACCCACCATGTATTCTGAAGGAGCAATGAACTCAATAGTTGCGTTCTGGACCTCGGGTCTTTTGTGTGGCTCACCATATGATCTGCTGACTGGGTTGTACATAAACTCCTCTGGAACTACACACAGACACACACAACATTCAGTAAGATTTTAGTATCAAATAATGTATCATGTATTTTGTGTGAAATCCAATTCTCAATCACAATAAGAAATCATCATATGACCTCTTTCTTTTTCCTTATTCTAAAATCTCTTGTTCAAGAGAGACCTGGCCAAAAAAAACAGATACAATAAATAACACCCAGGTATTATATAAGATATATATGTTTCCAAAACAAAGTAAAAGCATTGCCCAGCAGTAATATTTTTCAGATGATTTAAAACAGTTCTGTATATTTTCATTTGCAGCTTCAAGTCCTCATGGAATAATTCAAACCTAAGTTTTTCCTGTCACACCAAACACGTCGACCCTAAAACGCAGTGCTGGGTTCAGGGCACCTTCTCAGGAGCTCAAACAGTTAATAACAAAAAAATCCCTGACTTTGTCCACACTACGTTTTTGTCTTTTTGTCCACACTAAGTCACCGTCCAAATATTTCATGTGAATGTTGCTTAACAGACCTAAGAACTTCATAATAGGATATTAAAGGTCATGGCAAAAAAAAAAGCCTTGTCATTTTCCATCACTACATTTTGCTGCTGTATTAGTTTGAACACTTGTCAAGTGCCTCAAGCAATCTCGCTGACAGAAGCTCTTTCAGATGATCACATCTCTCCTCGTCTTACCATCATTGACCCGATAGCACAGGTTGCACTTCCACCTCCTCTGGTCCAGGAAAGAAACGAAGGGGTTGATGTAGGTTCTGCAGGACCGACATCTGACGATGGTGCTGGATGTCACCACAGGAAGTTGCTGTAAGCATAAAACCACAAAACCCCAGTGTGAGAAGTGCCTCCAGGCAAACTCATTTACTTGTTTGCAGCTCACTATAACTGGCATTTCAATAAAGACTTTCTTGTTGCTCTACAAGGTGTGCAACATATCCGCTGTGTGTCCTCAATTAACACAAGAATAAATACAAATTCATTCGGACAGATTTTGCCCAGAGGCATATTTAGTCAGATTCCGCTTGGAAACAAGGTGGAGGGAATTCTCAATGTTTAATCACTAAAAGTCTGATGTAGTTACTTTGTTCCAATCAAGGACACAGAATTGAGGATAACATTGTAGATGACTTTTAAACTTATTCAGTGAGAGTTTTGTTGAGCACATGCACTAATAATTTCTACTGGCACGACCTTCCTTCCCTCTACCAAACAGTCGAGTTGCAGGGGGAACTGGTAACCCAGGATAAATGCCACTAATTCAGACAGAATGTGATTTACGGTTTCCCCTTCTCTTCTTGAGTTATGCTGTTGGATAAAGGCCAGAAAAACTGTTTTTGCATAACATTATGACATCACAATGAAGTTGATCTTTGACTTTTTGCATATAAAGTGTCATCGCTTCATCATTTTATCCTATTAGATATTTATGTGAAATTTTAGCATGATTCCTGAGTTATGGTCAAAAACGCCTTTTGCGCTAACCAGTTCATCCTTGAGTCCAATTGAACATTTGTGCCAAATGCAGTGCTTAAATAGTGAAGCAGCAGTGACCTTATGCACCAAAAAATGGCTCTGGAGTGCATAGTTTAAAGGTATTACTTTGCTTAAAGGGGAAAAAAGGTATCTTTTCGCTTTTTATATACGATTAACTTTTTTGTAGGGATCTGAATTACAGAACATTGTGTTACAATTTGCTCACAATCTTCATATACAGAACAAGAACAAACAAGCAAGAGGAAGGAGGAATCAGGTTGATTGATTTTATGATTTTGGATAGGAGGATGCACGTCAATGTGCTCCTTTCACACTGCTGCCACAGAAGTACTTCTCCTGTCTGGAATCATTCTCATTCACATTCTACAACAAGTAAGAAGCCTGGTTAAGTGCACACATTGCCAGAAAAATCTAGTTGCCCCAGGAAAAATTTAGCTGTGTTCACCATGTTCTTAATACCTAAATCTACAGAACCAGGTTTCACAAATACATGACATTTAAGTAATAAGGAGCAAATAGAAAGCAGACAATAACAAGGTTATTTAAGTCGATGTACATGCACTGACTGAGGTGCGTGCGTATTAATGATTGAACTGAATTGTTACCGAGAGGTCTTTGAAGGGGTGGAGCAGCAGGCCCAGCGGCATCTTGGCTTTATTGAGCAGAGACTGGGTCTGAGGGATGCTGGTCAGCGTGCAACGGAAAACCCTGGAGACACACAAATACAGAAGGTAATCGTAACCTGAACTGCATGAAGACAGATCGAAATGACTGAGTGAAATGATCATCTGGGGGTTTAATCCATATCCAAGGAAAATTCTCCTTTGCCATGCTTTAAAAATTTTGTTTAGGAATGTCCCTAAGGGCAAGTTAATGCTTCTGCCAATATACTGAAAATATGTCCAGTAACACAGATGGCAACCAAACCACAGGGACCATTTAGTTCTTCACTGTGAGCAGTAACTTAACAAGCAAAAAGTCTCTGGGTGCATTTTTAAAAAATCCTTTAAACAAAATTACATACTAGAGTCTAAATACAGAATAACAAGACAATATGAGTTTTAAAGAATAATACCATAATGGAATGAAAGAATATATATAGGCACATGCTGTTTGTATTAGTCCAACATCACTTACTCTGGGTTGCAGTTAATCTTCTGCAGGTCCTGGGGCAGGCAGGGTGTCGGGGCAGGGATAGGGCTTGGCGGCAGCAGGTTCCTCTCCTGAAGCAGGTTGACCACTCTCAGGGCCTCTGGGGTGTTGGACTGGAGGCTCATTGCCGCCAAGGATGGGCTCAGCTGGGCCGGCCCCGGGCCACCAGGTGGCTGAGACAAGGGATAAAAATACAAGCTATTCATTTAATCTATTTAACAAAAACATATGAGAGCCAAGTCACCAATGCTTTTGACTGACTGGTGTTAAACAAATGCATGACTGAAATGGCAGAGCACACTGCTCCAGCGCCATTAAGAACATGTTTTAAAAAACAATACAAAATCAATGCAGGGCTGTGACGTCTCACCTGCTGGTATGGCTGAGGTGCTTGAGTGTAAGGCTGCGTGGCGGCTTGCATCGCAGGGTGCATGGGGGATGTGGTATTGTGGGGAGCTGCGGTGTTCTGGTACCCAGGGGGGAGGGAGGGGTAGTGGCCCAAGTGCCGACCAGGTGGTCCGGGCTGTGGCAGGCCAACTGGGGAAGAAAAGGGAACAGTAATAAGATCAGTTCACATGAGTAATTAGACTATATTTCTACATAAAAATCTACGCAAAATGTCATGATTTTACAGTTAACAGTACTGAAGAAGGGACTAATACTTCTTCAAACAAATGCTTTGCCTTCTCCAAAAATGTGTCACGTGAAGTGAGAGAGGAATATTTACCTATTTAGTGCATGTGCAGCTGCTATAAAACCCCACCTAGTAAACCCAGAAATGTGGTTGGTGGGAAAAGAATCCAAAATGTGGCAGAAAATGGCCTTACCTGTTTTGTTGTCAACATGATTATAGCTGTTTGATGCTTGGGGGCCATTGCCAGCCACAGTTCCTGTTTCAAAGCAAACACAGATGTGATATGAATAATTCTAATGATACTTTTCAGTATTTCTGCCCTGAGTGTGCTAAACACAGACGGTGGATGTGGAATAAAATGAACTACAGTGCACCATATGTACAAGACGGACACTAAGGGGTACTAAAGCACAACATTATCGGTAGTACTAGTGGTGATGCTGATGACGGAAACTGATGTATGGTGTTTTAAGAAAACATTTGTGCTTTGGTGCTTATAAGATGTTTATTCAGAGGTCATATGGGAGATGTGGAGAGACTGGACCACAGTAAGGCAAACAAACTACTGACAAGAAAAATATGTTATCAGGGATGCACTACTACTAAAAAAATGCTGGGCTAAAGCAGCACTAATACCCAGCTACATGTCTCTATAAGTTATAGAGATCAAAGCAAAGCTTCTTGACTAATATCACTATTTTCTGCATTGTTCTATAAAGGTAACAGATTGGAGTTCAGTATCAGCTGAATCTACAGAGCTTCAAATCTGAAGGGTTTTTTTTTCCACCCCAATTTAAGGGATGAAAAAAAAAAAAGAATTAGTGCATCCCTGGATACAATGGACAACACCACGGAAAGGACAGAATGGGCACCACAGCACTGACACAGCATCTAACAGCTACTGACAGATTTGGCCACACCTGGACATTCAATATCCCCCTCCTGGCAGTCGGGCTCAGTGGGGGACAAAGTGCTATTAACAGCCGCCCCACACTGAGCTGGCATGTAGAGGAAGGAGGAGAGGGGGAGGGAACAACAGAAGGTGATCAGAAAAAAAATGGCTGGCTTGTTAAAAATGAATATTATATCACGTTTGGTTCCTGGACCAAACGTGATATAATATTGTGATCATCACAGGCAGCAGTCTCACTTTACACAGCACAGACCCACAAAATGCTTGTACTTCAAACATCTCATTAACATCACATATAATAATAATTTCTCACACCAAGCTGTCCGCGCCTTTAAGATCACTCCGAATGAACATTGTAAAATGTAAATAAATATATAAAGTGATCCAACAAATATAAACAAGTTGTCATAAATGAAGACAAAGCAAAACTAAATATGTTAAGACTACAAAAAATTTTTAAAAACTTACCATCAACTCTGGGGGGTGGTGGCGTGGCATTGGCCACTGGGGGCCCAGTGGGAGGTGGAGTAGGTTTCATGGCTGGTGGTGGGCCTGTGGGTAGGGGTCCTGTAGATGGGGGTCCATAGGGAGGTCTACCTGATTGGTATGTGTGGGAGGCCATGGGATTCATGGGTAGAGGTGCTGTGCCTGCTGATAAAGACCCAACTAATAATTATTTTCATTTAAAATGTATGCCCATGTATGTAATAAATTGATACATTCTGATATTGTTTTTTGGTCAATCAATTAATTATTTAGCATAAAATGTCAGAAAGAAGTGCACAATGCTCATCACAACTTCGCACAGAGAAAATGTCCTCAATTTTAAAGAACTGGAACCAGCAATTGTTTGAGAAATGACTTATACAATTAATCAAATATCAAAGCTGATGAATATTCCCCCCCCCAATTGACTCATAACTTCAGCACTAATTCCTGTAAGATGATGATGATACACTTTCATCGACAACCACAGTCATCTCAGGTAAAACTGTGCTGTCAGTGAGGCAATTTAGACAGAGTAATGACTTCTAAAAGTATGTCAAGGTTACGATGTCGTTTAAAACAAGCCAACTCTGTGTTGTGGTTACATATCATGTTTAAGACTGATATGAGGCATCATATAAGCTCTGACTCCAGACAACAGCTGGTGGCACTTGTGATCCACAGCCAGCTAATGTGAGAAATGTCCATCTCTACTGACAAACCAGCCAGTTAAAATGTATCTGGATGTAAGTAAACTCCCATAAACTTGCTGATTGATAAAGGCAGCAAGCATGTTAACTTTTATATATATAACTGCCAACGATAACGACAAACTATTTCGTCAATCATTTCAGGGACACTGGTAATGAATTTATTAGATTTGAGATTAGACTGAAATGAAGCTGCATCATAATGACTAAACTGACTCTGAAATGAATGAAATGTGTGACATTTTAAAGCAAGAAAGCAGCCAACAAAGCATAGAAATTTTCCAGTCCAAGAGACATAATGGGGCAATCAATCTGACCTCTGCTTCTATGTAATGCTCTAAAGATAGTGTTAGAAAAAAAAAATCAAGGTTAATTTACAAAATGCTATGACAAATTGTTCAGACACTGTGGCCACAGATTACACAATCAACTTCTGTCATGCTCATATCACTGAGCAGAGCCACTTCCTTCAGAGGAAATGTCAATGACTAGTTGGCATACACTGCTACTGAGATTTTCTGAGCAGTCTTTTGTTTTTGACTCTGTGAGCTAATTAATTCTCAATGGAGACGACCCTTAAATTCTCAACCCTTAAATTAAACTAATCCTTACGTCAAATGTCAAAAATGCCTGGGAGATATGGTTGTGTGCATTTTGCTGGTATCAACAGTAGAAAGCAATCATTTTAACAATACAACCAGCACCAGAAACTGAAATTGAGAATAAGAATCACATTGGAAACAATAAAAATTCTTATTTGAACTTTGTACATATTCAGAGTCTGTGCCTGGGAGGGGGCCAGAGGCAGCAGCCAGCCAACATGTTCAGTGTAGGAGCAGAGGGCAATGTCCAGCTCCAACATATCAGCATTCTAGATATGAATATCTGCAGCACATGTCACTGAAAGAAGACAATGATGGCAAAAAGACTCAAGACACAATCGTGCTATAGAAAAGTTACTGGATGGGGACAATGGGTGATATTTTAAAAACTGTTTATCTTTAGTCTCTGGCTTAAATATTTGCAATATATAATAAATGTGATAAAATAAAAATGATGAAATGACAGGGAACCTTGAGATTAAGTGGTCTGATTTTATTGAAACTTGAATGGATGATAATCTTTTATTGATCTGACCCAAGGTCAGAATCATCAGAGTCTCCTCATCTCAATGCAATAATTTCATCATTCACTTGAAAATAAAATTGTATTGTGCATTTGCACTGTTCAGTTTGGCTTTCAGTGGAGCCTGTGTGTTCCTACCTGGCTGTGTGTATCCATGCAAAGAGGTGGGGGGCATCCCAGGGACTGCAGGTTGGGTGACACTATGAGAAACGTGGGCTGGTGGTGCAGAGCTGTAAGCCGCCGATGACGGTGGCGGTGGCAATGTCGAGCTTGAAGCTGGGTTCACGTGATTTGCCAAAGGCCTGCAGGGAGGCGTGCTCATGGAAGTGGGTGGCCCCATTGGTGGGGGGGCTGTACTGTACTGCCACGAAGGAGTCATGGCCATGGGCTGCTGGGGGTTTGGGTAGTAGCTACCAGAAGATGCAGCAGGAGGGGGTGGTGTGGCCTGTGCGGGGGGCAGCCTGGGGCCAGGGCTGGGGCTGGCAGACTGAGGAGGGGTATGGGATGGAGGACCTCCCATTGGAGGTCTGGTCAACAATGGCTGGCCTGGGGAAGCTGGGTGGGAAGTGAGTGGTGGGCCTGGCTGGTAGGAGCTGACTGGGGGAACAGGCTGGTATGCCCCTGAGGGGTAGAGTGCAGGGCCAGGGGGTGCGGGAGTTTTGGCCTGCATTGGATTGTAGGTTGGTTGGTGAGTCATGCCATAGCTGACCCCTGGCAGTTGCTGTAGGGCAACTGGATTCTGTGATGGACCTGGAGACCAGAGGAAGAAAATTTCAAGCATGTTAGAGAACATGGGCTCAAAAACAAACAGCCTGATGTACATTTAGTTGACACATATTTCTCTTAATCACAACACACATCTAACCATAAAATTTACAGTAAAGCCCTTTCAGACATGCACATCAACATTCTGGCAATTTTACATGTCAACTTCGGATGGAACATTATTGTTCCTTTGAAACCAGCAGTGATGTCAATATGTTGAGAAAACAACTGGCTGTTGAACTCCATCTTGTGTACCAGATGCCAAAATGTACACAAGGGCTGCAGCTCTCTAGGTTACAGTCTTCTCATGCTTGACCGGAGCCTTTATGGAACATTTCTGCAAGGTAGCCTTATGTTTGAAGTGTAAAAGCCATTCCATTAGCTTCTCAGACAGATAAAGCCAGGAATACCACATATACCGTGTCTGAAAAAAGCTCTTGTTTGTGATCCAAGTGCCTTTTAATTAAAGGGTCTAAATCTATTTAAAAGATATATGAAAAACAGACAGCCCAGTAATGGTAGTGACGACACAGAGAGAAAAGAGATCCACCTAATAACCAATGAACTGACAGTCTGGGGTCTAATCTCTTTACCTGGATTTAATTCAACATGATCTGCCCTCTGTGACAGTGAGTGTGGGGCTCTGAACGAAGTATGGCCTTACTTTATCTAACACAGCAGTAGTGAAGCACCACAGACATGTTTGCACAATTAAAAATGCTTTGACAGTATATTTTTTCAGATACCAGACTAAAATACACCATTTGTTTCTCAATTTTCCAGATGCCAAAAGTAAATACCAAGAACAATGGTGTCATACCTAGTAGATAATGCAAGCCACTAAGTGACAAATAATTTAAACAACATACTTATCAAATATAGTCAGTACAGAAAAAAAATAAGAAATAGGTCAGAGTAGCAACTCACATCAATAAATTCCCTACTATCCACTTAGTCCTGCACTACATAACTGGAAGCAGAGCTAAGCAAGCAGAGTGAGAAGGGATTAGAAAACAACTCTTCTCAATGAGCAAAGATAGATGAAAGCACATAATCCACCACAAATCTTTGTCCTTCCTGGGCGCAGGGAAAATTTAAGAACTAAAGCCCCTAGTCAGTTATAGCTCCTGTCCAATCAGAAAGAGCCTAATATGGAATCAGACTTCTCAGCCAATCACAAATCAACCCACTAAAAGATAAACCAAAATGGAGGAGAGTTTAAATAAAAGGTTTGAAATGTGGAGTATGTCTGTATGACTTCAACCCTTCAACCCTCCAACTTGCAGACTGACATATCATGTTATGGTCAACAGTTGTGGAAACTACATTTGGCATGTGGACAGATTTTGATGTGGCACCACAGAAATTACATACATGTTGATCACTTTCTTGTGACTGATTACAAAGCTACTTAAGCACAACTGGTTCATTCACCTTAAAGATATCTCATGATAAGAATTCATTCACAAGCATTGCTCTGAAAACTCATCCCATTCATTTAAGTGGCATGTTTTTTTTTTCTACTGTCAGAAAACCACCTTGCTTTCAGATTGATCAGAGCTGGATTAATATCCTCTAGTGCCACATGTAAGTCAAAGAGGATGTGAATAAGATCAGGGGCGATGCAATCATCAGTTGGAAGTTCAGACACATGTTTATATAGAGCTTTAGAAAACCCCACTCATGCATTACAATCAGTTTTGTCAACAGTGTATAGCTTGTTTTCCCTCAGTATATGGGAATCGCAAACTGAAGTAGTTAGTTGGTTGAGCCTGGAGAAAGCACTGCAGCAACACATCTGGATCATCCCCAATGTGCCACATGTACAGTAAAACGTACAACGCAAACAAACCAGACCTATTTAGCCTGCTAAAATCCGTATTGCACAACAGCGAGGGGCGTAATAAATATGCAGACGGGATTACTCACTGTCAATGGAACTACACAAGAAAAATCTTAAGGAAACAGACGCGAAAAACAAGTCAAAGCTCGTTATGTATTTTAATGTGATAGGAAAGTTCTGGTTAACCGAGCAGCTTGACAGGACAAGAACACAAGTGCTACGTTAACGGTGCGATCACACCATGCCGTTATATGCACTATTTACACCTGGCTTGAATGCTATGAAGCTTATTCACCCTTCGGTTTGTCAACCTGTTCCTTTGTCACCTCGACAATCCAAAGGTAGCAAACTCTGGCTAAATTTTGGTAACAAGATAGTTGTACTAAGCGTACCTTAACGATAGCGACTATTTTGGTCATCTTAAGTCAATAAGGTATCACAGGTCAAGATTACCCGCAGTTATCCCGACACAACTATACGTGACAGTTCGCTCTCGCTTGGCTGCCTTAAGTTAGAGCGTTACTAAGCAAAGCAGTTAGCAAATAGCCACGGAGACAAGATCCAATGCCTGCTGCTAGTGTTAGCTTGTTACTCGCGGTGATAGCTAGTTAGCCCTGAACTTACTTTACCTAAATTTAAATGTTACTCACCATTCGCATATGCCTGTCCCGTCCCTGTCCCATTCTGAGAGTTGAACCCCGCAGTTGACATCTTGAAACAGACACCAGGGTCTAATTTAGAGGTGCTTGGTTGGCGAATAGCTAGCTGCGTCTTTAGCTAGCTAACTAGCTGGCAGTCTCGGGGTAACGTTCAAACCTCGCTGTGACTATGTGGAGTTTAGTCAAAGCGTCGTCAACGGCGACGTCTCCTAGTTTCTTTTAAAAAAAATAATTCGCTGACTTGCTGGCGATCACAGGTCCATGGCTCTTACCAAAACCCCGTTCGACTAGCTACGGGTATGTAACGACAGGCCTTGTCAGAGTAATCGTGTGAGACACTTCTCCTCTTTCACCGGAAGTTGGGATCACCCAGCAGGATCAACGTAAAATTCGTCGGGCATGCGCAGTGTTTACACGTGGCATTTCCTCCTGTGTTCAGGGTTTTTCAAGCGTACTAGGAACAAGAGGAAATACTTTTACCTGTTTCATTCTCCGAATTTATGCACAACCACCGTTTTAATGCATTTGCTAATTTAAATGGCTATATCAGAATAGGAAAAAAATGCGCTGATGTCTATCTAGAGATCAAAAGATCACCAGATAAATGGTCACCCATAACAGAATTGAGACTTAAATGCCTAGCGATATAATTATCACGACTTCACGAGTGAGAAAGAAAATACTACAAACTAGCAAGCCGGGGGCAATCGTTTCTGTGGTATTGATTGATCTTTAAACCAGTCAAATGTTTATTAACAAAATATTGTAAGGTCAAAAGCAGAGAAATATGTAAATGGAACCTGAAAAATAAGAAGAACTGTAGACCCCCGGTGTATTTCAGTTCCCCTACCGGAAAGATGATTGTGAAACATAAACAGGAAGCGGCTGGGCAGAGTTTTGGGGAGTTGTTGGACAGCCATTGCAGTGTCGTGGCTCAGTAACAAAACACGAAATAGGAGAGGACGACCTGGCATCTCGCAGGCTCTCTTTTTTTTGACCGGGAGACTAATTTACATGAGTATAAGAGCGAACCCACTCGTTAAATCAATCTACGCCTAAAACGGGTAAGTTTTTAAATACATTTTCTCCCCGATGACCAGAAAAGAGTCTTATGTGAGCGGTCGGCATCTCGGCTAGTAAATTATCCCGGCTGCTAACGACGCTGCGCTAGCATTGCTAACACCAAGTTGGCTAACTCGCTTTTATCAAAGACCCTCTAGCTGGATATAAACTGAATCTGAGTAGCGGTTATATGTATTCTAACATCCACATTCATTTCTAGAAGGAAAATACTCGCACTATCTCACGTCTCTGTTGTTAGTACGTCGGTATTTCTCTAGCTAACTGTTAATTAGCTAACGGAGCCAGTAACCCCTCGATGCAACGTCGCCTCTCAGAGAATATGACACGTAGCTAGTGGCTTCCTGCTAGCCTGTTAGCCGGCCTCACCCAAGTGTTATAAAATTTAACTTAACGCTGTATGTCAAGCTCTGATATAATTTGTTGTTATTCTGATATTTAGGCTTTTTTTCAGTTTTAGTTGCCAACGCGGAACCTGGCGGAGATCAATCATCCATGTAACGTTAGCCGTTAAGGTACAGGGTAAAGGTTAGCTAACATTGCTGCTACGATGAGAGTGGTTGTGATAACTGGACTGTCATACTGCACTCAGTGTCTTTACTGTATTATGGATTCACAGATGGGTGCCTGAGTAGATGGAATTAATAGAGCCAGTGTCTCCTCAAAGGAGAAAATGGGTCTTACATCATAATTGTGAGCTAAAACACATTTCTAAACTAGCGCTGTTATGCTTACGTAATTAACACATTTTCAAGTCTTAATTATCGAAGTTTGAGGAAACAATAGTTGTTCTTCAGACACTGAAGAATTAGTTAAGAAGGAGGATAGTAATAATTGTAAACTGTCAACACGCGTAGCTTGGGGATTTTTGAGCAAATACTCTTAACTTGAAACGTTCGTTAACTCATCTGATAGATGGATAAATGGCTTGGATATTAGCAAATTTTTTTTTTTTCACACTTAAAAAAAAAATCATTTTCTCTTTACTGTAGAGCTGCAATGATGAGTTGATTAATTGAGTAGTTGCTGGGAGGGAAATTACAACTACTTTGATAATCTTAAGTCATTTAATGCACTAAGGCCAAACGTTCTCTGGTTCCAGCTCCTCAAATGAGAGTTTGCTGTTTTTCTTGGTTTTACATTTTTATGATATTATATTGAATATTTTTTGGTTGGGCATATAATGACACTGACTTGTGTGTGAGGATAATTTCATGTAAAGACATTTAGACATGAAAAGATCATGTTGTTTGTCTGTGGTTGTTGTCAGTTACTGTCAAACTGTTTCATATTCACAGCTGCATCACGCCACACATGGGAGCATCAGACTATAACAGTGTCGTCCAACAGTGTTGTAGCCGCCAGTGGGGGCGGAAGTGGCAGCATATGGGCCTGGAGTGTAGCAGCAGCTGACGTGTAGTTCAGCTGTATTTGCGTGGTCTTGACCTTTGGCTACCTTATACTTTAGCCCTGGAGTTGTTTGCACATTACGTAACTAGGGATAGAGGTTGGCACCAGCTTACCATGTTCTGATGTCTCTGTAACTGTCACAGAGAAAATGAGATGAATTTGGCAAAGTGTGGGTGCGTGCATATGCACGCCTGTGTCTTCAGTGGATCAAACATCATGGTTTCATGGGAGAAAAAACATTGATGTAACCCAAAGTTTATCCTGTGGCTATAGAGAAAGGAACTTCTGCCCCCTTTTCTCAGATTTTCATGAACATGACACTTGTTGAAGCGTTTGCTCACGTGACTTAAAAGAGGGAAAAAAGTTTGTGTAAACTAGTGAATGACAAGTGAACAAAACAAGAGCTGTTCATATGCAGAAATAACAAGTTGTTGCATGTAGCACGTCAACGACCTGTTGATTTCACTCAGTTACAGCATGCTATATCTCAGATTCATTTTGTTTTGATTGAAATACAGTGGCTAGTCTATTTCAAAAGGCTAAGATTAGGCTTCATTTCCATGCCTGTTGCAGATGGCTTGTGTTGAACAAAACACTCATGATGGCTGCTGAAGGGCTGTCAGATGTTATGTGATCAGTGCTCCGAATCTTCTGTCCTCCTGTCCAAAGACTCCAACTGGAACAAGCTAATCATTGGCTGTAAAAAGCCAGTCATTGTTCTTATCACCAGTTCTAATAGCTGCCTGATACGTTTAGGCAGGCTTCAGATTCATAGAGCTTACGGCCATCACATTAATGAGTACTGTGGTGATGGGTGCTGATTGGTTCTTATTGATCTTACCGTCAGTCTCCTGTTGTCTGATACTTTTAGTTGTGTTCTATTCATTTGTTGCTGTTTTCAGGTACTTTTCCTTGTAAGCTCTGGGCTAGTTAACTATATAAATATTAAGCCATAATATAGTCCAGCAATGTTCCACTGAAAGACAAAAATCTTTCTAGAACTGAATATAGTATTTTAAAAATATCTTTGTTCATGAGAACAGAGGCACTGCATAATGTCATTGACAACCTGCATACAAAAAAAACGTATCAAGTTATTGTTAAAATATCCAGAGGGGAAGTAATAGGAAAAGGAACATTACATAACTTATATGTTGTTTAATTTTGCTCACTCGCTTTGTGATAATGATGGATGTTACAGATATAATAACATGACCCATTTCTTGGTTTGCTCCCTCTGTTTGTTTGCCTTCTTACCTCAGTTTTTTTTTCCCAATTTGTTATTTTTCAGGATTCAACAGCTCCGGATATGTCATTCCTATTCGATTGGATTTATAGCGGTTTCAATAGCGTACTACAGTTTTTAGGTGAGTACTGGTGATGAGACACACTAACTTACTTTAAGCAGGAATTCAGTATTGAAGGCCTTAAAATATTACAGCAAACAGTTTTGACTGCTTTAGTATGTTAAGTCATTAATCAAAATGGTGTTCCCACAGCCATGAACCACATGGCTATTGTTAAGTGTTAAGTAACACAATCAGAGTCTGACTAATGTCTTCAGTGATCACAAGAAGAAATTTAATTGTTACAACTACTGGTCTGTGTTACACCTCAGTCCTCAGGTGAAAAGCAGGGCTAAGACTGTTGTGCACAATAGTTGCCTTTGTTCCTAGAAACCCATTCCTGTTGTGGGAGAAACTGATAGGAAGAAGCAGAGTTTCTCTAAAAGTGATTGGTTCACTTTATGCCTGCACACACACATCTGCAACACAAATACCCTGATGGTTCAGCAGGCACCAGTCTTTAACAGGAGATCTACACTACAAAATTTAAAATAAATCAAAAAATATTTTCAGCACAGTTGCCTACTCAGCGAAAGACAGACAAATAGCAGTTTATATCACAATCAAAGACACCGCAAGGCTATCTTCACACTGACCAGTTTCTAATGTTCTCCATGTGGTAAGAAATGAATGAATCACCATCATCAATCATCTCTGCTCCTTTAAGTGCTTTTGTGTAGCTTGAATGGGTTTTTATAGCTCTTGGTTAGAGCACTAACACAAGCTGGCTTATGGGTTTGGTTCCCATTGGGGCAACACATGGTACTTCTGTTCCTGTAAAGTGGCTCAGCTAAAAGCGTTCACCAAATGGCATATGTCATGGAATGCACATAAAGGAAACGTCTCTCAGAAACATGACATGATTTTTCACCCCAGATTTTTAAATTTGCCTGTGTTAAAAGTCCATTTCGGATCTATTGGAAAATCTTGTGTGTACCAGCTGCTTTTCTCCCCAGAGTGTGCTGTTCTAGTTTCTGTGTCAGAGCTGCTCCAGTAAAGCAGTCGTTCCTGTTCTCCCAGTCAGACAGGTTGCATAGTGCTGTTGTGAGAAACGATGACATCTATTTGAGCTGACTCAGTCAGAAATTTCACAAATCCACTGGGTATCTCTACGCTGAGTCAGAGAATGGTAAACTCAAAGCTATGTAATCTTGTAAACAAAGATGAGGAGGGAGTGACCTTAGTTTCACCTTGTGTATTCAGGTAGTCGGTATGCCCATCTGTTAGAACTGACAGTAAGAGTAAAATCTTGGTTGTTGGTTGTATTTTTGTGCATTTTAAATTTAAGGTGGTTTTATTGGGAAGAATAATGTTTTATCAGAGAGACTGAATGCCATTCCTCCATAGAAGAACAAATCATTCTCTACTTACTTTTTACAACTCCACACAGTAGTGAAGACTGTGACTTAACTTGAGCAAGGGCGGCTTCATTTTGTTCTTTCGAAAGCAGAGATTCGAGAATGGCAAAATCGGTAGGTGGACTACAGCCACTGTTTTCATCGTGCATCAAGGACACTATTTAGAAGTGTGAACTGAATGTTTCTGGCTTTGTTTCAGGACTGTACAAGAAATCCGGCAAGTTAGTATTTCTTGGCCTGGACAATGCTGGCAAAACGACGCTACTGCACATGCTCAAAGATGACAGATTGGGACAGCATGTGCCAACTTTACATCCAAGTGAGTTGGTGCTACCTTCTCTCTTTCTCTCACATGCACATCCACACATGCTCGCTTAGTAATGTACCCATGCAAAAAAAAAAATCAGGTTGATTATTCAGACATTTGTTATCCGTTTTTAAAACGAACATTTCCAAACTGTCCTGTTGAATGGGCATTTTGTTGACATATTTGTTCACGCTTTACATGTGCTAATACACTAAATTATTGTGTGTCAGTGACTCTAGAGGTGTCAGATTTTTCAGATTTGTTCATGATCATTTTCTTTCCTCCAGCCTCTGAAGAGCTGACGATCGCTGGCATGACTTTCACCACCTTTGACCTTGGAGGCCACGCACAAGGTGTGTGTGGGTTATATACTAATTTATTAGGGTTTTGTTGGTCAGGTAATGTGTGAAGATCTGATACCACTTTTTCACTGCTGATATAATCTGGAAATAAAATGATTGAGATGTAAGCACTTTTACTTTAGGCGATATACCTGACCTATATGTGGTGAAAAAGCAGAATCCAATTTCTTCAGCGCAGGAAGGGAAATTCTCACCTGCCAACACTCTTGCTAACATTAGCCTATATACAATATGCCACTCTAGTACACAGACCAGCCTCTACAACTCTCATGTTTTTGTGTTTGTGTGTTGTTCACACAGCCCGCAGAGTGTGGAAAAACTACCTCCCTGCTATTAATGGCATTGTCTTCCTTGTGGATTGTGCGGACCACATGAGATTGGCCGAATCAAAAGCAGAACTTGATGTAAGTACCTGCTACCTATCTTTATACGATTTCACCATAGAGCAGTACTTTTGACAGCATTCAGAAACCCCCTAAAATTTCAAAATACACAGTATCTTAGCTGTAGAGTCCTGATGCAGTGTTCAAACAGCCTTTTTAGGTTAAATATTCTAATAAAAGCTGTTTAATGTTGCGCATAAAGCAAAAAAAAAGGCTTTTAATGAAAACCAAATATTAATATCTTTCTAACCTATTAATACCTCTCTCAGGCATTAATGACAGACGAGACCATCGGAAATGTGCCTATCCTGATCCTGGGCAATAAGATCGACAGATCAGAAGCCATCAGTGAGGAGAAGCTGAGGGAACTTTTTGGATTGTACGGACAGACGACAGGCAAGGTAAGTGGACCCAACAGTTATGTCAAGCACATTATACCCTGTTTTAGACAAAAAAATTATAAGCCAAACAAGTGTATAAAACAAATGCAAAGAAAAATATCATATCATGTCATTACCAGAGACTAGACCAGAAAGATTACTGCATGAAGAGCCAAAGGTAGACTACAGGAAGATGAGTTTTCACCCCAGTACACTGACACTGAAAAGTTATTCGATCATGGTCTCAAAACAGACTTAAGTCCCTACGGTCCTGGTGAAATATGTTACTGCTGCCTGGTCAGTTTTAAGTTTAAATTAAAAAAAAAAAAAAACAAGGTTTAGTTTGCTGGGTAGAGATTTTTCTTTAAGGTGCTACTTATTTGCCAAGTTAAAGAGCAATTTAGCAATCATTTTACATATTTCAAAATGTATTTAAACCCAGGGCTCTCTCTTGATCTCCTGGTAAGTTACAACTTCAAACTCAACACACATTTTTGGTTAGGGGACAGGATTACTGTATTTTCTCTGGACAGAAACTCAATGTATCACATGGAATCAGTTGATGGTAGAGATTGTGACTTTGCATACGACATGGATAAATCTTAATTTTAAAAAATGGATTTAGTGTAACTTTTTTCCCGCCTTTCTAACAGGGTAACATTCCCATGAAGGAGCTGAACACAAGACCACTGGAGGTGTTCATGTGCAGTGTGTTGAAGAGGCAGGGCTACGGCGAGGGCTTCCGCTGGCTCTCCCAGTACATCGACTAAAGAAGCCAAGCAGCCGTAACATACCAACACCACCACCACCACCACCACCATCAGGGGGGGCGCTAAACCCAACCACACAAGATGCCCACCGTTGCCACCAGTACCATCATACTCAGCCCCATGTTTGGTTAAACAAGTCTGCCTCCACCTCCAGAGAAACCAGTACAACTTGATCCCAATAGACTTTTATTGGTCGAACATTTGGTTCCGCACTTACAGCATACATTCATTCCTGTACTCGCACACACACACTCATTTCCATCTCTCTTTCTTTTTCTAAGAGAGTAACATAGCATTGGTTCTACAGCAAAGGGTGTTCAAATTCATACGGATGAATCTTTTCTATATTGTGTCTGTCGTTTGCTGCCCTCTCTCCCTCCCTTCCTGCCATCTGTTGAGTGTGATGATAGATGCGTTATAACTGTAAATCTGTACATGTATCAGAATCCCTGGCGCCTCTTCACCCTCTTCATCTCATTCTGAGCAATGACAGAGAGCAACATAATTGTACACATTGCAGTACACTTTTTTAACAGTAAAGACATTCATTCAACATTGTATTTAATCACTGCGTTTTGGTTTGTCCTGGTTTTTTTTTTTTCTTTTTCTATACATGATTTAAAGAAAATAAAATGTGTGGCCACGTATACAGTCCTCACTATAGATGTGTGGCTGTTTCACCCATTTATTAAAATGGACCAGTGCATTTATCTTAGTGATCCATTTCTTTAGGTTACTTGGAAGTTAAAATAATTTTGTTCCAGACTTCTGTCTTGTGGGTACAGTAGCATTGAATGGATTTAAGTCAACTGGGCTCCCTTTTTTAAAAGAGAAGCAAGGGGTGGTAGTAAAGCAATGGGAGGAGAATTTTAATAGAAAATGATACCTGCAATAACCCCAGCGAGGTTTGATGAAATCGTGTAGATAGCACAATGGTCAGTTGATGCAAAGAAAAATATTTAAGTAAATGAAACTTTTGAATGAATAGCTTGATAATAACATGCAGTAAGAGACGAAGGGAGGAATAAACAGAGGGTTGTAACATCTTGTAGTCATCGATATTAATAGTTCATCCTACAGATGTATTTTGCAGCGCACACCTTTTTACAGGGTGAATCTAGTGACCAAGCGTAGATAACAGAGGACACAATCCCATAGTGGGAACAGGTAGATAGGCCTAAGACACCTCTAAGAAAGGGACCATGTATATATGAAATGTACACGAACATCGTACATGGATTTTGTATTTATAAGTGGTATCCTTTGATCTATGTGCATTACCAGAAACTATTATGCATGCCTTGTTCTTTTGATTTTTAATGACCATTATTCCCGAGGGTACAACAGGAGGGATGAAAATGCCAAAATTTACAATGAGAGCTGATTGTCATGTTTTTTTGTTTGGTTTTTTTTTTTAACGGAAACAACGAAATTGCGCGTAATACACACTTTTTCTGTCCTCGTCCCTTTGTGTCTCTTTCATTCCCTCATGACTACGTGATGAGCTGTTCCAACTTGGGTGGGACTTGCTGTTGTTTGCATCATAAAAATGTAATAAATGTTTGCAATGATTAACAGGCTTTAACAATGACCCACAATGCAGACTGATTTTTCTTGTCATTCTTTGATAAGATCAGTGATGAAAGAAGTGCTCTGTTATTTCGCTAAAGTAAAATTACCAATATGGCAGCATCAGAAATACTCCACTACAAGTCCTTCATTCAAAATACCACTTAAAGTACTCATTACAAAGAAAGATTGCCCCTGTGACTGGTATATTATTATACATGACATTATTAGATTAGTTTTAATTAGTTTAGTCCATTGATGAAGTTAGGCGTCAGACCCCCTCCAATGGGTCAAAAAAGTATGAGTCAGTGAGGCTGTTAATGGGGAACAAATAAGATAAAACGTTTGCCATAAATATGAATTAACATTTTGAACAATTGATAATCTTACTTTTTTAGTGGAATATTGAAAAGTTTGTCCCCTTTAGGCCTCAAACATTTATTTAAATACAACCTCTTGAGAAGTTTATAAGGGAGATCACTTTGCTAACAACTGCTAACAACTTATGAAACATGACAAACAAATGCATTGTATTTTAAAAGCTCACTATATGTTTTGTTCATGTAAAACATTGTTCTGAAAAGCAATCAGTAACTACAGCTGTCAAAAAATGCAGTGCAGTAAAAAGTACAATATTGCTCTCCAAAATTTAGTGGAACAGAAAAAAATCAACTTGACCTGACAGTTGTAGTTGAAAATACCTACAGTAGACAGTTTGTGTTTGGAGGGTGGTGAAATATCAATATGTATACAGTTAACTGCTCAGGTTATGTAAAAAGAATACTGGCTTTAATTTCCTTTAACTTCAATGCAAGCACTTTACTATCATGCCACTAGGTGGCGAACATGACATTAATACATATATTTTTAGGAGTGCTGTACAATTTATCTTCACTCTTTACACAGAGGATAGTGAATCATACTTATTATAAATGGCACCAAGGGAGTTCTTTAGATGAGAAGAACAGCACTGCTGAGAAGATAAAATTGGCTTTTTCTCCCTTCAGTCTCACATAAAGTGCAGGTGTACCACTGACTGACAGGATAACACCATTGGCTTTTATCCCAATAATTTATTCATCATGTCAGCAATTTTTCAAAGCATCCCTAGCTTGTTCTTTTTAGATTAAGTTCCAGGAAGCCACTGGTTTGATTTTAGTATTCCACAAAAATCCCTCACAGACTTTACAGCAAAGGCATCATTTTTATATACTGGTTCATTGCAGTAATGCAATAAAAACAGTCATGCTGTTCATTGGTCAATTGGTGTCACTGTTTGTCTTCAAGGTTTCCTTTTTTTCCAGTAACAAAACTGGGGAATGCTCTAATAATGGACAGCAACTATTAATTCCTGAATGCTGGAGGTTCCTTGAATGCACCACAAGGATAGAATTTGAATACTGTCACTTTTCTCAACTGTAGTTCCACCCAAGGCTTATATACTGTAAACCCATGTCTTAAAATAAAGGCAATAAGATGTACACCGCAGTGGATTGCCTCTCAAGCAAATCTAAAGTCTCTGCAAGTTGATTTTCACAAAGTATTTGAAAGATAATAAATTTGTCTAAAAACTATGATAAGCTATGAAAAATATCAATAATGTACATAATTCATAAATAATTTGATAAGTTCACATACTCTAATCCACATAAAACCCTTCAGTTCTCTTTTACATCAGGTCATCTCATAGAATGTTTATGAAGATTTATCTGGATAGACATAGACATACAGGTCATCCACAGAGTCAATGTCTTTCCCAGGCACATTACAGCACTCTCCAGTCACAATATCAGCCATGCAGACTCCCACAGCGATCAGCGGGGAGAAGATAGCCAGGACAACAGCCAGCAGCAGATGCCCACACGCCCCACAGTGATGCTTCTTTCTCTGAGCTGCCCCTGCATCCTCTCCCCGGTTTCCTTTCTCCTCCAGGGTTACACTCACAGTGGGGACCGGGGCATCGGGTTTGGGCTGAGGTCCAAAACATTGGCAGTGGGCCTCAGAACTGGTTTGTGACCCCTGTAGCCGTCCTGGCTGAAGCACAGTCTGGAGAGACTCATCACTCTCACTGTGACAGTGGATAATGTGTTTGTTTTGTGGGCTCAATGGGTCTGAGGGATTTGTGGACTCCTGAGCGCCCAGACATGGACCTTCTTGCCCTGGATGAGGTGCTAGGGGGTAGCTTGGGGCAGCTAGGTGAGCACAGGACAGGTTTTCTACTTCCAGCACAAGTGGAGACTGACAAGGCATGATGCAGGAGCATGAGAGGAGGGATCTCAGCTAGTTGGACTGTTACGATAGAAAACATGGAGGTAAGAACAGGTAAAATGTCACGGGTAATATGGTATTGCAAGAAAAATTAGGACAAATTAGACCGAAAAGCACCAAACAAAAAACAACTGAACTAATAACAATATCAACATGAAGGTATTTATAAAACAGTGTTCCAGATACAAGGACAGTTATCACCTACGATAAGACTATGATAATATGAAGGAAAAGAAAATGAATAAATTGCAGTAGCAGTATTGAAAGTAATAGTGTATTAGAGGTCAGATGCCTTACCTCAGTGTGTGTGAAGTCTCAGCTCTGCAAAGGAAACTGATGCGGCTTGTTATCCCTCACAACAATTTAAGGACATGAGACACCAGAGGAGGTGACGTCCCATTACTGGTAACAACAATACACAGGAATTTAACAAGAAGGGGCTGGACATCTACGGTAAATGGTCATCTGTCCAGAAGAAAATCCAATCTGATCATTTTTCAAGAAATACACTACATCCTCTTCCTGTATTATAGAATAGCAGATGCTGGATAACTTGGGAATTTAACCGCATTTACTTGTGAGTTTTATATGTTGATTGTCATTTGGTCAGAGTATGTGAGGTGATTTTCCAGTGGTGTAATTATATCTTTATATGTACAGCCCATTGTTGCAGTTGGAGCTATAATAATGGTGGAGATGAATTTAGAAATGTGTGGATTATGATATTTCTGGCTGGGAGGGTTGTTATAATAAAAACATGAGTTAAAGTTGCTAAAACACCTAACAGTGTTTGCTCAAGTACAACAGTGTTTGAGGAGCTCATATGATTATTCAGCTGATTTAACTGCTAATAGTACCGCTCTTACACAACCAAACAAATTTTTACTATAAATAAGAGAGACCAAACTCTATCATCAGTCTGCAGATATCAAAAGAGTCTTTGACAAAAGTTTCACTCTTAGAGGCCAAGCATTGTCAGACTCAAACATAATGTGATGGATGATAAGATACAGACTGTCATGGGTTTTTCCAAAACTAAAAACATGTTTACTGTGCCTCATTTTCATAAAGGTCTGTTATTTCCTGTACAACGCACAGCTTCCGAATGCTAAAAGTGGTGATAATCCGGTCACAAACATAGACAGACACACACACACAGTTGGAAAAAAAATGTCTTCAAAATTCCATGGACAAAAAAAAAAGATTACAGAGATAAAAAAAAGTGGCAGCATGACTTGGTGGCCTAACAGCATTTTTCAGCAACAGCTTCCGGGTTAAAAGTTTCCACTGTTTGAATTTTGATCCACCTACAAGCAACAGAGAGGAGAAAAAGAAATAATTATTTAAAATGTCACAGGTTCTTCATGTGGAGGTCAGAGAAGAGGGTTTGTGTCTGTAAGGAACTGAAAACACCCTACTAAACCATACTTAAACGCCACAGAAGAAAAATAACTGCATTCACCTGAAGCAACCCTCAGCTTTAATTTTTTTTCTGTGTGTTAGTATAGTGGCAATGTAGTAAGTAGCTAAAAAAAAAACACGTTCCTAGAAATCTGAGCTAGTGGAAATCCACATCAATACCTTTATTTACAGTGCTTGAACTTGACACGAAGAATTTTCCCCCCGGGAGCTGAAGCCCTCACACTCCTGAGGCACTTTGAATTTATAGACTGAATGTTGCAAGTGCAGCTATATTCAGTTGAAGTCGTTCTTATAAATCAGAATGTATGATTTGAAAAAAAAAAAAAGATCCTGATATGAAGTGAAAAATTCAGCCTAATAACGTTTTAGCATATGAGGTCAATAATTATGTTCACTTTATCAAAACACTTAGTGCAGGGTTAATGATTTAAGAATATTGAACGCCAGCAACTACACACTCTCATTAATACAAGGAGGACATTGTCACAGATTTTTATTATAAGTCTAAGACAAATGTTTTATATTTCACCTTATTTTTTCCTAATCATATGTACAAGGAATGAAGGGAACAAAGGAGTTAAAAAAAAAGGTTTCCATTCATTGCTTGCAGCAGATGTCAGTGTCCTTCATTCTAATCAACACTGAAAGCTTAATTCACCTTATTTTGAAACTACAATACCCATTATATTGCAGTCAGAAACAGTGGACAGCTGACAATGATCCAAGGGGAAAAAACAAAATTACATGAATGGCACCTTTAAACCCTGATTATATTGATTAAAGATTTCCTATATTTATAATAGCAGGGTTAAAGCCTCATGTAATATAGGCTGCCACCCTGATAAAGCGTCCTTGGGCAAGAGTCCCCAGAAACTAAAGTTGTGTACTGTGGGTGACCTTTGGCCTTTTTTGGAACAGGGCAAAAGGATGATAGAAATTTTCTTATGGGGATCAATTCAGTATATTACATTACTATATAGTACATTACTGAGATGAGAAATGTGTAATTGTCTAAGAGATACGTCTATGCACTTGTCGCCAGTTTGAAGAAAATGGAAAAGTATCAGTAGATGAATTACAACTAGCAGGCAATAGAAGCAGTAGAAGCTGGAATTTGAATGATTAGATGCTTACTACTTTTTGGTCTGGCTTGCATCCTCTTTAAGTTGTGTTCAGTTCTGTTCTCTTTTAGTTCTGTAAAATGAACTTATTTTTAGCTACAACTCATATGCGACCTCCCCTCCTTTGACTAGCCCTGAGCTGGGCTGTGACAGTAGTCGGATAAAGAGAGGGATCTTAAAAACCAAAAGAAAACGAAGCAATCTAGAAAACACACACAGATGATATGATAAACACTTTTACTGTGTGGGGATCTGAAAATAAACACTTGGATCAGATAAACTGGGTGAGGCATTACTCCAGAGACAAAGCCAGGCATGTCTCCCTTGAACGCTACTTCCTTATTACTGAGAAAACAGTGATTTTGTCCGCATGTAAAGAGGTGGGCTGACAGTATCGGGGCAGACAAAGTTATAGAAACAGTACATGAAAAGGGAAGCACCAAAATGATTAAATATACCAGGAAGTCATATGATAAGGAAAGCTGACCAGCAGTATAACAACACACACTGATCTGATGAGTGTAAGGGGAAAAAATAAAGCAAGAGGTGTCGTATGCACAAACCTGACCTGGGGAAACTGAGAAGGAAGGATCTGGTGGGCCCATGTGCCCCCTTTAAAATGAAGTGATGCTTTTCCTAGAGAGGCAACAGAAACTATTTTTAAATCTAGCCAGCACTGTCACGTTAGTAAAATTATCACCTAGATTTGCTTAAATAGCGGCTGTGAAAAAGGCACATTGACCTGACGTACAGTACTAAAGGTAGTTGGTTACTTCACACCTCTCTGTGACGCTTATTGGAGTTTATTCAAATCTGTGAAACAGCGCCTCCCATGTTTCCAACGCCTGGTAATGTGCGCCAGCGTGTGTGGTCAAACAGGGTACTGCAGTCTTCTCGGGGGTAAACCAGGTGAAATTAAAGTCGTCTGATTGATGTTGGGCTAACGTTATCAACCAGTGTGACCATAACAAGTCATGCAAATGTAAAAAAACAAAAACAGTTTGCTAAAGTTAGTAAGCAAATAAGAGGAACTTACTGAGCCAGCAGCAATGCCTTATTCAACATTACCAGAGCACAACTACAACGTTGGGAAATCAAATGGCACGGATATTGAACACCTTGGAAAGGAAAGGACACCGGCTTTCGTCTTCAATTAGCGTGAGTCAAATGTCTCTTTTCTCCGTTACTGTTTGCGCTGTTGTGCAGTTGTGATGGTTGAATGGCCCGCCGTGGATGTGTGTGCATTTATTATGTGGCTGCAGTTGGTGTAACAGAGGTGTTAAATGCTGAAATGCACGGTGCCTTTGTCAGCCTGGACGTTGAAGTTGCTGCCTATGTGCTGTCTGGAAGCCTGCAAATTCATTGCTCAAGTTTAATGTTGCATTGGTTTGAACAGTCAAGTCACTTATATAGCTGTGGTTGTTTGTAGGGTGCACTTAAGGCCTTCTGGTTGCTTGTGAGAACTTTTTCATTGTATTGTTTATAAGTTTTTCTGTAATAATTTATCAATAGTTTTCTTTATGCCAAACATAAAACCTTTTAAAATGAATTAAACTATGAATCAGTTATCAAAGTTCAATTCATGGAATGATTGATCGACAGATCATTTCAGCTAAGAAGATGAATGAATGTCATGTATCTGTGACCGTTATTGAATATTTTGTGGTTTGTTGTAACACATTATCATACAATATGCATACTAACTTAACAGATATTTCTTCTACTATGCCACTGCTAAAATGAGTACTTAGTTTCAGGGTTCATAATGCACCTTGGATTCACAGATAAAAATTGGGTCATTGGGTCTAAAATTCTGCAGCTTTTTAGTTTTTAGTAAGATGATCTGAACATGCTATGAAGGCAAATTGTACCCTTTCGTCTTTAAGTTGTTATAAGTTATTGTGGTCAGGCGTTCGAGTTTGCCCCCTCACCCTCTTAATTTCTCAGCTCCATTTTTTTTCTCACTTGTTTTCTCTCTCATGTTCTTCCCCACTCTCTCTCTCTGTCTCTTTCACCTTCTCCTAATCAACAGTCTGAGAAATCTCTGAAAGAGAGGGTAACACACAAACACACACACTGCAAAAACACAGGAAGCTATTTATAGTTGTCGGGGTGGGGGGTGGGGGTTGTACAGCAAATGGAGATGTGTCCTTCACCACTGCTGTGAACAATGCTGCTTGCCAGACTCACAAACACAGCACACAAACACATGCATGCCCGCACACAAACACATGCATGCCCACACACACAACATGGACAGAGACCTCAGTTAGTATCCTATCATATGTAGGGCAACATACAAAATACAACATACTGTAAATGTACACACACAGGCTTATACACATGCACACACACACGCACACACACATATAAGTGAACACATTGAATAAAAAGAGGTGTACTTGTTAATACAAAGATGGAACTACACACAGAGAGGTAAGCCAACTTTTTATGTGGGCACACACATAAAATAACGCTCCCTCTGCCAGCACCTCCTAAGTGCTGGTAGCACTTTGATCTAAATATATAGATTCAAAAAAAAAAATTAAACAATAGAATAGCTAAGCTGTTAATGTCTTTAGACCAAAATTATATTAAGATAAATATTTTTGCATTTATTGGATTTGGGAGTTCAAGTGTTTGCTGATGGCTCTGTGGTGAATAGGTGCTATAACTACTAAGTCATATCATATCATGCCACCAGAGGGCAGTACTGGGAGGCAGCTGAGGTTCTCTGTCACTATCCTGGAAGTCTTTCTAGATCTGTTCCTTTTTGCTGTGACTGAGGGGAAGAAACTTTGATTGTTTGAAGCACGGATTCTTAAAGACAAGACAGGAAAAATGAATGAGACTACAGTTATGGCAGTTTCTGTACTTAATAACAGACTGTTTATGTACACAGCTTTAAATGCATTAAATCAGGACCCAATGGATTCCTGTTGGACAATCCAGCTCAATATTTAACGTTCAGTCACTGACGACTCTATTGGGCGGGGTGTAATCAACTGGAGATTATCAAACTAATACTGTACTTTACTTGAAAAAGTAAAATGTAATTTTTTTTGCTCTGATGTAAGCAGATAAGACAGGGCTTTGTCTGAAATATGAAATGCTGTGGGAATCTGTGAGGTGAGGTGGTAAACCTGATATCTGTCTTCCTGTGAACAACAGTCACACTCATTAAATATACGGCATTCATGGCATTTTCTTTGTGAAAATGTGCCTCTGCTTGTTTCCCTAAAGGTTAATGTTTTATAAAAATGTGTAATTAATTTTTCATGTTAGCGGAGGGGGTCTTTATTCTGGCTGACCGCCTCTAGTACAAAACACTGTGGGAAACCCTGCAATTTAAGATTTTCACTAAAATTGTGAAATGTTATGGTGGAAGGATGAACTTTTTATTCATTTGCCTTTTGGCGTCCTCTGTATTCAGCTCTTCACTATATCGCTGCAGCTGTTTTCATGATTATTTTCTATCTACTAAACAGTTTCTCAATCAGTTGATTAACTGTTCTGCTTAGAAATGTCAGGGGATAGTGAGAAATTGCCTTTAGGATTTACCGCAGCCCAAGCTGACATGTGTCAAGCTCAAATGTCTTGTTTGCTCAACCAACGGTCTAAAACCCTAAGATATTCAGTTTACTATCATTTATGGCAAAGAAAATCCTTATGTCTGAGAAGATGAAGTCAGCAAATGTTTGGCATTGTTGACTAAAAAAAAAAAATCTAAAATGATTTGATGTTTAATTATCAAAATAGTTGCTGATAGAAAAATACTTCTGTCAATCAATTTATCAATTAATCGATAAGTTCTAGTTCACTGATAAAGTGAGGTCAGAGCCAGTTTAGACTTACTATCTAAAATCTCTTGATCCCAAATATTGGTAACAAAACTGTGTATCGCATGCAGAGCTAACGTGGCTAACATTATATTTGCTTGTGCCATTTATGGCTGAGTTGAGCATAATAATTCACTGTCTGTATCAACAATTTAGATATGGCTTATTTTTAGGTTTTCTTCCTTTGTTAGCTGGACTGTACATCAAATGAGCGAACAAAGCCCGCAGTGCCAAGATAACATTATCAGCTGCCAGTGATCAAAGATTACTTAGCTCTGTTTATGACAGTCATATGGCCGTTAGACAGACCGCCTGAATGCATATCAGATGTGGTCTGTTCTGATGTTTTGTATCACTACATCATTAACTTTGATGATCATAAGCTTTAGCTCTCAAGCTCTCATAAGTATGTAACTGATATCCTGTCATTTTCTGTTGTGTTTCAAGCTTAGTTTTGTTAAACCTTGCACTGTGTTTCATGCAACAGTGACTGAATCATCTATGCATATGCTGTCAGAAGAATACAACTCCTGACCAATGTACATTATAGTTGTCATCAGTTTTTAATTGAGTTTGCTGGAAAGGGCTGTGGAGGCAGGTTTTGTCTTGGTTTTGATTTAGTTTTTTTTTGGTGAATGTTGCCTCCAGGGAAAGAGCTATTTTATATACATATACATCTTTAAAACTAGATTTCCCCTGAATTATTTACCAGCAGGAAACAAGCAGTCATGGGCAGGATTACAAATGTGGTTCAGCTGCATATTCTCCTGTCCTTCTCTGCCTCAAGTGTGGCAGTACACAGTGGGCAGCACTTTATGACCAGCTTCAGACTGTCATAATCTATCTGAGCAGACCATCCTGTTGCCCCTGTTCTGAAAAGGCCTGTCTGAGAGGAAGGAACATGGCAAGAAGATGATTATTATGGCAAGACGACCTGAGAGGGCATTTTGTACTGTGATTATGTCTGCAGTGGTGTGGCAGTACCTGCAATGTGCAATTGAATGCTCATAATCAGAGGAGAATATTCCTTAGGGCATGATAGCTTTTTATACAACAGTAAACAACACAATGGGCCTCGTTTAAGAACACGTTTGTATTCTTATCCTAAATGCACTCTTGCTTATTTCTTTGAGTTTTACTTATATGGGTGCTGTTCAGACTGTTTTCACTAAATGTGAACTATTCTGCTCCATGTTTGGGGCAGATTTCATTCACAGAAATGTTAACAAAGAGTAAAAACAACACTGCAGAGCTTCAACTTCAAGATAACACATTAAGTGGTGATAAAGGACCTGAAGCAATTAGAAAATATTAATAGTGCAGCTGTCAACAGTGTGTCATTAGAGCAGTGCTGTGCTGAGACAATCACAGACATGAGGGGGGAATGGTCTGACATAATGTTAGACACTAGAAAACGTCTTTCTAAAGCAAAGTGATCCATGACTAATATGAGAGACGGTCAAGGGGGTGAGACGGTCATGGAGAGATTAGATGAGAAAATATTATACCCTATAGTAGGTGATATTTCATTGTCAGGTTCAACAGAGGATGATGCTGGACAGAGATGTGTATAAAGACCCTGAGGCAGCTGTTGGAGTGAAAGAATTTTCCTAACAAGTACATCAAAGTATCTGTGCCAATAAAATCTAAAAAAACCAACAAAGAACTCAGTAAATTCAGCAAGCCATGATGATGATGGGTGAACAGAATATTGACGATGTATTAAGTCTGTGTTAGTTATATATACTATTTTAGGTCATTTTAGGTAATTTAAGTTTCATATTTGAACTCCAAATTTATATGAATGCAATACAATTCTAAAGGTTTTTTACCCTTTGTAGAAGAAGGCAGACTGTCTGTACATGACTCTTATGACAGGGTCGAGCTACTTCATCCTAATGGTGGAAGTCCTGGGTTCAAAACTGTTAAGATGATGTGATATGAGTGAAGGTTTATTTGGAAGAGGGCGACTCCCAAAGTTAAGCCACTCTGTTTTATTAGAGAAGACTCAACTCTTTGTTGGCGTTGCTGGAACAGTAAAACACTCAGTCCAGCTGTGATAGAGAGTGGAAGTCCTGATGCAATGTCTGTGTTAGCCTCTACTCTCCACTCTGTTCTATAGCTCAGTGTAAGCTCTCATTCAGCATTTCTTTCACTGATTTATTTATTTTCCATGTTCTAATTCAAATTGGCATCAATTAGAGCACTTGCTATTAGAAGTTGAAACCTTTGTGATTTTAAGTTGAACCATGATGACTTTGAGCTATCCACTTGATTTGAGGAACTAAGGCTCATATTAGCTTCAGATGAACTTGGACTGTGGATTTTGTCCCCCATTGCTGACAATGAAAGCATTTTGGGAGATGAGGGGGGAATTATTACAAAAACCAAACCTTACATGTTTTTTTGTTTAAAAACAAAAAAACAAAAGAACTAATACTGGTCAAATTAAACTCTCAAATACTGTACAAGTATCAGTATAGGACTCATAAATCCAGTCTTGGTCAAGCTCTGATTTGTAGTTACAGAACTAAAACTTGCAGACACACTGGTCTCAGATCTGCGTCTGGTATTGTTTTTTTGTTTTTTTTCATGGCCCTCCCTCTTTCTTACCTCACCTCCACCCTCCTTTGACTGTACTAAGTATTTAAAAGGGATCTTGTATGGGAAGTTCTGCATCACTTACTGCAGAGAGGCTTGGACCAGGACCAACAGCAACAAAAATGTCCTCAGGATTTTTTTTTTATTTTTTTTTTTTAGCCAAGCTCTTAGCTGAGTCCATTGTTTGTTGCTTTAAGAGGAACTAGACAACTTATAATTCATCAGGAACACACTAAACCCCAGTGGCCTCTTGACATTTCAGCCTGTTGTTGTACTGGATGGTTTCAACACCTGATGTGAAAATACTGGTCTGGGCTGGATGTGTTACTGTAGTTGATAAGGATCTCCTGGGAGCAGGGAATAAAAACGAGAGAAAGGGGCTCAAGTGCTTGTGTCAGGACTATGACGATCTGCTGATGTACATATATTGTCCCTGTGTGTGCGTGTGTGTAGGACAATATATCAGATCGTAACAGATAGGATTGTTCAAACCCCCCGAGCAGAGCCACGCACCTCCTTCCTCTGTCGTTTGCTGGACGTCCTGAAACTGATGTGGATTTCACGGTTTCACAGTGGTGGATGTCAGCTGCCAACTGTTTCTCCAAACAGCTTTCTGCTCTCTATTGATTCTTCAGCAATGTGTCAGATTAACTGACTGCCAGAAGAAAAGGCTGTTAAATGGATTCCTTGACATTTTGAATTTTCGTCTGTCATTTTTCTTTGCCAGCCACTTGTCACATTGTGGAGGAAACTACTTTCTGCCTTGCGTCTTTTGGACTAGGACAATGCTTATTAGCATTCCTCATCAAGCTTGTGTGTTTACTAGAAAGCTAATGAGCTAGTTGATGATCCACAATACTTTGCATTCCTCACTGACACATGGTAGGACAGTTAGCTGTAAGAATAATACAATTACAGGAAGCCAGGAAGGATACCCAAAACACCAGCAAGACTTAGAGTATCACAAAGAATATGACACATTTCTAGAAAAGAAAACAAATCTCATTGCAATTATAAAAGCCTATAATGAGCCAGAAGTGGCTACATGGAGAGTAGATCAATTTTTCCCTCCACCATCATGAAAGATTCTTTAACCAATTCAAATAGTCTTCAGTTATCAGCTGGTGATCCTGGCAGATCTCTGTTATGTGTTTCTGCAGTCTCAGTCAATCAGGCTTAAATTTCTGCACGGCGGGGATAATGGATCAGTGGACAGACTGTGTGAGAGCCGCCCTCGAGTAAATGAATGACCCTGCAAATTTACTTTGTATTGCCACATTTCCCCACTTCAAAAGAGGAGAGGATCCAATAAACTGTTTAGACCTAAACACAAACAACTAAACTAAATCAACTTCTAAACTAAATCAAGAGTCTTCCTCTGGACTAGTTTTTCTCCCTGCAGATAATTTATGTCAGATGAAATGTTAATGTGTCAGCAATAAAACATTTTCTCACTGTCACATCTATAATGTGGATAATCTCTTTCCATAAACATTTGCTCATGATTATTCTCCTACTACTACTATTTCAATAAAGAGTAGTTCCAACATTGTTGATTCTGGCAAGGGATGTTAATGTTAAAGTTTGTAAATGCTGTTTTTCAACTTCATAACTTAAACATATAAAACCAAAACTATAAGTCACGTTTAGACATAAGTGATAACATATATTTTTTTGATCATTTGGGTGAACAGACCCTTTCAGTTAATTCATTTTTTCTTGTAGTAACTTTAATATGATACTAGTTTTTGGTGGACTGAGACCTTGATTACTGCTATTTATAGGAAAGCTTGACTTTGATTTATTCAATACCTCAATATGGGGAATACCTGACACCAGAGAATGTGTTGTATCATAATTAGCAGGGAAGATGTTATGCTATTCTATACTCCAGTCCCACTTTGTAATTTGGATTTATAAGTCAGATGAATTTTCACAGAAACACCGGGCATTGTGGCAGGTGCATGAAAAAGTTCAACTCAGTCCGGCCGTGGCACATTCAGCTCTGAAACTTCATCACCATCTGAGGATGTGAAGCTGGATGAAACAGGAAATAAAACCCTGAATTTATGCACGAAAAAAATTGTATCCAACACTGCCTTTCAAGATCCCTGAAGTTGTGGTGGGATAGTGGGTTAGTGGAATAACTATACAGCAGATTGAACCAGAAGCCTTCACAATAGCCTGGAAAAATAACATTTAGATTGCAAAGCAAAATGATTTTCAAAAGGGCCCCAGAGGAAAAGAATGAAAATGAAAGCTTTGAGAGGAAAGCCAGGTGCATGAAGTCTCTCCAGGTGCTTTTGCTTTGTGCTACTAAATTGATTTCCATTATTGTGAATATGTCTTTTTGTTTGGCTTGTTTCCAGGTTGTGTTTGTGTGAATGAGATAGATGAGAGAGTTAAGGTCTGTCTTATTATAAGGCAGATAGAAAACAGCTGGAGGAGATGGTCAGATTATGACAGAGAAAAAACAGAGCTACAGTAAATTAAAAAAGAGAGAGAGAGCAGTAAAACAGAAAATGATGAGTAGCTGATTAATCAACCTTTGTTTCTTCCTCCAAGGCCCTGAAATAAACCCATGAGAACAGAGTCTGTATTCACTGTGCCTTCATAAAGTATTTAAAGGCCCAGCCTTTTCCCTGCCATTTATGGTGCTACAGCCTGAATTGAAAAATATTTCAAGATGTATCTACTTACTTAAAATATCACGTGATTTCAAAATCTCTTTGGAAATGAAACAAAAATACAGAGCTATGGTGAAATGACACAGTTAAAAAAAATGCTCTATGTGCTCTATCTAGTAATTTGTGCTCTCAATTTAGCATAACTTATCAACTTTGTGGCAGTAGTCTTGTGTGTACTCTCTATACTCTCACCACAGATTGCTTGGATTTAATTTTTATCTCGGACCGCGATATGTAGATATACTATAGGTTTTGGTTGTTAAAGACAGTGTTGTGTTTTTTGACATCCTTTAAATGCGTTGCACAGGTTAACAGATTGTTTCACTGTTAACCTCTGGTCATACTGCAGATGTGATCCAGTTTATATAAACTTGAGGGCTTAATGACAGTTCTCTTTGACATCTTGATTTTTTCCCCGGTAATGTAACTCATTGTTCTGGACAGCATTTTAACCATCACAAAATTACTGGATTTGAACTGTAATAGACATGGACATTCCACGGGAGAAAGCCAAAAATCAATATCAGTGCCAGCCGGTACCTGACCTTACAACAGCTCATATGATGAGCTTTAGGGGTCTTGCTCACCTCTATCCATCCATTTTCTACCGCTTAATCCGTCAGGGTCGCGAGGGAGCTGGAGCCTATCCCAGCTGACTATGGGCGAGA
>JBBMJY010000004.1:12201463-12236493 GCA_037833715.1 Toxotes lorentzi
CGCCAGTCAATCGCAGGGCTGACACACAAAGACAGACAACCACACACGCACACACTCACACCTATGGGCAATTTAGAATAGTCTTGCTAACCTGATGGTTTTAATATTTTTTTTTTTATCATCTCCTGAATTGGTTCCCAAATAGGCCTTTATGTTGGTGTTAACATCTTTCTGTCTATCAAATAAGAAAAAACATTTTTGTCTCTCCATTTTCATACAAAAGACAAATTTCATACTAAGGTGATTTAAAGAGTACATAAAGTAGAAGGACAAGCAGATCTTCGTGGGTGAGATCTAATTTAAAATTCAAGGATGTCGCTCCAAGGAGGTGGGGCAATTTTAACATCACCTGCACTGAGTAATTATTACAGCTGCAACTTCCTACTGTTTTTCATTGAACTTGCTGGTCCTCCTGTAATTAAAATTGCTCCACCTCCCTTAGAGAAATAAATCCAGTCTAGATGAGGCTGTTGTCTGTCTGATGTTTAGTACTGGGTAGGCAGTCTCCAGTGGGTTTATCAGAGATATCTTTGCTGCAAACAGCTCCCTGCTGTGGCTGGGAACAAGGTTGATAGTAGAAGTGAGAGCAAATCGAAACAGTAGAGCTGTGGGCTATAACACCAAAAAAATAAGCTCAGACGTTAAACACTTGATAGAGCAGAGCTGGGTGATAATTCTCTGTTGGTTTTTCACAATGTCTAACCCCTTTCACGTTACACATTGTCATTTGATCCGTTGTTAAAATGAAAATATTGATTAATGGAGTGTTAAAGGTATTCAAATGTGAGATGATACTTTTTAACAGCAACTGTTCTTCCCGTCTCCCTGGAAACTTCTGCATCAGCTTGGCACATTTGGGTTTTGCAGACATGGCTTGATCTTCAAGTCATTCCACAGATTTTCTCTGGGTTTCACGTCTGGGCTTTGAGGCCGCTGAAGGACTTTCACATTCTTGTTGTGAAGCCACTCCAGCGTTGATTTGGCAGCATGTTTGAGTCCTGTTGGAGCAGAAATTTGTTGGCCCCACTCTCAGGCCTTTGGCACTCAGAAACATGCTCTCCTCGAGATTTGCCTGTGTTTGGATCCCTGCATTGTTCCTCTGGACTTCTGGCCAAGTCTTCTTGTTCTCTCTGGCCAAGTCTGAAGCTGCATCATCGTGCTGCGAGGTATGGATGGTGTTAGAGAGCTGATAAGCTCTGCCCAGTTCCAGCAGACACTTTGCATTCCAGCTGAAGTGATTTGAATTTTGTCAGGTCACAGAATGTTTTGCGTCATGCTCTGTCCTTCACACGTGTTTTGACAGATTCCAGGCTGCTGCCATGTGTTGCTTTTTAGGAGAGGCTGATTTCTGAATTTCTGGAGGGCCACTTTCTGTTCTAGCAAAGTTATTCCATCATTATTGAAGAACACTGGAGTTTGTTGGAGTGGTCTTGAGGTTCCTGGCTGCTTCCCTGATCAAGGTCTTTCTTGGCAGGTTGCTGCTTTTGGTCAAAAACAGCTCTAGTTTGAGTCCTGGTAAGTTTAATAATTAACTTAATTTTTGTTCTTTTTTAAAATGGTCCAAAAGCTTACTACACTAATGACAATCCCATCAGCGTCAGCTTTGTGTTTAGTGCTAATCAACATGCTAACATGCTAAACTAAGATGATGAACATAATAAACATTATACCTGCTAATAATGACATGTCATGTCAGAATTGTCAGTGGTATTGTTAGCATGTTGATGTTAGCATTTAGCTTGAATTACTGTGCTTAAATACAGAGACTCTAGTATGGCTGTCCACTGTCAGTGTTGTTTTAATGCTTTCAGTATTACAGAGGAGGAATCTGCATGGTTAGATACCACTACGATTAAGTAGTGAAGTACGGTTAGGGTTAACCTGAAAATACTGACCGATGACATTTCTCACTTTCACTTTATAAGATTGTAAAAATAATAACTGTAATAGTTTGAATAAGTGTTGGAAAAAAAACAACTTTGAATGCTGATATACCTAAGAATTTAGAAAAAAAAAATACTCAAAGGAAATATTTTTTAGGAAAAAGGAAAAAGATTACCTTACACAAATATTGTACTTAAAGCTAAATTTTTATGTTCCAAGAGAACTTTTCTGGTGATTCAAGAAAAGGAGCACATTTTCTATAAAGATCTATAATGAAAATACTATAAATACTAACTATAAATACTAACTCATGGCTAAAAAAGAACATTTTGTAAATTTAAGAGACTTTTCCCTCCGTGTAAATTAGTTACAAAGAAGAGTGAGACCCTCAGTGATGGAGAAGAATGAGAGGCAGAAAGTTTTGTGTACACAGAAAGCACTGCTTTATTGACTGCACTGGACTGGATTGGTCTGGACTGGATCAGATGGGACTAGGACTCCATCAGATGAGGGTGGAATTTGAGGGGACGGGGTCAGAGTTGGGTGGGATGGAGGGGGCGGACAGGTTGGGGGTGGGGTCGGCGGGGTTATAGTGGGATGCAGCCATCATTAAGGCAACACAAACAGCATGCAGATACAGTCACAGGAAACATCGTCATCATCTTCATATTGCTTTTCAAAGTCTCGCTTAAAACATCGAAATTGTACAAAAAGGAAGAAAATAGGTTTTTCGCACTAATGAAAAATACATTTTTTGATTTTTTTTCCCTCCTACAAAGAAGATTCTAATACAAGAAAATAAATATAGCAAAAAAAGCCAAAAAATAATTTAAAATAGCTCTTCTTTTTCATATATGTTCAATAGTTCTCTTTGCTATTAACAAATGGCACAACATTCTTTGAAACAAAGAATACAGAAGGATTAACTCCTGCAACATTCATATTATTTTATTGAAGAACCGATGCAGAGTGGAGGAGAAACTGGACACAGCAGCAGAGATTTGAACACCTTTAAAAGGACAAATAAGACAAGAGGAGGAATAGGAGGGGAAAAGGCCTGTGTCCAGCTCTGCTCTGATTGGATGATGCTGATTGGATTTCAAATAGTGCCTAAATATGACCAATAAGATGCAGAATGATACCCAATAATATTTGAAAATATCATGAGAGCAGAGAGAAGGGAGAGAAACTGTTCAAACAGTCAAAGAAGCAGCTTAATCAACTAACCTTCTTTCAACAAACAAGAACATACTAAGTGCTTAAAATAACTGATTAACATAAAAAAAATCGATTTAAGCCCTCATAGGAGAAGGTATAACAAAAAAAAAAAGTTGCTTGTTGAAAGTTGATGAAGTTTTGCAAACCAAAACTCCACTGAATTCTTGTTTCATAATGTGTTTTAAACCTGAGGGAGAAAACTTTGAGAACTGCAGGTCAGGAGAGGGGAGCGAGAATTTTCTAATGTTATTAATGAGAAACTGCCTGCTCTGCACTGCACAGGAGAGATACAGAGGAAAAACGGGAGGAGAGAGTGTGAAAAGATAAAGAGAGACATGAAGCGGAGCTTAGAGGGAGACAGAAAAGAAGCACAAAGTGAAGGAGAGCAAGTGAGAGAAAAGAGAGAGTGAAAGGGAAAAAAAACACAAGGAGGAGAAAGGGAAGTGTTTGAGTACATCCGCAATAAACCGGCTAAATCTGTTTTGCCCCTTTGTCCACACTAAGCCAGTGTCTTTCTCAACATAAAATGAAGCTTATCAAAAACAGTCACCTGAGTGGATACATGCCTGCCCTGTGTTTTACTGTCAGTGAGCTTTTGGGTCTGATCAGGAGTTAACACGACAACTTTCTCTTTCCTCTGACTTTCTCTGCGATTCATTTTGTGATTGAACATATCCAATCCGACAGTACACTTTGTCAGTAAGTATTTATGCCAATTTTGTCAGGGGACTTGGCAATCAGAAAACTATGATTTGATCGACGTCATCTTATCTTTGCCCGACTGAAAGTGGATGAAGGTGGCATTGTTTTCCTATAGTTAAGGTATTTCAATGTGGATGCAGATCTTAAGAAAAATAACCTAAAATACTAGTAAGGACATACATCATTTTGTCAGTTAAACAGCATTTTCAAAAAATTTAGCTGGCTTAGTGTGAACGTTTGCTAAAGGTGTGTTCAGACAGAAAGTGCAGCAAAACTTTGCCTTTCATTACTCATGCAAATGTGACCAATGGACCATTGTGCAGTCCCCTAAACAACTAATGTACTGACTGTACAGACATTAGCTAGCAATTTATGCAGTGACTGTGTGTGAGTGTGTGTGTGTGACTGCTCACCAGTACCTATTTGTTTTTCGTCAGTCCCTCTCCTTTCTCCTCTCGTCTCTGTACATCTTCATAAAGCCCCCAGATGCGGTCATGTCTCCGCCTCAGTTCATGCAGCCCCCGGGCAATTTAACATCTAATTGTGCCCATTTGCGTCTTTCCAGTTGTCTAAGTTTCATCTTGCGTTCTGTTTGAACACACCTTACGTTCCCTTCAGATGAGGAAGAGAAGGAAGAAAAGGATTTGAGGAGAACAAAGGGAGAGTGCAGCAAAAGGTCAGTCATCTCACCAGGAGAACGGCTCACCTGCTGTACAGTTTTAACCACATTTAACCCAGATTCTCTCTCGCCATGCACACACAAACCAGGTGTCTGCCCACTCATTTCTGAGCCCCCTGCAACCACACACACGCCAGTCTGTACACACATGTATTTTCAGAATAATAGCATAAAGAGAAAGGCTGCACTTTCCCCAATTTGGGCAGTCAAAACAGCTTTTGCTGCCCAGCATGTATCAAAGATTGGACAATGGAAGCAAACAAAGACAGTACATATTTGCCTCAGAGGAAGATGATAAACGTTTGTTTGGTGTGTGTGAGAGAGAGAGAGATAAAGAAGTCAGGTTACAACAGCAGAGAAGAAGAAGAACAAGGAAAAGGATAAAACATCAAAACATGAGAAGGAAATAAAGCAGAGATAGAGCAGTGAAAGTGCAAGTGGGAGAAAGAGCAGAGACAGAAATACAGTGCAGAGGGCCTCTTAACAAATGGTCTTAACTTGCATTTTAAATCCAGATTGTGTCTAGACGTGATTTATCCAGATTACATTTACACCTGGAAGTAAAGTGTCTCCGGTGCTTGTGCTGAAATCACTCTTTCCTTCATAAAACAGATTCCCACCCACGTCCTTTTGTTATATTTATGCTTTGTGTATAGTGCCCAGCAGAACATAAATTTAATGTGACCAAATGTTGTTTTGACCATCAGTGGGAGACGGTAGTTTTGGCCAAATGGATCTTCAGTGAGTCTTGGTCGCATTTACACCTCAATTTGTCTGCGGTGATGTATGTCTGAGCAGAGTCTGAACCTCCCATGAGTCTAATGGTAAAACC
This sequence comes from Toxotes lorentzi, assembly GCA_037833715.1. Taxonomy (NCBI): domain Eukaryota; kingdom Metazoa; phylum Chordata; class Actinopteri; family Toxotidae; genus Toxotes; species Toxotes lorentzi. The sequence goes on from JBBMJY010000004.1 coordinate 12,206,779, forward strand.
AGATGTAAAGGGAGGTTGAATAAATTGCTCAGATTGTGAGGGAGAAACCATAAATGGGACACAAGCCATGTTTCCATCCAGGTTTGAAGTTAAAAAAACTAAATTTACACACATCGCCACAATCTGTGATTATGGACATATAAGTTAAAAAAAAGTTTACCTGGTAGAATGTGACATTTAAAGAATAAAGCTGGTGTTTCTTTTTTCATCTCAACAAATCCAATGGAAATACCAAAACCAACTCAGCATTAGTCCATCTCTTTGATACACAACTATTTAACTTAACTGAGCTTTAAGCCTAAAAAAAAAAAAAGAAAAAGAATTTATTTAAAACTTGGGGATGACACATGATTTTTTTTCCCCCCAACAAAATCCAGCAAGACCAAAACATGAATCAAGACAGTTACTGTAGCCGGCCATGACCATGTCTGAAAATATGTTGTAAAAACTTGATATGGACATTTACGCTTTAAGCTAAATTTAGAATGAATTGAATTAAACATATTTGCTTCTGCTGAACGCATACATATCTAAAAACAGCTCACAAATATATCCTTTCATTGAAGAAAAAAACAAAAACAAAACTCAATTATTTCCTAAAGCAGCTGGGCACTGTAGTTTCTAGCAAACTATCAACTATGAGTAAACTGTGCAATTGTTGGTGACTATTTTCAGCTGCGGATTAATACACAGTTGGTGTTCTAGTGAGTATTTATAGAAGCAGGACGGTGTGTGTGTGTGCAAAACAACATTGTGTTTGTTCACGTTAATGAAGGAACAATGTCAGTACAACAGTGTGACTCACTGATGACTCTTTTTTTTTTTTAAGTCTTTGGATCTATGGCACAGAGGAACACAATGCATCAGGCTTTGGATACACACAGACAGTAATTATTCATAAGATCAATTCATTGTTGGTTTTGGTTTTTTTTAATGGGATCTGCTGACAATTATCTTTGTAAGACTTGTTTGTTGTTGGTCTTTACTGCTGAGTAATGTGGGTCAAATTTATGCTTTTTGTCTGAATACGAATAAATGTATCAACTAACCACATATTACCACAGAGGGTGATTTATATTGGAAGTCATATTCTCTAACAAAACTGAATTGTTTTCCGGGCTGTTCATGCCATTTATTGCATATTTTGCCCGTTTCCGTTCTGCCTTCCTGATTCAATTGTTACAGATTGTAAAAGAAATACTTGGATGGAGACTTGGCTGCATGGAGAGGGAGAGAGAGAGGGAGAGAGAGAGGGAGAGAGGGAGGGAGGGAGGGAGAGGGAGAGAGAGGGAGAGGGAGAGTAGAAAGAAAAAGAGCAAGAGATGGCGATGAGGAGGCGAGAGGGCAAGGAGAAGGGAAGGGCCTGGTGTTGTTTATATTAGCTGCTTGTTAACTTGACTGTGCGGACAGGCTGCAAACAGAACGCTGGGGAAAGAACAAGTTGTACTCTTTCTCTGTCTGCCTCTCTGGCTACGGTTCAGTAAACGTCTCCCTCCTCTCCTCTCTTTCTTTTTATCCATCTCTCTACTCTCCTCTTCCCTCGCTCTCTCTTTCTCCAGACCAGAGCAAAACGTTTTCCCCTCCTCACACACACTTCCACAACACGTGCCTGTCATTATTTGTCCTTAAAGCTACAGAAATCCTTTTTTCTTCTTTTACTTTTTTTTTTTTTGGATAGTCCTATGCTTTATATGTGATTCAAAAAGAGCCACGTGCCGTCCAAAGGAGGCTGATCAGTGGAAAGGAGAGGAGGAGAGAGGGGTTGTGGACAGGAGGGATACAACAGGAGGGGTGCTTTTAGGGATTCAGGATGGAGCAGCAGAGGGGACTTTGCTGCTGGAGGGAGGAGGAGGAGGAACAAGCAGGGAGGAGGAAGATGTTGGATGGCGGAGGCAGCGTAAGGTGCGCAGTTTGTGCAGATGGGAGATTTAGTCTTAAAAACACTTCTTGCATCTGCTCTGGAGGCAGAAGTAATCTCACTGTGTTGAACCTCTGGAGTCAGACACAGAGTGTATCTACCTATCAAAAGACAAAAAAAAAAAAAAAAAAAAAGAGGACATAATTTAGACGTGTGCTTCTTCAGGTTTCCTTCAAACTTTAACATGAAAATACACCTGGAAAACAGCTTTCAGCAGCTGAGAAAGCTCTAACTTCTCAGGAAGCCGATGAGTCATGCGAAACAATTAGTTGAGTAATTCATAATTTGAGCGAATGAAAATGAACTTGGCAACAATTTTGATAATCAATTCATTGTTATAGTTATTTCCCCAAGTGACAATTATAAATATTCTCTGGTTCCAGCTTCTTAAATGTGAAGATTTGCTGCTTTTCTGTTTTCATGTAATTCCAAACTGAATTTAGATCCACTGGTTGGATGAAACAAAGCATGTGAAGACGTCTCCTTGGGCTCTCAAAACATGTGTTTGACATTTCACAGACCAAAGGATTAATCGTTTGCAACCTTGGCAGCCTCGTTGCAGGATTACTGTGATCTGTGTATTTCTTAGAAATTGGCAGGCGGTGAAATTGGTAGTTTAGAACGTGCTGTTAAATGATCTGGTCTCAGGGGTAAACATGAAGCACAACATTCCTATTTCGCAAGGATCTTTGTTGAATATCACTGCCTGAAAATCATGAAAAATTCCCATTACCACTTCCTCCAGCCCAAGGTGAGCCCATCAGGTTGCTGGTTTCAGTTTTTTCAGTTCAGTTCAGTTTATTACTTTATAAGACAAAGAAAAGCAGAAAACCCTCATAACTGAGTAGCTGCAACTTGGGAATGTTTGGCATTTTTGCTTGAAAAGTTACTAATTATTTCCATTATCAATTAATATGTCTTAATTAATATATTGTCTATAAAAATATCAAAAAATACTGAAAAATACCTATTATGATTTCTCACAGTTCAAGGCGATGTCGTCAGATATTTGGTCTGGACCAAAATTGCATAACCCCAAAATATTCCGTTTACTATCATGAATCACAGAGAACAACATTCAGTCCTCACATTTGAGAAGCTGGAAAAAGCTGAAAATATTTGGTCATCTTTGCTTAAAAAATTGATAAAAAAAAAAAAGATTATTCACTTATCAAAATAGTTCATTCATTTTTTTGTCATTTGTCTAATGAATTCATTGACTTATCACTGCAACTTTAAAACAGACTGATTACATGATTATCAAAACAGTTGCAGAGCACTGCTATTGGTATACAAATATAGTTGTAATGCTCCTAGTTTAACTAGTTTGCCTAACTGGTGTTCTGAGTTCATCCTGACTGTACTTTTCTGTATTGATCTTGGCCAGTTATCTTTCAACACTTATGAATGACCAACAGAAGGCCCTCTGATTCAAATCACTGTGGTTCTTGTGATTCCGCCAATTTAGATTAAATTTGACAAATGAGCTTGCTTCTGCCTCCACAGTAGCTCTGCCTGTGAAAGGAGTTTGTATGACTAAAGCTCCAATCTGTGCAGTGTGTCTGGGTTGTGGATGTTGAGACCTTGAAGCCATAACTTTGCTGTAACAGAGAGGAGAGCAAAGCGCCAGTAAAAACAGAGGAAGCAGATAATGAGTCAGCTTTCTAGTTTGATACGAGCCACGGTGGCCAGCTAAAGCGTTACAAAAGAAAAAAAAAAACAGCTTACAAAGGCTTTTTCAAAACACGGAAAATGAAAATGTCTCTAGTAGTAGTTGAACAGTATTATACATAATTGTAGATGTATATAAACTCCAGCGGTAGGTATGTAGGTAGGTGGGTGGGTTTGTATGGCTGGCGTAGGACATTAAAGCAAGGACTGTCAATGATATCAGAAACAGGAAGCACTAAGCAGTCATTGGGTCTCACTCAATCACATAAGGAAGTCTGCATTTCCAAATGGATTTAGAATAAATAAAACTTTCATCGAGATTTCGATTCTGGATTCTAGGCTTTTCAAGAAAATCCAATGTACATAATCTGCAACAAGGTGTATTAGCAGTAATCCCCATTGACCTTTGTTACAGAGATAATGACTGCTTTCACATGAGAAGGTATTTCGTGTCCCCAGACTTCTTTGATTGAAAGCTCACTCCGTGGGAAAATAGAAACCCTGGCCAGAGAGTGAAGTTGGGGCATCAAAGTTTTAAGCATTGGCCAATCCAGGCTTCACTGACCTGACGACAGCCTCAAACCACTTTCTTACTGGACGAAGGAGCAACCACAGAGGAAGAGAGATATTGTATGAACAGCATTCTGATGCCCTTCTGGTTCCCCAAAACCACATCAGCGCATTTATCACTTTGTGTCTTAAAATAGTGGAAATCAAATTTTCATCCACCAGGAGTAATACTTGGAATTTAAAGGTTTTTTTTTTTTGTTTTTTTTTTTTGTTCAAGTCAAGCACATATTGGCTTGTACGCCAAAATTTCCCAGCATTTTATTGGTGGATGGCCCTAAACCTACCTCTCTGCTAATAAAAAGCTTTAAACATGATCTTTGCGCAGCTGAGGAAGTTCTGAGGAACCCAGCCCTGCTGGTGCAGTGATGTCTTTCCAAGGAATTTTACAACAGTGTCGGTACAGTAGACAGCAGCTGTGTGAATTGTGGGCGAGGTTCCAATTACCTGCAGCAATCAGTGTTGGCCTTTGAACGGCTTTTCAGCTTAAGTCTAGGAATTCATCGCTTTGTGTAGGTGTTTCTGACCTGCCACTACATGCACAATGCCCACCAGCTTATTTCTTTGGTGTAGCATTCATGCCAACACCTGGGGGAGAGTGTTGTTTCTGACACATGCACCAGCTCACCACTTAGAAAACTGTATAGTTGTATATTTATCCATTACGCATAATGTCGTAACCATGCACTCTAAATGGTAAGAAGGCACAGAAGACCTAACCTCCAATATTTCACAATTTTTTCTGCGGATACTGACACTGATGCTTCACTTTGAGGCTAAAAATTTAAACGCCATTAAAGATTACATTTGGAAAAGAGAGGAAAAATATCCACAATCTCATATCGTGGATATTCGACCTGTCAGAGTTGCAAAATTCAAAGATCACCAGAGCACATTACGGGCTGTGAGCCAACACCCACACCAGTGTACCACACACAGGACAGTGATGCTTTGAAGTTGTATTCTAGTGGATATTGATAAAAAGAACCTGCAAAAGACTCCAGTCTACAGTATCTACGAAGCGGAAGGAGAGGGCATTGAAGCCACACTGTAAATATAGAATAATAACCAGTTTGTGTTTGCTAAAGCTGCACAATGTCCAGGAAAAAAACAAACCTGAAACTGCAATTATCAAAATGGCAATTTGCCAGAGAAGGTATTACAGTGCTGTTCTTGGGTTAAAATCTGACTTGCAAACGAGAGAGTATCTTTAGAAACAGCAAGTCTAAGTCACCTAGCCACCTCCACAACTTTCTGCAGAGGAAATTCATGTTTTTTCTTGTCAGCACTGTGCAGCCTTAGCATTTGCTACTACATGTTAAGGCCGTACATGTTGAGGCCTTGTCTAATACCACTGTCTACAAAGTCAGGCTACTCTGAACATTGAATATTGAAACCAAGATTACATTTTTCTGTCTTAGCAATACATGAATGGTTATAACCACCCAGCGGAGGATTCTGTGGACCGTAAAGATACTTCACCACATCCTCGCTTCATAACACAAGCTTTGTTACGGTTATTGTTGTTGTCTGTGTTGTTATGATCAGTTTCCATGTGGATTGTAAAAGCGGTAGCCAGCATAGAAGCCCAAAATCGTCCACCTGTCCTGTATTTATGCTGTTGTAAAAATTTAGCAACTGCTTTAGACAATATTTTGCACAGTTCAACACCCCCTCCCTCCACACACCTTTTAAAAGAGGGTTTTTACAGGCTTTGACTCTCTGTCCCAAAAGAGAGTGTGGCAGACTAACAATGAATCTTCTATGATGGCTACACCTGAAGGACAAAAGAGACAGTGACTGTCACCTGTAATAATACTATCCTGCTGTTAGGGGGCGTTTCACTCTGAGTAAGCTCATGCTTCCTGATGCAGTCAGGACCACGTACACATAAAAAACTAGTCATCTTGTACATTATAACCCTGTTGTACCAGCTCTGGTGTGTGTGTCTGTGTGTGAGCTGTATGTTGTGTGTTCAGTTAAGCAGCATTTGGCTTTTTCCGAAGGGGGTTAATATGTGTGAGTCTGTGTTTACGGACCATCGCCAGCCATTTACAGGCCTTTCCTGTATGAAACCCCATGAATGCAGATCGGGGAGAATCCAGGCTCAGTTTATTGGTGGTGGTGTAGCAGAGTTATCAGCGCCAGTATAGGGGTTCACACATCACCACGGCACCGTGCCTGAGCTTACAGTGTTTCTAACCAAACCATGTCGACCTGGACAGCGCTGGCAGAGTTGTTTGACATCCTTATCTTAACATTTTTCATCTTGAAAACTAGAGACGGGGGCACATGTATGTGTTTGTGTAGATATGGTGTAAATATGCTGCTTTGATACACAGATCTGTTCTTTGGCGTGGTCACTTCAGAGGACAGGTTAGAAGCTATGTCCACACAGAGAAAAAAAAAACAGAGGAAGTAGATTGGACCTGCACCTCTATTTAAATGTCTGTTCTTTAGACCTGGGTAAAGCAGCCCTTAAAAATCACCTATTTCACCCCAATTTGGCCCCGGATGGGTGGGATCTTAGCTGCAAGAAAGGTAAGTGAATGAAAAGAAAGACCCTTCTTGTAGTTGACCACCAAAGCCAATATTATCTGACCTCTCCCGCTCATCTGGTAACTCAGACAAGTTAAAATGAGCATTAATTATTGGTTGAGACTCATGAACCCAGGGCTGATGGTCTAATGGTCACACTGAGAGAAGGAGCATGCTCAGTAGTAGTCATGTAGGAGTTCAAACAGTGAAGCTTGCCAAATAAGGAAGTTTCTAGACATACACACATCACTTTATATATATATATTGTATATGATATAAAATATGTATATATATATATGTATCTACGTCTTGCGTCGCTTTTTCGATAAATTTTTTAACCTTTTATTCTTCTTTTTAAAAGTTTTTTTTAACCCCTGAGAATACCATGGACTGCTTAAGTACAAAATACAACTCTCTGAGAGAACAACAAAAAGTTTTTTGTTTTTTTTTAAAAACAAATTTACAAACAACTCAATTCATGAACTTAAGAGCGCAGGCCTCTGAAGCTGATTATTACATTGTCATTCAACTAACAGGAGGAAAAGGTGCAGCTGAGCCATCGGTGACGAGAGCTTGGCCCCGTCAAACTTCAGTGGTTGCCACACTGGTGCCATAAAACCGCTCGAATAAACCGCAGAATAAAACAGTATCGGGCGTCTTAATACATCAAAATGATAAATCGCATAGATACCCGTGGATGATCTGAAGTACGAGTAGCTCATTTCTCTTGATGCCTGTTGCCTGAAGGCTGCATTGTAAACCCTGGTGGCCCCACATAGTCCCAGCAATAACTGACGTTTGAAGACTTCAGTGTCTCAAAAATCATCAAACAATCTGAATGAACTGCACGGTGGATGCACATGTTAACCAGCACAGTGAATCAGTGATTGTTTTATATGAACAAGACTAAAGGCAAAGGTTTAGGGAAAAATGTTTCAAGGAACCTTCAAGCTATGTCTGTAATTAAAACATTTTTTTTGTTTGTTTGTTTGATTTTCCACTCTCAGGTCATGAGATGACGCCTGAGCCAGCGAAGACCGTGAGAAGTGGTTGAAAACTCCAGAAAAGTTGGTAAGTGGGTGAGGTGAGATTATTTTGTCACACGCTTTGTTCAGTTTTGTTTCATCAATTAACCGAAGCCAAAATGAGGAGAATCTGCAGTGACCAGATACAGATGGGAGACTTTAGTGGAGACTGGTGTGTTTCTCCCCCCCACGTGTGATTTTGCTCAAATTTTGGGCATATTTTTACATGAGCAATTTGAATAATGAAACATTATGGATTAATACCGTTCAAAGGCTATCAGAGGCTGTGTTTTTCTGTTCTCCACATGTATCTATGGTTGCTGTCAGCTGTCTCATAGAGGCAGGTGCACATGGTGCAGCCTGGCCAAACTCTGTTCATCGATGGCTCTGGACTGCAGCGATCTAGTTATGGGGGCACAGAACAGTAGGCAGCTCTTTGCACCGATAATACGGTATGGCTCTGCTTTGCTAACTGTTGCAGATGCTTTGTTGATTAATGGCAAATGCTGCATTTACATCCTTGTTTCAGGCACTAGACAATTGTTAAGGTGACAAGGAGCCCAATGCTGGCTACACCCGGTAACCAATGTGGATTACCTTTTGGTTTGATTGTTACAAATCCGATTGAAAAACGACTCATTGATCTACTCACTGATTGTTTGGTTGATTAAGAAGGTGGGGTGTGTGGGGTTTTGAGGGGAGGCAGGGGCACAGGGCGAGCGACAGAAGGCACAGAGTTTCTACAATGATTTTTCTCCAAAGATTGAGGCTAAAAAAAAAAAAAAAAAAAAAAGAAGAACTCATAATTAGGAAGAATTTCAAAGCAGCTGACAAAAGTCAGACCCAATATATCAACAACAGCTGTGATGTGAGCAAAGGGATTTGCTTATAGTAGTTTGTGTGTCTGTATGTCTGTGTGTTTGTGTCTCTGTGTGACAATCTGAATGAACACCAGGGTTGGGGTCAATCTGTTTACTACTCAAGACTTGGAAAAGCTGGAGAGATATATATATATTTTTTTTGACTGTGAAGATAAATTTGAAGAATGAAGTCTTTAGTGTACATTTTGAAACTGAGCCAACATGATGAGGATTGACCCCAACCCCGAATGAGCATCTATTATACACACAAGTGCTTACATTACAGCTCTTATGAGTAGCAAGTTGTGCTTTTCAAGGCTGAATACATGGTATCCCATGTAATCCCCACACATATTTTGAACAACTCTGGTGTGAAATTGTCTTTTCATTGAATATGTTCAAGAAAACAAGGACTCGTTGGATGTATCTCAGGCCATAAAAGACCAAAAGTGAAGCAGACCCTGAAATCATCTTGAAGAATATTAATAATAATAATGCCCCAAAGTGTTTGTTCCCAAGTCTGGTAGATACCACAGAAATGAGGCCAGAACCGGGTACGTCAACGCCCAGAAACAAAATGAATCTGAAACACAAAACAAAACAAAAAAAGGGACTAAAGGTAATGTTTGTTTCCTAGTTGTTGAATGTATCACATCTTGAAGTTACCTACGAAACTACAGTCCGGTGGAGAAGCTTTACTGAACGACAGGCAAACAGCTACATTCAAATCCCCCCCCCTCTCAAAAACAAAGCAGGTAAGAGCTGAAGAGATTTTCCATTGGTAAATGTGACAGGGATTTGGTTGAACAAAGCCATCAAGCCATGTTTTGTAGACTGTATACTGGGCACAGATGGAGAAACAATTAGCCAGTGGGACTCTGCTTGGATAACTGTGTGTTTGTGTGCGTTGATTTGAGTCTCAGTTCTTTAGGATGCCAACACGCTCCTTCTCAACAGGTCCTCGTTCCCAGAATGCAACTGTGGCAAGCGGAGTTTGCGTCCGCCAGAGCGTGTGTCCGAATCACTCTGCTCGCCGTCAGAGAAGTACCCGTCAGTCTCGGCAGCGTCCAGCAGGGATGTGTCCTTTCCTGCGAGAGGCAGGTCCATGGACTCCAGCCCCCCTACACCTCCACCTCCACTGACACCCCTGCCTCTTGATCTACTCTGGCGGGGCACACGGACCCGTGGAGCCCCGCCACGAAGGATCGCCCCTGTGTCAGGAACTGTGACCCCAGGGCTGGAGGCCGGAGGCGGAGATGAACTTGTGGTGAAAACAGATCCAGCCCCTGATGCAACACCATTCCCTGCGTGGATGCTGCCCCAGGGGCCGCGGTCCTCCGAGATGTGACAGGAATCCATTTTGGAGATGGGTGGCTGTGGTGGTGGGTCCCCCTGCAGGTCAGAGCTCCTGGTCTGGTGGTGATGAAGGTGGTGGTGGTGCAGGGTCTTGGAGGAGCCTCTGGACCTTTCCCCTTTCCGGCCCACATGACTGGGCTTTTCCTCCGCCACACTCCCCCAGAGGCTCTTTGCAGTGGATTGGCTGCTGGCGGCGGAGGCGGCCGCTGCAGAGAGGAGCGTCTGGGCCCGGGTGGGGCTGGTGGGTTGTCCACGAGCACGAGGTTTGTTGTTCCCTCGTGATTTTCGGCCCAGCTGGGGCGTTTTCCAGGTGGACTGCATGGAGTTTTCCATCATGAGGTTTAGCAGGCTCTCCTCCCCCTGCAGGAGCTGCATGAGAGGGGGAGAAAAGAGGAGGTGAGGTATGGAAAGGCAGGCATTGGAGATGAAAGAGATGTGATGAGAGGATAAGAAGTAAAAGCAGAGCTGATCAGAGTAAATAAGATGAGAAAAAAACAGACAAATCAGTTCACTTTTCAACAATATGAATTTTACATAAAATATTCATGATATAGATGAAAAGTTGCTCATAGATCCATACAATTCATTTGCCTGTTGCTTATGTTTCTGGTTTTGAAAGCTCACATTCTTGCCCAAAATATTTTGGAAAAAAACTCCACACCCACCCACCGACCACCCACATTTCCAACAGCTCAACAGTGGAGGATGTGAGCAACTAATGACACATTTTTTGAGCAAAAAAGCAAATGACAAATGTGACATATCCTGACAGCATTTTGCACTGTGATATTTCTTCATGAGAGGTTTCTGTTGAATATTCGTTTTTTTTTTTTAAGTTATAAAAAAAGGGCTTTTATTAATTGTGTCAACTACAGGCCACTGTAACATGGAACCTGTAGTGCTGTTTGCTAAAAGTCAATGACAACTTAACGCCCTTTTAAAAATTCTGTTTATTTTTGCAGATCTTTCTTTGAAGGATATCCGGTATCAACATCTCATTCGGCTTTATTGAAAAATGACTGTGTTCCTGTTCCTTTTTTTTTTGTTGTTTGTTTTTCTTGTTCCACGACACATTTCCAAACAATGGAGTTATATCATGCATTCTGGTTTGAGCCCCCTGCCAATCAATACACAAACAGAACACATTCCTGAGGAGAACAGCAGGTCAGCCACAGTGCAGCTCTGCTCTGACCATCGGGTCTCTCATCCAACTGATCAACCCACCACGAGAATATAGCAAAACTCGCTCAGCTCCAAACTCCACTCATGTAAAGATTCAATCTAAAGGTCTTGATCCAGGGTTGAAGTAATTCTGCATAAAAAGTGCATGAATGTGGTTGCAAGTATTGAGGCGTGACATCTGACAAAGGTGTAACAGTTCATTAAAAAGTAACAGTTCATTAACTTTTGTTTGCTGCAGTTGTATCTACTTTTTGAAAAGAAGCCTCGCCTACATAGTTTTCGATGGATTTTTCTCATCGAGTCCCCTTCCTGACCAAGAACTTTGTGTAACTTTGGACGTCCATGTCAATCATGTCTGCCGGCAGGACAGTTCCATATTTAGTTCTTGGCACTAGTTCTGTCCACAAGTGTAGTGGACTGGGATTTAGTTTAAGAGGTGATGGACTGTTTGATGCTACTGTTGATTTCAGCTGTTTGAATTTTGCCATGTGTGCTACCACTCAGATTTCAGCTCTGTCTAACGTAATCCTTCTTTAACTGGTCTGATCCATGTGCTCTCTGCATGTACTGGAGGTGAAATTATTTTCTAAAGTTTCTAAAACATTAAAAATCAATTACTCAATTCAATCAGTTGCTGCTCTATGAAAGAAATATCTAATCTGTGTGTCAGTACCAAATTACAGTCAGCTCAGAAACAGCCAAGGCATCATGTTCGAGGCCTCCTGCTGCTGAAGCCCTACCTGGTCGGAGAGCAGGCTGCCACTCTTGTCCCCATGCTGGGCACCCAGAGCCCACTGGCTCAGCATATCATCAGCGGTGATTTGAACCGACTGGGCGAGCCAGCTGTCGAACAAAGAGTTGTCCAATGGGAAGGACTTTGACACACCTGAGGGAAGGGCAAGGAACATAAGCAGGGAGGGAGGAGGATGCAGGGCAGAGGAGATGGATCATATCAAGGCAGAGGCAGAGATTGAGCAGTGATGACAAAGGGGGGAGAAAAAGAAATAGAATTGGTAGGAATGAAGGGAAGAAAGACAGAGGGAGAGAGGGGGAGAAAGACAAAACAGACAGGTGAGGCGAGCTGCACATTTTTCATAAATTGAAAAAATACAGGAAAAAAAACTGTTGTAAAAGTGACAGTGGAGTTGAAGGGAATTGTCTTTCAACAGAGCGAGTGCACCAAGGCTTTTCAGAGCCACAATGCAAGACATTTATGCCAAACCTTAAATCACACAATGTTCAATACAGAGGTAGCTTCAGTTCACTCACTTAGTTCACTCCATTCAAAAGACGCCCTTCAGTTCAAATGGTAATAATTGGGCTGAGATTTTTCTTTCTTTAAAACTGGCTATGAAACAACATTTCTGAATATTAAAGACAAGCTGCTCAGTTTGGATGACTTTTCTAAAATCTAAAACAAAATGATATAATCTTGATTTACTCCTAAATGTCCTCAATCAGATTTGGTTGACCTACATTCTTAGTTGTTTACATTACTTATCTCAAAATAAACAGAATCAAAAATGTGATGTAACATCTCAAAACTGGCAACAATCTCTCACGTAGCTCTTCTAAATGCTATTTATTGTATTTTGGCCTCATTATTTTTACAAATGGAAACACAGCGCCTTCTGTAGATCTATCGGAGAGAGAAAAAAGTGGTCACAGTGACGTTTACAGTATGTATCAATGAGCTCCAAACAAAAAAATGAAGATATAAACCAATTTTACAGCAGAAATTCGGTTTCCTGTTTCCTTCCCACCACTGCGTTTGCCACACTCTGGTCTTTGTACAGGACTGTCACAGCCCAGGACTGTTAGCAGTTCGAGTGTGTTCAGTTATGTGTGTATGTGGGAGGCTGCAGACAAAGCTCCCTGCTTTTAAGTGTGTGTGTGTGTGTGTGTTTGTGTGTGTGTATAATTAGGAGATTTTCATGGCTCCTTTTCTATCATTGTGGGCTGAGCAAGTGCTGCCAAAGCACTGTGAGTATGTCTGTGACATTTTAGTCTTTCCTACTCTGAGACACACACACACACACACACACACACACACACACACACACACACACACAAACTCATACATACACACAATGCAGTAAAGAGTGAGGCTTAAGGAGAACAGAGAATAGGGGTTGGGATCCATTAGCTTATGCATCTTCTCTCCTGTTCCCACAGAAGAGGGTGCCCACATTTTGGCTTGCCTGTCTTTCACTCCTTGCATCTTTACATCCTCTCAACACTCAGAGGTAAAAGAGCTAGGCTTAGAGGTGGTTTGAAAGCATTTCCCTGAATCAATATCCAGTATCCAATCCACTTTTCCGAAGCCCTATCAGATTCATGCGGGTTTAACAAACTAAAACTCGAGGTATTGCTCGAGGTACAGCATTATTAGCGTGAATTTGACTGTTGAACCGTCTGCGAGGTCCATCTTTCCATTGACTTTGTATGCTACTGCACTACCTCATAAATTCCCCTTGCCATCTGTCTGAAAACACAGAAGAGCTTACAATGTTTTGCTCTTTTATAGATGACAACACTGTCATCTATAAACCCCAGATAGGTGCACCTAAGACATGATCCTTGATTTGATAAGAATCTGTGCTTTCAGTTATTTACAAAGAGGATGTTCACACAAAGCAAGATGATAACAGTGAGACCCCCACACATGATCACAGCTTTGGACTCTAAAAACAGTCTACTCTCTTATTTTTATGAATAACACAAACACTGTCAAAATGTTGTCTGAAGATTTCAGTACATAAAGCATGCAGACAAAGCGATTTCCTCTGGTAAAAAAATCTGTTTGTGTTTTAAAGACAAACAACCTGAAACAAGTTTAAATCAATAACAAACAGAGCGAAGGAAAAATGTTCTTTGTCGGTACAGCAGAAGGCCAAATTTAATGTGCAGCAAAATCTGAAATAATCTTAAACTCCAGAGGGTGTTTTATCTAGTGAATGGAAAAAATAATGAAATTTAGTGTTCTTATTTAGCCAGGAACAACCATTAATCTCTGCACGAGAACACTGGGAGTCTGTCGCATCCTGTTTGGCAAACAACTCCCTCTTAACAACCCATAGCGCCGAATAAACATCACCAGAAATGCCAGTAATGTTGACAAAAAACTTGCACACAAAACACATTAAGAAATATTCCGATTAGTGCGTGCAGATTTTTGTGGTCTAAGCTTTGTTCTCTATTTTCTTTCCTCTACTGTCTTTCCAGCCTCCATGTAAATCTTCACTGCCTGTAATGATCTGCCAAGCAGGACAGCAGGAGGTGCTGCTAGGGTGGCTTTAACACCAGCTATCCACCACACACGCACACACGCACACACGAGCCGGTCGTTTCCATGACGCAGCATGTCTCTGCAGGAGTCGGGAGAGCTCTGAGGGAGGGAATAGGTGACGGAGAGGAAAAAAGAGACAGTGAAGAAGTGTGAAGAAGACAGGAGGGGGTGATAGAGGAGTGAGTAAGTGGAGTTCAGAGAGAGGAAGGTAAGAGGGAAACCTAGGACATGCCACGGTGTAGTCTGTTGATAGGTGTTGCTATACTTCTGGAAAAATATAGGAAAATATTGAAAATTTCTTTTAGTAAAATATGTTGCAGAAAAAAATCAATAATAATAATTAAAAAAGTCACTTTTCTTCCCCTGCTCACTAACATCTCCAAACAATATTTACTCCCAGAGAAAGCCCACTGATAGTGCAGCTGTAGCTTTTACAAGGGATGACGACACTGACTCCTCCTCCATGTTTGGCTACAGCTTAACTAATGGGATGCTACACCTGTTAGCCATGGCTGTGCTTCTGTAGGCTAATGCTATGTTTCAAAAGGTCCTGGTGCAGTTAAAAACCATCTAAAGGCCTTTTCAGGGCAGTATTACGTGACAACAGCAGTTTGGGGAACAGCCCGTCTTGGTCCCAGTGGACGCTACTCTGTCTCACAGCTACAAAAAGCCCCAGGATGGCATCAGAGACCAGCTGATGTTGTAGCAGCGAGCAATGATTTGCTAGCTGGCTAGCCAAGGAATGCACTAGCAACAGGACAGGGCCAAGACTAGGCCTGTGGACAAGTGTATATGTGTGTGTGTGTGTATGCGTTGCCAGGTCTAAAGCCCTCACTACAGTCTGATGATTGTTCTCGGGTGCAAACCGTCTCCTTGGAAACTCCATGAGAAAGACAGAGATAGAAACACAGAAACTGAAACAGAGTAAAGGTGCAGGAGGAGTAACAGAGCAATCTAATCAGAGTGACAATGGAGAGCCACGAAATGCAGCAGGCAGAAAAAGAGCAAACTAAATACCTGAAGAAGAAATTAGAAAAAAAAAAAATCTGTTATAATGAAAACAGGATAGGACGCAATAAGAACACTCAGCATGAATCAACAGAAATGAACCTGAGAGAAATGTTCTGTACAACAAAAGGAACATTTTACTTGTCTACATGTCTCTTACCATCTGGTGTCAAAATGATCTCACCCTATTCTAATGTGTAATTTGGCTTCATCTTTTTCACCAAAAGAAAATCTGAATTTTTCAACACAATGAGAACTTAAGAACTTCTAAAAGCTCTGTGAGGGGAAAAAAAACCCATAAGACACCTGTTAATTTATACAGCTATTACAAAGCAACCTTGAAATTTTTCATCCAAACTGAAAGAAGCATCTTTATAGAGATGCTATCCTGCACTGAAACTCAGCAGAAATACAGATAGAAAGCAGGGCAGTATAATGTGAGGACACAGAGATAGAGACACAGCGTGCTAAGTTACTCTTTTTATCTGGTTGTGTTTATGATTTATTTTTACTTTATTACATGTGTAAATCTGCAGCGCCTTTACAAAGCCGGCACCTGAATTTGACGTCCATCATTGTAGTATGGTATGGCTCAGAAGACATTTGCTTGGGTCAGAGGTGTGGTTAGTAGACACAGACCAAATTTACTTGGCAGGTGATTTGTTTGCTTCTCTCACGGGTATTATTTCAGCCACAGTGGGATATCTGATGCATAAACTTGCTGAACGTCCTTGAGTTTAGTTTCTCTTTTTCAAAGTGGAAAAACACAAGGCCTGTTTAGAAAATCAAATTTCTGTCCAACGGTAAACTGAAATCTGTTACTGAATAAACAGAACTTTTAGAATCATGCTACATTTAATTCATACAAAGACAACAACACTTCTCTCCCGATCTCGCCCTGTACTTGGCCAATCAGTTCTTTGTGGATGTGAAGTAAATTGTAACATCTAACAACACTCAGCAACATTCATATTAGATTGGATTGCATTTTTTTTAACAGAATTTTGTTGTGGATCTCAGTTTTAAGGATGAAAATCCTCAGTGCCTCTGAGGGTGACACCGGGAAGATTTCAAAACAATCTCCCTTTTCCAATCACCACTGGCATATGGGCCCCACTAATAAACAGTGGGGATAGGGGACAGTACATCTGAGAAGGAGTTATGGTACATGTCTGTCTTCTTGATCCCAGAACACTGAGAGGAAGACAAAGCCCTGGGAGACAGGACCAGACCCGACAGAGAACAGATGGCCTGACACACACACACACACACACACACGCACGCACACACAAGCACTCACTCTCTCTGAGACTATGAGATATGAACACATACAGCATGCAAAGACAAACACACAGACGACACACTGAGACAGGAATGATATATATATAAAACACTGACAAAGGAAAGCATACATGCAGACACACTAAAACAGACAAATGATATGGCTGCACACAACAAAAGCCCACCACATACACAGAAGGGCTTGTTTGTCATGGAAACACAATATGAATGATGTTTTCCAAGCATCTGTTCTACACCAAGCTGCAGGTCCTATTCCTCAGCAGTCAGGTAGAAAGACTGAGACAGAGAAAGAGAGGAAGAAAGATAAACAGAAAGAAGGACTGTTATAAGAGCCAGAAATAGAAAAACAGAGGAGGGGGGGAAAGTTCGACCGATAAATAGAAAAGGAGAAGGAGATAATATCAGAATAGGAAGCAAGTGAGGCAGAGCAAAACTACTCTCCTGTCCTCTGTTATCATCTGTGTTTATTGATCATATTCACTTCGACAGGAAAGTACTGTTTGCTCTGCGACGCTCAGCTCTGGTTAAATAAGGAAATGAGAGACAGCCCTGCGTCATCGCTGATAGTCATTGTTTGTGTTTGTGGGTGTGTGTGTGTGTGTGTGTGTGTGTTTGTGTGGGTGATAAGCTCAAAACATCTCCGCCAGATTGTATCTTCCAAGTAAGATGCAAATGCACATATGATGATGGAAATAATTCCATATACTCTCTCTTTTTCTCTGTATATGCATGCAGTAACAGGTAATAAATTAATGAAAAAACCTGAATAAATTAGTGGAGAAACACAACAGATGCAGATACTTTCACATCCAATAATGCTCTGCTGCACATTTGATTCTGATTTTTTATCAAGATTGCAAGAGGCAAAGATCTGAGTGACTTTTAAAGAGGGTTCATTGTTGGGGCATGGATGGCAGGAGCACACACACACACACACATATTTAACTAGACTGGATTCCATATACTGCATATTATACTGTACATATGTACTAGAGTTTGACCAGATCAACTGTTGAATGACTGACACTGATATATTAGAAATATCCAAAACAGTCTTGTTTGAAGTTTGAACCCTCAATAAATCCCCCTCAAAATTAAAAGAATTTATGAATTTCCCAGAGAACATTACTTCTCTGAAGGTGAAATACCTTCTAAACTTTATTCAGACCATCACAGTGCACAGAAGCTCTTAAACGTTTTATTAAAACCGATATAATGACAATGATTTCAAAGTAAAATTCAAATTAAGATCCTTTTACGATAACATTTTGTTGGCAGAATAGAAAAGGCCAAACTGAGTTAACTAGAGTTTATCTTGACTGAAAATAAAGCTTCTGTGCACACTTTGGATCCAATAGCTTAATAATTAGCTTTGCAAGAATGAAGGTGAAGTACTTTGTGAATACTTTGTAAACCGTCACCCAGAGATGTGCAAAGTTGAGGACGAAGCCACAGAACTGGCCAATTGGCCAACTAAGGTACACTGCAGCTCATAACAAAACATGTAGCCAACTTCGATCAGGGGCAAAAATAACTGGCATCATGGCTTATTTTCATTTCAAAAGACCTGCACCTGTACAGCACTGTGGATAATAATGGGTTTCCCTAGAAAAAGATTTGCAGCAGAGAGGGTATTCTTCACTGCTGGAGACAAAATGCCGGTAAGAGCACAGCAGAGCACTCTTATCCAGAAAACATAGACCATTTTTTCTTTGTTTGTGGTCAGGAAACTACATGTTAATTTCCTTGAATTCATTCTTTCTCATGCTGGCAGAACATGGTTCCAAGGTATTGCAGTTTTACTGTTTTTTCAAATAATAAAGCCACATACTCTCACACACTTAGGTTGTTTTTTTTTTTTTTTTTTTGATTTTCAGACAAAGACCTTGATCAAGAGCAGCTACCTTAACTGCCAGGTGCGTTTCATATTGCTATTCAGTGAGACACAAGTAAATAGTTTGGCTCACAGTGCACTGGAGTAAGGGCCTGAAGACAAA
Source organism: Toxotes lorentzi (assembly GCA_037833715.1). Lineage (NCBI taxonomy): Eukaryota > Metazoa > Chordata > Actinopteri > Toxotidae > Toxotes > Toxotes lorentzi. Next base: position 12,225,492 of record JBBMJY010000004.1, read on the forward strand.
GCAACTTTCTCTAAATTGAATCATGAAACCACACAACTAAAGTAGTCTAACTGTAAGTCTCCCAAACATTCTCGTCCTTAACAGCCAATATTAATGTTCACTTAAACTACTGACTCATATACAGGTCCAACCCCAACATGCACAGCATGATTCATACAGGAGATGCCAGTTTCTCAAAACTCCAAACTGCTAAAAGTGGAAACTGAATCTTCCTGGGTGTATGGATGGATTTTATATTACAGAAATGTTAACACACAGAGAGAGGTTAAGCTTATCTGTATACAATTTGATATAATCCCTCAAAGTCAGAGCCCATTTAGTTATCACCAGAGCAGCTCCAGGTTTTATCCTTTGATGACAGATGAAAGACTTTGTTTTTTTTTTCTGGGATCACAGGAAGGAACTGGGCTCTTCACATTTTACATGTCGCTTTAGTGCTGCTGTCAGGGAGCCAAGATGTCCTGTTTAGGTATTTGAAGTACTTTACATGTGTCTTATGTGTTGCATGTCGACATTTCTTTTCTTCTTGTCACAATTCCCCATCAATACTAGAGAACCTGTATTTTTTTCTGTTTAGGCTGCCATTTAGCTGTTAGGATTCTGCAGACTTAACCTCTGACCTCTATGGAGAAATGGAGTGCGGTAATTTACCTTTAAGAACCCATAAAGTTCTGAACTGTTATAAATGTTATCTAGCGTGTAGGTGAGCTGCTTTTATGCACATAGGAAGTCAGAAAAAAGGAGGATAAATGATACTAGAGAGCACAATTAGTCATCAAGACTCATTTTCATTCAGGCTCTCAGATATTAATCATGTACGGTAATTGTCTGTGTAGCCCACAGCTTTTTTTTTTTTTTTTCCACAGAACGTCACTGCAGGAATATTCATATCTTATTAGATCTAGATACATATAAACAAGCATTATGTAAGACTGCAAGTCCACCTACTTGATGTCCTACATATAGAAGCTATTCACAGCGGAGGTGTTTGTTTTTAGAGGAAGCCTGAAGATATGGAGGACTTTATTCACCTATACAAGCATGCAGTATGTCACAACTTGTGTGTTTCTTACGCAATAACAAAAACTTTAATAACATTTTGATTGTTTTTTTTTTCTGATGCTATTTAAGGAAAAATATAATTCAATATTTTCAATGCAGGGGTTTATATTTTGTTAACCATGTCGTTTCCTACTATCCCTACTAGAGCACCGCCATGTATTTGGTCTTTATGCTATCAATCACTTGAAGCACGTGGATGTCACCTTTTTCAAATGGCTTCAAATTCTTATTTAATTTTGGGCTGAAACATTTCCAAATTAAAAGCGAAAACCTGAAAGGAGAGGAAAGGAGGAAACACTGTCTTTGATCCTCATAGGATCCTGGTTCTGCCACGACCGACAGCACCAGATCTCATCAAACTGTCACTGCTCTGCTGTCCCATGAAGCAGAAACATCTGAAAAAAAAAACAAAAAACTGAGGATGTTTTTAGGATGTCAGGAGATATGACTTGGATGGATGCTGCAGACACATCGGAGTGCCAACTTTGAAAACAAGCCTGTCTACCTAAATGAATGCAGATACATAGATGGACATGAACAGATGAATAGGGAAGTATTCAGTTTTAAATCTCAAATTCCCATTTTTCTGATTGGAGAGGCTTTGGTATCCGCACCCCCTGATTTAACACATCAGTCAACGCATTTCTAGCCCCGCTAACATGAACCTGGATTATTCTCTGAGAAACACAAGCTCTCAGCCAGGAAAAATAGGTACTCATAGTCTCCTCCAGGCCAAACATGTCACTTCTACTCAGTGGAAAATAAAAAAATAAACCTCTCTCTCTGCTTACTGATGGACAAACTGCTTCAGAGTAGTCAGTCTTTTTGACTTTTATGAGGATGTCTGCGCATTGAAATGTTAATTTGCACCTCAATAGTCAGGCAGGTGGCTTGTCTTGTGTTGACAACTTAAAAGCTACAGATTCAATCACCACAGAGGCAGTGTGTGTCTATCAACAGTCTATCAAGTGTCCTCAAGCGAGACACTGAGCCTTTATCTCCTCATTCACTTCAAGCTGGTGAGGACGCGAGTGTCAGCTAAATGGCTGTCAATGTTAGGAACAAATATCTACATACGTATAATCTGCATGTTCAGTCTCCATTTAATATCTGTCTTCTGAGCATCACATGAAGCTGTCATGATCGGTAGCGGGTAATGGATCACCTTCTAGCAGGACAGACAACCATTATCATCCATCCTCATCTCACCAATGATGAGGATTGGCAGTGACAAGCCTCCCTCGCCCTTATTCTATCAGGGTCTCTCTCCCAGTCGCTCATTAATAACAAAGATTAACACTGACAGAGCTGCTCTCTCTCTCTCTTTTTTACCATTGTTTCTATGCCAGGCTTCTCTCCCTCCTATTCAAAACTTTCACTGCTTTTACCCAAATTTTTATTTCTTATTTTTAACAAAACACAGGGCAATGAGGCACTAAATACTTCAGCAGCTATCCACGTCATCAGCTGCCACACTGCACTGTTAAAATGATTTCAAAATCATCCAGGTCCCAAACTTCCCATCTTGACCAGAACTTCTGTTGTACCTCTTAGGAGGATGTTCTGCAGTTCTACCCTGTAAAACATGGTGATTTATTTATTACAGAAAAGCTGGGAGGAGGCCTGCATGTTTTATGGGAATTACATTTCTATAATATCCAATCTTACTGTATCTTTCTCCCTCACTTTTCTAATTTTATTGTTTACCTGTCCCTGAGTCATGTTACCCTGTCAACAGATTGATGTATCACATCAGACCTGCTGGGCTGAGCTGTGGTCAGCTCCTATTAAAGATTTTACCCTTGCATCTGACAATTGATCCGCAGTGATGAACACACAGAAAATGTATGACAACACCAATGATGGATGCATGAAGCATGTAAAAAAAAAAAAAAAAAAAGAAGAAAAAGATAAAGTAACACAGCAGTATGGAAATGATGCTGACAATAGCAGAATGAAAGCATTTTGTTTAGGTTGCATCAATATTTTATTTAAGTTTCGAAGTCTTTATCAGGATGAAATCAAAATGAAATGATATTATCCTGAGATTTCCAACTTTTAGAATGTCTCGGTTGTTTTATTATTTCATTTAGCCCTGACATAGGAGGAGATTTTATATCAAAACGCTGTCTCAAATAAATTATTGATGCATCGAGTCTATGAATGTGCTGACCTTTTGTCAGCATGAGCTCTCATATGGACACACAAACACACACATAGGCATATGTTCGGGCAATGAGGTGCATTTGATCAGTTTGGAAACACTGCAAACACTGCAGGGCGTACACCCACACACGCACGCACGCACGCACGCACGCACGCACGCACGCACGCACACACACACACAAACACACAATGTACCTAGCTCTTTAAGCAGGGAGCCGTTCTCTGACTTCCATCTCTCCTTTTTCTTCTCAGGACTACTCTTCCTCCTCTCCTTCCCTTTCTCCTTCACTCCATTCTGCTTCCTCTTTTCTCCCTTCTGGGTTTTCTCTGCAGGGAGACACAGAAGATGGGCTCAGTTGAAGGATTTAGTTGATTTATTCAGTTTAAGCCTGATTTAGCTCGAGCGTGTCACTGAGACCAGGGGAACGTCTTCCTTTCAGGTGGAAGGCAAGTGAAAAAGTAGCAGGCAGTAAATGTTCAAGATCCATGCTAATCAGTTCATGAAAGTCTTTCAGATGATCATTTTCCTACAATTAAGCTGATAGTAAAAACGTAGTGTTTGATGTTTAGATGTAAACATAACTTACAAGACGGATAGTTGCCAGAGGGAGAAATAAATAAGGAAAAATAGTAAAAACAGAATGTGTGGTGGGGAGTGGGGGTCTCTGGTGAACTTGAATTTAAGGCCTGAGGAAGTACAGTTTGCACACATTAAAGACGCACTCTTTGATTGCGTTAGATTGTGTTATTATGCCCCCTAGAATTTACTACTCACGTTTTGAAACACATTAAGAGCTTGTGGCTGCTAATTGAGAAATGTTTATATACTGACATCATCCTGGGTGAGCACCCAGCAGAAGTAATCATCAAAGGCTGATAAAGGTCGCAGGCCAATTTGTGGTTGGCGGAGAGGGGGACGCAGCCTGGTGCAACAGGTGTCACTGACATGTGGAAGGTGTAGGCTGACACTGTAACTACTTCTAACTGCCCAAAAGACTGGAGATTTACCAGGCAAACAAAATAACATGAGGAGGTTTCCTCTGATGCTCTGAGACCCTGCGGAGGATTTATCTCTGCTGCTGTTACAAAATAAATGTTTTCCACTTTGTCTGGAAAACTTGTGCAAAGTGTTGATCTGAAGGCTGAAAATTCTCATGCCCAGGTTGTCAGACAGACAACTCAGGAGGTCGCAGTCAATTAGCTTTACTTCTATCGACAGGTTATTATATGGACATTGGCACTGTCTTTACATCTTGTGCTTTATCACTGTGGCCAAAACGTGACTTGCCTCCTGATGAGGTCTAGCGATAGTTTAACTTCTGTGACACTGCTCTTCTACCCAGATAAAACCTAAATGCCTGGGATGAATGTTAATGCTTGTTTTAAAGTTTGTTTAGTATTCTAGTTGAAGTCTGAGAGTAAGGCTGTCAGGTTTAAAACCCACGTGGCCTTGAAGAACAATACCTTGGTAAACCTCAGAATTAAAACAAGCAAAGATGACTCATGGTCTTCCTGTTTCTCTGTGTGTGTGGATGCACGGTGTCACATGTTCTTGTATCTTTAAATAAAAATCAAGCACTTCAGTCCACCTTTCAGATTTTTTGAACAGAAAAACAACAAAACCGCAACACTGTCTGACACACTGTCAGACGCTGCCTCTCAGGAAAGAGACATACGCGCACATATAGCACACAAACACATTAGTTGTGTGTCAGTCTTCAGGTCTGTGAGCATGCTGACACACACGCTGTATGACATGTAACAGAGCCCCGCGGAGCACCACCCTGCTGTGAGCTGTCCTCTCACTCCAGGAGACCTCGCTCCCTCCCTCCAGCTGGGAGTGTTGCAGGTAACAACAAACACTGATGTGTACACATGATGAAAGACTAAATCTGAACAACACCTGACAGTACAATTCAGGCCAACACACTAGTCTTAAAAAAACTACTACTAATAAACACTAACTTCCACCATCACTTATCCTATCAAGGGAGCTATTCAATAAGAAGCTATATAGCTGTTTTACTAATAATTATAAATTGCATAAATAATTATAAGTTGCAGCTTAATTTTCTTTTGATCAATCAATTTCGAAACAATCAATTCGGCTCGGCTAAATTCAATACCGTTTTTTTTTTTTTGTGGCACGATTCCCCTTAAAGACAGAACAAAACTGATTGTTGCTCAACTCGGCAGATACACACACAAACACATGCACGTTTAGCGCGCGTCTGCACACACAGACACACACAGCATGTAAGAAACGATGCAGTCACACTCCACTGACTCACATATAAAGCGCGCCGATGATCTCTCTGTGTCCCTCGTTCTATGGCATGGGAAGCCCTTATTGTTGGGATGTCTTGTTGTAACAGTCTCCTGCTGTTTACACAAACACAGAGCTCTGCCTGCTTGGCTAACTAACTCTCCTGCTGCTGGCTATCATCTTCATAGATATGTGTGTATGTGAATGTGTGTGTTATGTGCTCGTGTGCGCGCACGCATTGATACAGTAGGTGGCGCCTGCAGGTTCATTACTGTTATACTGGGTTTAGAACTACTGTTTAGAAAAGCTGAATTTATTTGCTTGTGTGTGTATCGCTCAACAGTCACTCTTGGGTGAAATAGTTGACATGGATCATGTGACGGTTAGATACATCGGCAGTGCTTTGAGCTAAAGGCTAACATTTCTTAGTTTAGCATTTTAACTAACACACTGTACATTTGCTAATTAGCACCAAACACAAAGTACTGTTGCAACTGATGGAAACACATACTGCAGGTATGTGGTTAGAAACCAAAGTATTTAAGTAAGTATTGTACAAATTACATCTTTGACCTGATGAAAAGTCAAGAGGATCAATAATGTCTGTACCAAATATCAGAGCAATCTGTCCAGTAGTTTTTTGAGACATTTCATGCAACACACACATGGTGGTGACACCATGTGGGTCACACTTGGAGTGTAAAATTTGTGCCAATCTATGGTGTGGATGCTGAGATATTGCACATGGTATGCAAAAACTCTGAGCTGCTGGTGGTGCTGTAGGAAGTCAGGGGAATCACCAAAGTCAATAGGATTCATCCTCAGGGAGCCATGAATGTCTGTACAAAATTTCATCTTGACACATCCATGAGTTGTCCAGTTGTCCAAAGCGGTGGAGCAACTGACAGTCCGACACTGCCATCCATACAGCCGTGCCGCTAGCATGGCTAAAATAAATAATATTTAAGCTTTAAGTATAATCTATGGTATGATACTGTAGCTGCATGGTGTGTGTGTGTGTGTGTGTGTGTGTGTGTTGGTCAGTACAGTAGATGCCAACGCTTTATGTATGTGTGTGGCTGTCACAGCCAGCAGTAGGCTGTCCTCATGCTTGCTTTAGCATGGAGGAGCAGGACATGCATGAATGAAGTTGAGAGAGCCCAGAGAGAGATTTCACACTGACTGTGTGTGTGTGTGTGTGTGTGTGTGTGTGTGTGTGTGTGTGTGTGTGTCTGTGAGGACTGAGAGAGCAAAGGAGAAGAGAGATAGTGTGAAAGTATAGTTCAGTAGGAGTACAGTGCTTCATGTTTAGAAAGAGGAGCAAGAAAAGGGAGAACAAAAGAACATTTGAGTGTACTGTATGTTTATGTTGGCATAAAAAGTTTTTATTTTTATTTAGGGATATTCGTGTTTTCAAAGAGCTTTCGTGCTTCACCTCCATTTCAGAAATAAATGTAAGGTGAAGAGGAAGGATTAACGCAGAAGAGACGTTATGGACTGTATGTAACTGACGGGGTGCATGCTGATTAGGAAGATGAAATGGGATGGAATGAGGTGTGAAAAGTGTGGATGAATTTTATTTACAGGTCCATGACACATCACCTCCTGCGCTGAGATCAGACGTGGCTGAAACCCATTTGACACTAAAGCAGGAAAAACTTTAACTTTTGTTTGATAGACGGAAAAGAACAACTGCTCATCTTGAATCTCAAAAATCAGGTTTTATTTACGTCCTGGATTCGACTCTGGCTCATCTGCAAATGAAAGCTTTTTGTTTAGTTTGTTTTTAGTACAAAAGGAAGTTTCCAGTGCGCCGTTTGATGCGCTTTGCACTTGTGATTGTCAGAATATAATCAATAGACAAATGGAGGCTGGACTGCTGACAAAACAACTATAACCCTTTTTGACAGCCGGAATTTTTCCAGGAACCCAGAGACCTTTTTAGGAATTTAGGCATTTTCTCTGTATTTCAACCAGAGGAACAAAGGTCTAAATTTAGTTCCTGGGCTGCAATACTCGTTCTTTCAGTCTCCCTTTCTCTGTCTGAACATTCATTCAAACATCACAGCTTCATCATGCAACAGTAAATTAAAAACAAACAACACTATGACTACTAATTTAACACACTGAATGAAAAGGGATTTAACGCCGCTTTTATCTCAATTAACATCAGTCAACACCTCCGGAGGTGGTTTCAACAAGACGCTTACACCTAGCTTTTTTTTAATTTTTTTTTTTATATCTGATAGGTATCCAATCTCCCTGAAACGCAGTAAGTGACCAAGTGTAAATGTGGGCTTAGTTCTTGGTACAAGGGAACAACAACTTTGAAATCTCGCTGAATCCTTACTAAAGTCTGCCATGTGGAATTGCTGTGGAAGTGGCAGGAGTATCACATTACTGTATTAAACTTTTTCTTTTCTAAGGAGGATTTTGAGATTGCAATTACATCTACCAAACACTTCTCCCACTTTTTCCAATTTATTTTATGGCTTTTGCTGAAATTGCAGAGGCCATTAACGCCAGGGGATCTTTGAGGGAGCTCCCAGAGGGAAGGCTTCTTCGCACAGCTCCTGCATTGTAATTTCTTCTCTTTTTGTTTTGACAGGAGGACCATCTTATCCTCTGATCTCCCAGGGATCATTTTTCAACATTTTTCCCATTTTTTTCCCCTAATCTGATCTTGTTCTTTTATATGTTCTACAGCTTGGAAAAAGGGAAAACTAAGTCTTTGGGTTTTCAAGGACGCCTGCAGGCTCTGCTTGAACATGTGGAAGCTTTCCCCCTGCAGGTTGTAATCTCAGCACAAATCCAACTATCAGCAGTGGAAACCTTTTTAAACACGTTTTTGTCAGATCTGTGCTTTTTTCCCCCCCTCTTTTGTCTTTACATTCTGCTGTTGCCTTTCTCTCCATCTCTGCAATATTATCCCTCCCTCCAAACCTCCTTCCCTCTCTAGTTTAGAAGGTGCAAACGCACCGGGGGATTTGTCTTTTTGAAGTTTGTGATTAATTTCCCCTCTTTCTAGGTGCGCTGAACTGCAGCGTGAGTCTATGTGTGTGTAGCCACTGTGTCCCATTTCTTACCTGAGCTCATTAGTGCAATGTGAGAAAGTTTTTTTTTCTCTGCGCTTCTGTCTTTTCCTCCCTTTCTCCACCCTCTCTTCTGTCCTTTCTCTCTCATCATCGCTGTTCCTGTTTCCCTCTCTTCTTCCAGTCTTTCTTTCATCCTATCACCTTCCTGTCCCTTCCCATCCTCCTCTTCCTCCGTCCTTATTTTCTCTGTCTTCCTCACACTCCTGCACACAAATACACACACACACACTTTCTGAGAGCAGATCAGAGAGGCCAATACTAACCACTGTCAGCTTGTCACAGCTCGGTTTGAGCCAGAATGTAAATGTAGTGCACTTCCTGCATAACAATAACACTGCGTGCATGTGTGTGTGTGCTTTCAAAAAAAAAAAGTCCTACCGACAGAATATGCTGTATGTGTATCAGTGTTTCATCTAAAAAACATTACCTGCGGAATAATGTGCTGTAACACAGCTACAACTCTATGCATATGCGCACACAGGTGTGTATAAATAAGACTATTAAGAATGAGTAAAAACTCCCTACCAGAGATCAGCTGTAGAGAAATGAATCATCACCAAGAATTAAAACCAAACCAGGATTAAATTAACTAAAAACAAAACAGGGTTTCATTGTCAGGTTTCGACTGCGATGGCGATAAAGGGGAAATCCTGTTATCTTAAGGTTTATACTGTATACAGAAGTGCAATAAGGGTTCTCGCTAAGCAGAAGTAACTCAGTGCCTTCCTTTGAATGAGTCAGGTTTTGTTTTACCCAAGACTTATTCCCATCAAGGAAAAAACGTCATTGGCCATTAAAACACTTTATAGGCGCTTTAGACAAGATTAAGCTGATCTCACTACATTAATGACATTAACGTCGCCCTCAGGATGAATTGTAGTGACTTTGATTATCCCCATAATTTGTCCATTACTTTGGTTTATGACTACATACCTTCAAAACTAATGACATTACCATCAGCTGTACTTTGTGCGTAGTGCTCATTAGCTAATGCTTTAGATGCTTAACTAAGATGGAACCAACTTCTTGACAACACTTCTCTTTAAACTACGACCACGGTCTTTCCCTGTGATTGATGAGTAGTTTCATTTTGACATTTCAGAATGAGGACTTAACTTTTTTCAGATCGTTCTTTCATGTCAAACTGTTTTCACGTTCGGTCTCGCTGAGGTTTTGAATGACTGTGTTTTGAACTTCTACTAATTTTATCACGTATGAATAATCTGCCATCATGTAGCTCCTCTGTCTGCTTGTGAGACTACAGGGATGTTGCCTGTCTGCCAATCCGCCTTGCTGGTAACATGCTAGCATTCACAAAGCATGACGAGAGCAGCCCCCTGACATGACAGACAGGCAGATAAACACGAAAGACAGACAGGCGCACTGGCAGACAGAGCGTGGAACATGACAGAGGAACTACTACGAGAGACAGACAGGCGGACAGAGGTTAGCCGTTCTGCTTTAGTTGGGTTAGAGGAGAGATGTGTGCGTTTTCCACATGGAAACAAGCTCAGAGGGAGATGAGGGGAGAAAGCAAAGTGTTGCTGGTGGAGGGTAAGCTCAGGGTATCTGCAGGTTTCTGAAAATCTGATTTTACAATTGCAAAGCCTTTTTCTGCTGCCGAGAATTGGAAGTTAGACCAATTTTAAGAAAAAAAGTAAACACTGGCAATATGGCCTTAAAAAAAAACATCCTGTAAGACCAAGAATATTTTTCAAATTAAGTCAGCAGTATTAGCTCGTTCAGTATTTTGAGACATGATATCCAACTAATTCTGCCTATTTTATTTAGCCTGTTCTGCTATTTATGGATACATATGCATTCATATGATTGTCATGATCAAATCGGCAAACTGGTTGGTTTTAATTAACATCTTTGTTAACTGTATTAACTACTGTGACCAATGTACTTATCTGAACACAGCTTGTCTGTAGTGTGGTCCAAAAAAACATAACTTTAGGCCATGGTTTCAGTTACATTTAGTGTCACATAATATCACAAAATCAGTCTGTGTGGCCAGAAGGACAAGAGAAGAACAAACTGAGACAAGTGATGGACTGACTAAAGCAGTGTGTCGGATGAGACAACCGGGGAGAGACAAAGACGGGGAAAACATAACCGTTAGAGGACGCCACAAATGAGAGAAAGAGAGAGACAGAAACAGATGGAGGAGAAAATAGGTTACAGAAGAGGATAAAGAGAAATGGGCAGTGGAAAATAAGAGAGAAGGATAACAGAGGTGCAGAAAAGAGGTAGATACAAGGTGAGGGACACGACAAATCATGATAGCAGACAACCTCATCCTTCACTCTCTGCTGCTCTCTTTCTCTCTCTCTCTCTCAAACACACACACACACACACACACACACACACACACACACACACACACACACACACACACACACACACACAC
>JBBMJY010000004.1:12236514-12264481 GCA_037833715.1 Toxotes lorentzi
CACACACACACACACACACACACACACACACACACACACACACACACACACACACACACACACACACACACAAACTATCCGCTCTAATCTAACTCCTGTGGCAGTGTGAATAGATATGGCTGTTTAGTGCCAGCAGCTCAGCTCCCGGTACCTGATGGCAGCAGTCTGCTGAGTCAGGAGCTCTGCACTGCACGCATGCCTGCGTATGTGTGTGTGTGTGTGTGTAAGAGAGAGATACAGGGAGTTACAGAGAGAGTGAAAGTGTTTGTAAGATTTAGTTGAGTGAATAAATGTGTGTGCAGCCTTCCTAGGCAATGATGAGCCCTGCAAATTGATGACCCTAACAACACACACACACACACACAGCCTGCCACAGGGGCAGGCTGACAAGAGTTCACAAGCATTACCATGCCAGCGAGACATCACCACTATTACCATGACAACAGGCTTTTCACTTTCATCAGCATGACAGCTGCAGATCACGACTAAGAGCTAACATGGTTCCTTAACATTATTCTAGACAAACACAGGTCACTATAATTTCTTAACAACTATATTTCTGCATCATCTCCATAACTAGGGTTTGCCATCATCACCATAACAACAACAGCTTGGAAGTCTGGCAGCAAATACGAAACAGAGAGCTAAAAATCTGGCTGTGTAATTCAAATTCAACCTTTGTTTTAATCATCAAGTTGAGAAGGTTGCTCAGTCTTGCTTTATTCAGCTGATACCTGTATATATCTCCAAGATAAGCTTCTTTCTATCTACTGATAAGCTGTTAATGCCTTTATCTCCTCTCGACTCTAGACAAACTGAGTCTTGTCTTAAAATAACCAAACCACAAAACTAACTGTGATGGAAGTAGAGGCGGGTGATGGAAACGGAGGGCAGCACAACGCTGCTCAGTGCAACCCGTCTCTGTTGGTCGCTCCGATTCTCTCAGCTCCGGTGTCCGGCTGACAGCGCTGTCAGCAGCCCGGCAGGACAGACACTGTGCGGTGCGGTAGGATTTCATAACTGAGCTATGACCAAGATGCCAACTTTTTCTTTCTCTGACTCTAATTTTATTGTTTTCAGATCCCAGGTGATTATTAGAGACATTAGCACAGGTTTTTATGGAAAACCTGAAAGTCATGTACAGGAGTATGGTGCAGTAACTAAAGGTGCAGGGTAGTGAATGACACACAGTCTTTCTCCTATCAACAGTAATAATGCTAAATGTGTATAGAAATGAAAAATACAAAAAAAGAAAAAACATTAACCAGTAAACCACAAGCATTTGACCAATAATTACACTGACACTGACCCCCTATGCTATTCAGTGTGTCAAAGCATTCATGTGAAATTAGTTATGACACACACTTATAATGAACCACTTCTGTACAACGTCCACAGTGCAGATGTTAAAGTGCAGTGTGGAGTAGCTAATTAACCCCAGCAGGAATTGCTTGTTAGTTTATGATTTAAACCACCAAACTCCATGATTTCGTACATTTTAATCAAAAGAAATGTATCATCTAATAAAAAGGGAAACACGTGGTTCAATAAAAGTGGAATCTCAGGCCTGAAAACACAGTACCAAGCTAGCAACACACCTGGGGTGGAAGTTCACTATCAGCCCTGTGTAGGCAGATTGCTAGGTCCAGTCCCTAGTGGGTCTTAGTCTTAGTCTTAGTTTGTTGCGCTGAAAAAAGTACAGTCCAGAATCTGTCTGTTAAAACTGGACTAAATCTCACAGAAAAGTTTAGGTTTTGTAGACTAAGAAGCATCAATCAGTAAATCTCTTATGAAAAGCAATTTATAGAATAAACATGCACCAGAGTTTCTTGCTTTAACTATTATTGATTGTTTTCGTGCCTTTGTTCTGTCTCTGCTTCGTATAGTTTGTTTCAATGAACTTGTCAGTTTTTTTATTTAACACTGTCAGAAAGAAAGATTTTTGATGAATTTTGAAATGTATTATTATTATAACAGTGAGTTTACTATAACCACAATTGAAACTAAGTGAGTTTCGGGTGAAATGATAATGATACAAATAATCAAGGGTGATAAACGACAAGTAATCTTTTAGCAGTCTCCTATAACAAGTGGTAAACATACAAGTAGAATTTTTAAAAGATTAAATGCTGAACAAAAAAAAAAAAAGAGAACTCCACTTAACCTGATATACCACTAAGATTATAACCCTCATTTGGAGCAGACATCTAGCCAACACAGCAGCCTCAACTCAACCAGCTATCTTCGTTCTTCCTGATCTACATCATGGAGCAGCTGCCTGAAATGCATCGAGGTCAGTCATCCATGTAGGCCGAATAGGAAATCGAGCTCCATTTATGTGGATGGTGTGTGTCACAATATCTAGCTGGACTATTATTTCAGCGTTCTTTGCTGTGCAGATGTCAAGTGTGGCCTACTGTGCAAAAATGATGACGGGCCATTTCCAAAACTGTCCACCCACCACACTCAGCCAACACGGTTTTGGGCGCGCGTTATGCACTTGAGTACTTTTATTTTTTTGGGGTGCACAGAGTGTGTGTTGGCGGCCTTGGCTGCAGTGCTGGAGTGGGTGAAAGGTAAAGTTTTCGTACACTGGTGAAATTAGGTTACTGGAATTAGAAAAATAACCACAGACACAGTCAGGTTTTCTCTCTCTCTTACCTCCAGCCATGTCCTCTTCCAGTAGTTGTATCTGCAGGTGGAAGATCTTCTCCTGGAGGTCGCACAGGGTGTGTTTCATCTTCTCCCTTCGTGTCACCATGTAACACAGGTTACGCACCTGAAACACAAGACATCACTGTTTTAAATAACAGGACAGAGGCGCGACACAAGCACCACATTTTCATTTTCTCTCATCACGAGAAACATAAATCAGTGAGGAGAACAAAGGCATAAACATGACTGGCTGACATGTAGACACAAATGCACACAAACATCTTGTTCAGTGTTCAATGTCTCAGACAGATTAACAACAATTGTTCAGTTTTACAGCACAAAAAAGGTACAGTCACATCACACATCCGTTCAATAAAATTACAATTAAAAAGCGTAAGATGATTTCTGTCAGGAATTGGGAGTAGATTCAACAGGTGGCCAGGAAAATTCTGAATAATAATGTTATTCTGCATCTGCTGGATGTGTAAATAAGTAAGAGTCTACTAACATAGCAGGGAAATTGTGATAAAAAATATATATGCCAGAGGTGGATGTTTTTTTTCAGCATGTTTTAGAATTCTTCTGCTTTCCAGTGGCCAAAAGTGGGAAAAAAAAGTAACTTTAATAATTGTTTGCATACCTGACTCCCTGCAGGTGAGTCAGTATCACTACATCACAAGTGACCAAAGCCGGATGCAAATTTTAGAAAAGAGTATGGTTAAAAACATAACAAAAACACAGTAATATATGACATTAAGTTTGCAAGAATCCAGTGATGAGAGAATCAGAGGTAAGAGTCAAGAGGCGACTTCCTGTTTCCTGCCTATAAACTGGATCACAGAGTCTTCTTCCACTCAGACATAAACTCCATCTGAGCCCTCCTGCCCCTGCATACTATCAAATTACTATCATATGCAGTATACGTGTGTGGATAGAAAGTATAGTGCTGGGAGATGAATGTGTGAGTGTGCATGTTTTTGCCAAGCACATATGGATGTTCAAAGACAAGCTGTGGTTGTAAAAGTGTGTTTATATAAAAAAAGGAGCCAAAGAGAGAAGAAAACAAGTAGAGAGGCTGAGAATTAGACTGTAATTGAAAGACTTGGAATAAGGACTGAAAACTCCAGGAACATGTTTCCTTAGGGGGAAAGGACACAGAGTTAGTGAAACAGGAAGCTAGAGAGAGTCCATTTAAGTGCATTTAAACCAAAATTAGCTCCCCATTCATTTCAATGAGGAATTAGGAGCTGTTACATACAGTAACTGCACAAAATAATCCAACAGGTAGAAGGAGGATGCTCTTTCTCAGATCAGAACAACTTTGTACAGTGCTCTGTCATAATAATGGGCAAAAGTGTTTCTAGCTGGGGTGAAAAGCCGACTGTCATAGAACAGGCTCAGATGTCATAATAGTTTAAATATGGGGATCCTGGCGTATATTTTCAGACAATGTTTCCTGGGAGGGATCCATAGTGTTGTACTAAAAGTGCTGGAGGAAGTCGTAAAGTTATAAAAACTGTTGGATGCTGATCTGAAACTTTCTGTTTTGTTTTTTTTTTCTTAATCATTAGTCATCTACTGTATATTAGGCTGTGGGAGAATAAGCTGAGCTGATATAGCTTTAGCAGCATGGGCTAACAGAGCTAAAGTGAACCAAGAGTAAAAGAAAGGCAGAACCGCAGATAGCAGTTCCTGTACAACTTGTAGCCCTACTGTTGTGTAAATGTTTTTACACCACCATGTACACCACAGTAAAGGTTTACAGTTGTTTAGACATGTTGGGTTCAAAGCAAACAGTTATGAGCTGATGATATTAATGTACAAGACAAATAATTAATCCTCCTAGTTTTGTTTTAATTTACAGTACATTGTGTAGTTTGTGTGTCGTGAAGATTTCCAGTCTGTGGATATGCTGCACATCATATCCAACACAAAGTGATGACAACAAAGTAACTGGAGAGAGAGTGAGGTAGAGAGAGAGAAACTAATTGGGTCCAAGCCAGAGCACTTGAATCCCAAACTAACAAGCCAGAAACGGGATCTTTGCCAGCTGGATTTCTCTCACGAGGGTAAATCAGTAAGCATGTGTCTCTAACCACATATGTGTATGTGTGTGTGCGTGTGACCCATGGTGCTAATGTGACAGGGCCAACTGTGTGTGCGTGTGTGTGTGTGTATGTAGACACATTCAGGTATTAAAGAGGCACAACAAACAAGGAAATACAGATATAAACACAAAAATATTACATTGATAGGAACACAACATGAAACCACATTCTAAGCTGGACCTACCTGTACTGCAAAGTGTGCATGCAAAGGCGTGCGTGTGTGTATGTATAGGTGTGTGTATGCACTCGCAGTCCTGCATGCTGACTGTTTATCTGTTGGTCTTGATGGATTCGTCAGCCTGGCCTATCTGACCCATTCCATCCCTGTTAGAAGGCTGCAGATAAAAATAGCTGCTCAACTGGGACACAATGTGCAGAGCCTGGCTTTGATTAGGACACTCTGCGTGCGTGCGTGCGTGCGTGCGTGCGTGCGTGCGTGCGTGCGTGCGTGCGTGCGTGCGTGCGTGTGTGTGTTTTCAAAAGCAACTACCTCTGCCTGGACACATGACAGGGAGACTGGAGAGCAGGATGGGAGGTAAAGAGGAAGAAGAGCGATGAGAAAGGAGGGGAATTTGGAGAACAGTAACAGCTCAGTTGGACCTTGCTGTTTTTATTGACTTTCTCTCTTTTCTCCCACCCACCCTTTACCTACACATTTCATCGACTACCTTTCTCTCTCCCGCTCTCCTCCGAACTCTGAATATCAAAGCCAGCTGTCTCAAGCAACGGAGCAGCAGTGCAGCCTTTTTTTTTCTGTTCTTATTTCAACTGACTGAAAATGAACCAAACCAATGTAATTTTAAAAATAAAAAGCTCTTGTTGGAACATGAAGATAAAACATGACTATTAAATGTCATGAAGCCTTTTCGCTGGTAGAAATTTACTTTTATATTTCACCAAATGTATGAGTGAATGCATCAATAAATTACACACTCCTGTTCAGTAAGAATGTTATACTTGACTTTTTCATGACTTTCCATAACTTGTGGGTGTTGCATTTTCCACTACCGCTTTTCTGGGTTTGGCGTGTTGAAAAAAAAAAAGCCCAAAAGGTTTCACAGATTTCCAAGCTTCACTGTTTTAAAGACAAGCAATGTCAAATGGTAAGTTCAGTTTTAAGACCAAAACCAAATGACAATGAGTTTTCTTGCTTTGCTGCATTGCTGCAAACAAATCTTAGTCAAGCACAAGTCTTGAGAGGCATGAGGTGTCAAATGCCATTTCAAAATGTGTGTCAGAATAAGCAACTTTTAGAAGGACAATCTACACATTCCACAACTTTTAAAACCAAAATTGCTCTTTAAGTTCTGACACGAGAAACTAACCAGTGTGCTTAAGTGCTCTTTGAATTCCTTGTCAAAAGTAACAATATACAGAAAATTCTGTAAAAGGGTTAAGGGATAGCCGAGCTGAGATGGGACCTGAAGTGAATTTGTTTTTCTTTTGGCACAAACTGCCTCTGACCTTTTCTCATTCTGTCTCCTCTGTCTGTTACAGCCTCCTGCCCTTTACCAACTCTCTCCTTTGTCATTCTTTCCTCCACAATTTAATCCTCCATCCTCCCATCAGAACTGAAACCTCTTATCTCCTCCACACATCTGTACCTCAGTCCAGCTTCTCATTCCTCTTTAACTTCATCAGTCTTTTTCCCCCATCTCTGTCTGAGTCTATTCATTCATTCTGAGCGGCTATCCATCTCTGAATCAGCAAACACAGCACTGCTCCGTTTTTACTCGTCCCACTTAGACACGTTAACCCACAGACTCAAAAGAGCATGTGTTGGGCTACATAACCAAGCCTCACTTTTCAACACAAACATGTCAAAGCCTCGTTCGGTATCTCTCTGATAAACAGGCCGTGAAACCAAAGCCAAACAACAGATTTGCGTCATGTTGGAGGAGCGGACGAGATTTCATTGTTTTTCTTCTGATAATGAAACATGTAATGTAGTTGCTGCTTGTAAAAGTATCAGTGTTTTTACAAGTCTGGCAATCAGGAATGACTATTTGTCTTTTGATATCTTCACCAGCCTTAGGTGGAAGACCAACAAGCCCTTTTTTAATGTTAAGAGGTTCTAATCTAATAATGGAGGTATGGTAAATATGTTTATGCTCTTAGTATGTCAGGAAACGACCGTGCAGACAATTTCCAATTTACAAGTAAGAAATTTGCTAATTAATGGCTATGTGTCGTACCATCTGGTTATGACGACGTCAGTATGGCATATATGTGGACACTGGACGTTCATTAAGATAGGCGACGTGAATTAAACTTGACAGGTAATTAGCTTTTTGGCAGGTGGACCAGAGAGGTTATTTAAATCACAGGTTGAGGCAGAAGCAGTATATTTAAATCAGCAAAACAAATCCATTAATGGACTGTGCAACACTTAGTTTACGACAATAACTGATAAAATGGACCTATTGGGTTTTATAGATATTGCAAGAAACCAAGAGGCAGCATCCCTCTATCCATCTGTCTGCTCGTCCTGGTATTGGTAATCCATCCTCCTTCCTCCCTTAATCCCTCGACAACTGAACCCACCTCCTTTCTTTCGCATCCATCCATGACACGGCATGCTGGAGATAATCAGCATTACAAGTGTATTAACTGTGCTGTGCAAAGCCAGTGCCTCTCATACCACACTGTCTATATCTCTCACTATGTCGCTAACCTTCACACCGTAAGGCTCTCTCATCCTTTCTCTCTCTCTCTTAGTGTTTATTACCACTTCTCTCTACATTCATTATGTCTCTCCTGTACACATAGACAATCATACACAAAGTATATGTGCACACCTGAGTTCACACACACTTGCTAACTAGCTCTCTCTTTCTCTCTCACACACACACACAACCACTAATACACACACACACACACACACACACGGGCACGGTGCCCTCCTGCCAGACACCTGTTGATGTAATTAGTGGCTGGTGACAGCCAGTGTTCTGCTGTCCGCTTGTGTGTGTGTGTGTGTGTGTGTGTGTGTGTGTGTGTGTGTGTGTGTGTGTGTGTGTGTGTTCTGTAAGTGACAGTGATACAGAGAGGGACAAATGGGGCACTTTTCCATCCAAATAATGCACAAATATTAAGCACCCTGTCCAAAGGTAAGCAACAGACATGATCTGTTATGTGCTGAGGCTTGGGAACGTTACTCCTGAACAATTAACTTTGCAATTAAAAATTACACAGTGACAGTAAATTCTGGATAAATAAACTTCAGGAAGAAAATCACAGGTGTTACTAATTACATTAAAAGTGTCTCTGTTTTATTCAAGTGTCTCAGTAAACCTTGACAGTGTGACGTTGAGCCTCTGACAGGTCAAACTTTCTTTAGTAAAAAAATAAAACCTGAATATAAAATACAAGAGAAACTTCAATCGAGAAAACATTAACATCAACAGCAGCCTCAAAAATGTAATTTCTGTGGTGTGTGATGAATTAATATTGGATGACAATATTGATCCTGCCAATATAATGGTCTGGTTCTTTAAATCTGATTTGTCTTGGAGTTTTATTGCTGCTTCCCACCTAATATGACATTTGTGTGGCTTTGATGAATTGATTCATTTCCCCTGTCCACCAGACCATATGTTATATATATTTTTTGTTTGCCACATGCTAATAATATGTCAGTGCTGTCATGTCAGCACTGACATATGTCATCTCTTCCACCCTTTTCACCTCAGCCAACAATTCAAACTTTTCTTTCTATTTTGATATTTCAAACTCAGAATAATTAATCACATTAATCAATCAAAACTAAACGAAACATACAGTAATTAACGAGCGTCTCTTTCCACTCTGAGGCAGTGTGTAGGTGAATTTTCGCACACGCAGCAGGTCAGTCAACTGCAGTGTTTGTGTGTGGGTCTGAGAAAGACAGTGCGTGTCCATGTGTGTGTTTCCCTGGGCGGAAAGGCAGGAGCTGCGTCAGAACAAATTCCCCAACTGATCTCTGAGATAGAGATAAAAACCCAGTGGGACCAGAGAGGGAGTGTGTGAGTGTGTGAGTGTGTGTGTGTGTGCGAGCGTGCATGTGTGTTTGTGTTTGGAGAAAACAGGAACATGCGTCTGTATGTGTTTTCGGAGACAAAGCGTGTGTGTTTGTGTGTGAGTGGCTAAAAATGGATTTCATGGTATTGATTTAAGTGGTGTGTGACACGTAGTGAATTACTGTAAAGACGTACTAACAGGGAAGGAGTGGGCTAAGAAGAGATATAGTAAAGATGGTAAGACAAAAAAGTTTGATACAAGGATGACAACATTGAGGAGTTACACTCCTCAATCACAGAAGAAAAGAGTGGAAAGAAGTTAAGAAATAAAGGAGATAACAGCCTCTTTCTTGCTTTACTTTTCAAACTAACTTCCAGATCTATATTGACCTGACCCTTTTAGCTCCCAGCATACTGACTCCAAACCTGTGCAGCTTACTAATGAGCGCCATCGACTGTTCATTGGCCCGTGAGGCAGCCCTCTAAAGATCAAGATTATTGATCTTTAATTGGCCCAATATCACCCCAAACCCAATATGGAGAGCCTGGGTTAATTACTAACAAGACAATCCCAACTGGAATAATTAAACTGGAGTGTGCGCTTAAATGCAGACGACTGGTTATAGAAAGGGTTCTGCTGTGGTCACAAGTCCAAACAGTTGATCAATGTGTCACTGTGTTGCTCATGTATGTTTCTTCTACTAGTTACACTGCTGGGATTATTGGGCTGATTAGCACCAGAGTCTTTTGCTTTTTGCATCTACATCAATAATTATGAAGACGACTATAAAAACGGTAATCTGAGCAAGCTACATGCTGTTGTTCACACTGTGATGTATCAACACTGATTTGGATGACTTGCAGATCAAAACACTGAAACCTGGTTAAAATCAAAAACAGAGCTAAAAGGAGGGCAAACATTGGACTTGGATTTGTCGGGTGGCCAAAACACAACCCCAACACGAATGCTAATGTTGCCCCATTTATGTTGGATGTGTTTCCTAACAAGTCCACAATATCTTATTTAAAAGGTGATAATATATCAGTGCTGTGTTTACAGACTGTTTCCAACTGCCCCTTAAGTGGCAAAAAATTGGGTGATTTAGATTTAAAAGTTGTGATTTCAACTTGTAGTAAGGGCCTTCTTCACACAGATATATGGTCACTTAAAGGGTTTGGACAAAACAGTTGATGTAAGTTAGTTTTCTGCAGAACTTTTGACCAGAGCAGGCTCTGGATGTATAGATGTCTTTGGACCTTCAAATAACCAAATAAATGCCTGCTGTCATACAAAATGGTAACTGTAGTTTTGGTGCCTTTTTTCACCAGATACAGCATCAAACATCACACCAAATCAATCCTAGGCATTTACAATGACATTTGATTTTGGCTGTTGGCGGTTGGCAAAGCTTTGGCCCCACATAACCATAACACTGGTAATTAACTGAAGAGAACATTTCTAAAAAAAAAAATAAAAAAGTGTTGTACATCATGTAAAAGGTGCCTTTAAATGTTCTCCATGGTCCACGCTCAAAAAAAATATAACACCCCAGTGACGTGCGCCGTCAAAGCAAAAAGGCCTGTGCACCATATCATAAATCCTTTTCATGATCCTACAGAGACAGTTAGATAACTCCCACACCTAGCATCCTCATCTGTTACAACATTACAAATTTATGAGTGAAAATAAAAACCTGTCTGAGAGACGTAAATTTGGTGAATCCACTGCTGCTGCCTCAGAGCCAAAAAATAAAGTTTAGCTCACGGTTGTCAAATATCTCAACCATGAGGGATGTTTAAAGACACACCATTCAGATAATGATTTAATCATTGTGGGTGGACAAACACCACAGACATGTAAGGCTATCAGTCTTGTATTGATGCCATACGGCACAGGCCTGTGGCGAAGAAGTATCTAATCGGGACTATTGATCTGCTTCAGCGGTTTATTGGTAACCTGATACAATGTGAGAGCTAATTAGGGATGAGAGACACCAACAAGGAACTGACTGATCTTTGCGTCACTGGTTAGTTTCTAGTGTCAGACCTATGCCGTTGATTGTTATAATAAACAGTGATATTTTCAAAAGTAAAGTTCTCCATTTGGTTTCCCAATTAAGAGCCACAGAGAACACTATTACCTACTGCATCTATATTACACTGTCAGTGAAAGAAGAATCATTTGTTCTGTTTGTTCATGTAAACAAAGAGAAGATACTGAGATGATCATTTTGGTGCCAAAGAAGAAAGGTCAAAAGTCAGCCCATCCTGAAATCCCTTTTGCCAAAAAACCAAAAAGAAAAATCTCAGAGAGTTATGACCTCAGACCTAAGTTTTAACATCCATAACAAGACCACCCTGAAGGCACAGATCCGCACTTTGGGAAATACACTCATTTGCTTTCTTTTCAAGAGTTAGAGGGGAACCCCTCTCATGTCTAAGTGTATTTCCCAACATGTTGAACTTTTATAATACAGTGAATGCTAAAGGGTTAATATCGAACAAGACCCTGAAAATGCTTTGATTCATTGTAATTTTATTCATTTCTTTTCCCTGCTCGTATTCTTTTCAGTGTGTTGTCTCATGACATACGTAAAGCTCTTTGAAACATCTTTGTGTCTGAAAGGTGTTACACAAATAAACTCGCCTTGACTTGCTTTGCCTTGCCAAAGTCTCTAAGTCCATGCAACATACACAGACTGTATAAAATACTGTGGGCTGAAATAATAGCTGCCATAAAGCAGATCTTGGCAGCGGGAAAGCACATATCTGTGTTGTGAATTGTAAAGACCTTCAGATGTTATCAGCTACCTGGAGGATAAATTAGCTTGGTGTGAATTTGTTACCATCCCTCTGTAGTGCCCTTCAGAGGACCCTATAACCGTCGGTGACTTGATTTCCCCCACTGTAGCTGTCAGAGCACAGGGCAATAACACTTCTCACAGTGGGGAATGTTGGCCAGTGTGCATTATCTTGCTTCTTTAACCACTGGTCACGACCCAAAATGGATCATGAGCATGTAAGGCAAGTGGGTGCCCACGAGATAATACAAGCAATATCTGGATTCAATAAGCCTGGATCTAAGGGTGATATTAAATTTCTATCTCACGTCCTGTGCACAGAAGGACTTCCTTTTATGTATTTATTATTTTTTTGCTGAGCTTCTGTCACTTTTGTGTTCTTGCTCTACATTGTCAAGAAAGAAATGCAGCAATGTAGTTATTTCAATTCTGCTGGTGGAAATACAAAGCACATCCCTTCTTAATTGCCTCTAGAGTTCAACTTTGGTAGATTAAAAGTTTTTATTTTGAAATATGATATCTATCGCAGGTAGGAGCAGATAGTAATAACATAACAACAAATTAAAACCTACATTTACATGCAGCTGATAATCAGTTCAAGTTTATCTGTACCTCGGTTCTTTAATGGTATCTGCAGGGTACCAGTTTCCAAGGAGAGTTTTCCACAGTGTTTTGTAAATAGTATCTTCTGTCTTGGCAGATATGTAGCGAAATAGGGTTTCCTATAGTGTTTTGTACTGTATCTACACAGAAAGAGCATGTCAGTTTTGCAGAAGGATTTGGACAGCCTCACCTCCTATCCAGCATAAAAATAGCTTATAGGTGCTGGACACTTGCAAAATGTCACTGAAAGTAACAGATTTAAGCCACAGTGACTCTGTTCACTTTGCTTGTAGCATTTACTGTCAGCCTGGATAACTTTATAATGATGCTTGGACTTCAACTGTAGCTAAAGACCTAAAATAGGTTGTGGGTCTGTCACTTAGTTTCAACTGGACCTGAAACTAAAGGTGAGAATGAATTTGGATCATGGGTTGATAAAAGTTTAAAAGCAGAAGATAGATAACTCATGAATAGTATATGAGAGAGTCTGCATACTGTTGGCAAAGTGCAGATCAGCTGGAAACCAGGTAGACATTCAGAGAGACAGACAGACAGTGAAACAAGACTAAACCAAGAACAAAGAAAGAAGAGAATGACATGCTGTTACTTGTTCATTGAGAACAGTCAAAAAAGAGAATCAGTTACCCAAATTGAAAGACATACAGAGCGATGAGGGAAGAAAGGATTAAGGACAGTTAAAAAAAAATAAAAAATTAGGATTGAAGCAGGGACAGAAGGAAGGGCTGAAGGATAAGGGAACGAAGGACTGTAGGACTGGGAGGAAAGGACAGAAGGAGCTAACAAAGGAAGGAAATAGGAGAAAGTGGGTCAGACAAGCAGACAGTGGAGGCTGCTGCAGCTGGATTCGGCAGACTGAAGCTTTGTGAAACCCTCCCTGATGTACAGCCATCAGACACAAACACAGACACACAGACACACACACACACACACACACACACACACTGCAATCAAGCACACACTGCAAAGTCTATCACTTCCAAAAGCTTTCACACACACATGCACGTACACAAACTACATGATTTATTAGCTCCTGCTAGTCAGTCTCTGACACAGTAGCCACTCCCACCTGGGATCCATGGCAACATCATTCTCCAATCAGAGCTCAGATGTTCAGCTTTTGGCTGTGTGTGTGTGTTTGTGTGTGTTCCTCACATGTATCTAAATAGACTTGTGGGTCTTACTCTGTGTGTTTTTTCATATAACTTTCCTTCTCTCTGTATGTGTGTAAACTCTCTCTCGCTGCATGTTCACATTTAAGTGTTTATACACATATAAGATTACATGTACGTGCCCACGAGGACACACACACATAGCATACACACACACACCGACATATCTGCTGGAGGACTATGGGGAGGGAGTCTGGATCTCTGCCAAAGCAATAAACTCTAAATAAACCTTGTGACACCAGCACTCCGCTCCTCTCTCTCCTTTCATTCCTCTACAATCACATACTCCTCTTTTATTTTTCCATGTGCACTGCTCTTCTCCCTTTCTGCTTCCGCTCTTCATTCTCAAATCTACATCCACCCTCTCTTTGCTCTCCTGTCACCCCCTCCTCCCTCCTTGCATGCGCTCTTTCGTCCAGCTGATTACTCCGCTTTTCCATCCTCTCCTTTTCTTCACTTTTTCACCCCCCTCTGTCGGCTCCTCTGTCCTCCTTTCCCCTCCAACAGCTCCTCTCCCTTCCTCCTGTCTTTTATCTCCCTCCCTTCTCCCTTCCCACAGATTCCTCATGCACTGTCCATGTAGAGATAAAGGGGAAAGGAGAGAAATGGAGGGGAGGAAAACAGAGAATGCAACAAACAAGCAGACGACACACACGCACACACAGAGTTTAATTAAAATGAGAGGAAAGCGTGTACACACCACACCATGTCTAATAACAAATATTTAAAGATCAAATCCCGGTTATGAAAACCTTATTACTTGAGGTTTTATTGGACAAACTGTTTCATGTCAGCAAACAAAACAGGATTTGGGGAGGGATTAAATTGTCTCCAAAATCTCACTTGACAATGTATCCAGACAGCATGGATCGGCTGTCTTGAATGCAGCATTCATAAGCCCTGAAAGGATTAAAGAAGAGACTGGTCTGAGCTTTCGGAAATTTCTAATCCTTCATGCCACAGTTCCTTAAGGAATCCCCAGTATTGTACAACATGAACATTGTCTTCTATTGGTGGCCTGCAGCACTTTGCTCACAATTACTACATGTCATACTAAATAATATTTATCTGCATTTGCCGTAAACAAATTCGGTCTGTCCCCGAGTCAGGATTTTCATAGTTGACTCAGAGTCGGCGCTGAACTGATGCCTCGACTCTGGGTGGGTGTCATCTTCAGTACATTAATTGGCCAGATGCTTGTGGTTCACTGGTTCATGCTTTATTGTATTTATATACGCACTCAACATTAGCACTGAGGTCTTTTCTTCACTGCATTTCATCTACAAAAAAATGGAGCAAAATCAATTAATTCCAGACTATTACTACTCTTCTAACCACACTATTTCTTCTTCTTCTTCTGACTTATTAATACTGTGCATGTGCTGTTATTAGAGATTATTATATTGTACATTTTATGTACACATTACTCTCATTTGAATGTCTTTGTTTATCATCTGTGGTATACAAGATGCTGTACAATGAATATTCAATTTTGATTGACTGCATGTGTCAATTATTGTTAGGAAGTTTTGTGTTACGCTCCCACATATAAGAATGATCCCAGTGAGTTCCCCACAGAGAGGTATCAGCAGATGATGCCACAAGTTTTAAGTATTAAAATCAGCACTGAGAGAAACCGTTTTATCGGCACATTCTTAGTTTGGACCTTTCAAAGGCTTTTGAGCTTTCTGCAACAAAGTGCCTCTTCAGTGATCTGGATGTGACAGTTTCAAGTTTTCACGGTATGATTATTGTAGCCAAAAATATCACGGCAAACAGTGCTAACACAATATTCAGCAAACTTTCCTCAAATACTACTATTAGAGCTGAAAAATAATAAAATATCTTCACACAGTGTTTGTCTGGGTTTTGTTAAACCTATCAAATATTGAACAATACAAAAGCAAAATGCGAGCAATATAAAATTTACTTGAAAACAATATAAATACAAGGTGGGTGGCTGTTGCAAGTTCAGGACAGTTGACTGACTTTAAATAAAGCCCTGTGTCTGCATCTGTTCATGTTTTCAGACAAGGTCTGATTCAGCACAAACTTCTACAGTCTCTCCTGCACTGTGCAGAAATGACGATGAGGATGGTGAGATTCCAACAAGAGGTAATAACAGGTACAGCTCTAACGAACAGATGTGCTAGCGCTACCTCCAGAGATAGTTTCACACTATTTGGCAGGTAGTGTAGAGAGGTTCCTCTCCATCCACCTCTTCTCAGGAGGGGAAGCCAGGGAGGAAGTTATTCAGACTCGAATCACACTCAGCAGCAGGAGAAAGGCTTCACACAGCAAGGAGTAAAGCCTAATTGGCTATGTTTTATTGCCTGGCCAGCCAGGGGTAAGCTGAGGTCTGAGGAATGTGTTTGCAGATGCTACAGGGTGCTCAGCAGGGAAACTTTATTCCATAATGGCTTGAGAGGCTGGCTGGGACAAAATTATAGCGTGTGGGAGCATGGGTAAAATTGTGTTCAGAGCTTTATGATGAAACTCAGTTAGAGAAGTGATGGATTTTGGGCGCTAACAGGGTGGACCCAGCTGACTATAATCTTCCAATTAGTTTCAATTTATTGTACTCTGGATTTACAGACTGAGGACAAGATGCCCCGCTGAAACAGAGCAGCTCAGGCTGGCCAGGGTGGACATGCTGGCAGCTACTTTGGTCTGCTGTGACCATAAAAGCAACTTAAGCAGGTGATTGTTCGTCAATGTTAGGTTTTTTGTTTGTTTTTGTTTTTTTACTTCTTTCAGCATCCCATTTCTGCACACTTAAGAATAAAAGCCTTTTGACACAGTTAACAAACATGAAGTATATCCACTGTCATCTTTAAGTTGTACCTTGTGGTAACCTTGTTGTTGCTATGCAGCAAAACCGCTGTTGGCAGACAGAAAGTGAAAAGGATCAGAAAACATTTAAGTGTCCATGTTAAAGACAATACAGAGAAATCTTTAACATAATGTCAAAACTGAAAACTTCATGTCCCGTTGATAGTTTTAGTTATTTTTGAATGTTTTTAACTAAAAGGCTAACATATAGAATTGATAAAGTGATTTGTAAATTTTTCTTAATGTTAAAACTATAACAAAATGTATGTAAATATTCTAATTACTAACTTACTGAGTCATTAAGTTATACTTCATGAATATTTCTCAACAGCAGAGTATGGAAAGTGTCATCAGCTACTTTAAATGTGCCCTTTTCATTAAACATCGAATAGATCCAGTCTAGCACGAACAAGAACCCAAAACTTTGGACCCCACATCACTGTTAATGACTTGAAACATAATTGTGAACATACAGTTTTTAGATCACAGTTATCCTGTGATTGGTAATACTGTACCCTTGGGGCCAGCAAAATGAGAACAACAAAGAGAAACAAAGTGCCAATCAGCGACCAATAGAAAACTGTCAATTACTCCAGGTTTTGTATGTCTGTGAAACTATGAGACAAATACTGAACCAAACCAGATGTTAAAGAAGGCTGGCAGCTTGCAGCAAGTTTGGTAAGAGTTCACAAAGGTGTGGAAATGCAACAACAGTTTTGTACTGCAGGTGTTAACCTATGAGGTGAATTCATGACACATACTGTACCATGGAAGGGAAAAGCAGCAACAACCAGAATTAAGTTTATATGAGATGTTTTTGTTCCCTTAGTGACTGGTTTCACTTCAGTTACTGCTAAGTCACTAGAGACCCCTATCAGACTGTCTGCAAGGTGGAAATGTCATGTCAGAGCATTTCATCTACATTGAAAAACATAAATGAGGACACAAATGCACTGAAAAACATGCAAACATGCAGAACTAGGCCACTGGAAACCGCATATGCCTTACTTTACGCTTCTGTACTGACTGAAAAAAAAACAGTGAAACTAAAAATCTGGTCTGTTGCACACTGTATGATCATCATCTGTCACCATCAGCTAACTGCAATCACACTCGGAGAAGCTGCTTTCAAGATAAATACTGTAAACCATCTTATAAATGACTGTTGTTTTTTTTTCAATCGTAAAGCTCATAATATTCCAGCAAATAAACACCTGTCTCCCACTGATGCCTGGTCAAGAGACTGTTTACATAACAGATCATAAAACCGCTCAGAAAACCACTAAAATGTGCCTGAGGAAGCCATGACAACATCACTGAGCTATGTCGCCAGTGTAATTTAGGTATTTAATATTTAAACTGGACACTGTCTGCACTTCAACTATAATGGCAAACAATAAATTTGTGTCTGTCATGGAGGAAAAATGTGTTTATAGCTTCTTAGTTTTGATGTGTAGTGCCTTTGGTTATGAGATCTAAAGTGGTTAATCCCACGGCTGAAACAAATCAAGTATTAGACTATCAGTGAGTTTTATTTAAAAATAGAATAAAAATAGCCGAATGGAAACAGATTCTAAGTCCAAATCTTATAAATCCCATTCCTTGCCTGTCCTAACTGGAAATTTTGCTTTCACTACAATCTTTGTATCCACAATCAGTGTTTCCTTTTTGTATCACATAAAATAGCATAAAACAGCATTAAAGCTTCTATAAATCAATGTGTCTGTCAGGTAATTTTTCGTGACAAAAACTGGATTCCTCTGCTCCAGTATACACTCTGCCTTGTCTGACTGTAAACTAATATAATCAAAACTAAACCTCACCGGCCGCCTGCTGAGCGGGCCTATTCTAAGCAGCAGCACCGAAACTTCTGCAAAAATTTCCCTTCTGTTTCTCTGCTGTCTGTGCGGTTAACAACACATTTGGATTTCAGTATGAAGGGTTGTGTACTTCAAAACTATCTCTGGTCATTGTAAATCATGTTGCATTTATACATTAAACACTGCCATTGTGAAAGATCAAGAATGATAGCACAGACGCCTTTTACGGAAACTTGTTTTAGATCGACTGTGGCCTCGACAGTGCACGCAATAAATTAATAAATATTCATCCTTCCATTTGTTTACAGCAACATATCTAAAGCCCCAGGTCAAGTGGGGACAAGATGTTTGGTTGCTGTGAGGAACCTATTGGCTTCTCTCGTTATTATCAGCCAAGTAACTGCTTCCTGTCAGTTTACTGACAGGAAGCAGTTATTTTATTCTGTCCTTGTGTTCCTTCTGTTCTGAAACGGTTTGTTGAACTAATGATTAAGATATTTTTCACATTTCACTGATATTCAGCAGGTAATGTTACTGCTGACCTTTCTGCCTGCCTTTTCGGGCAGTGACAGCCCCAAGTTTTTAATAAAATTGGGCTTGTGACTTAAATGTTGCATGTAAAATCTCTGGCCAATAAATCTGGGTAAGCACGTGAAATGTTTGCCCCTTCCTTTATTGCCACTGATGATGTGCCCAAAGCACTTAAACCTTCTCCAGTGAAACTGCTCACTGGCCAACACAATTGTAAATGTTGTAATTCTGAGAGTGAAGCAAGGTGTTCCTGCAAAAAAGCATTGATGTTACCTTTAAAGGTACTATATGTAACATACAGAACATATTAAGTGAACTGTAGTCAGCAACCTGTTGCTTGTGCATGCACACTATAGCTGCGAGGTAGCCATGAGAGGGCATTCTGGGCATCGGCCAAAACAGAGACGTGACATACACAATTCTGAAAGTGATTGACCGGCATGTTGATAGATCAGGTAACTAAAGTTACACTGTTATTAAAAAAAAAGAAAAAAAAAAAAGGAAATAAACCAAATATAAATCACCAACAGATGAACCATTTTACCAGGAGAGAGATATCCTGATTCTTGACTGCAGCAAAATTCATATTATGGTACAAAAAGCATCGGTTTTGCTCACAATTTCACACCCCTGTCAAATTAGAACTAAAACCTCAAACACAAGTTCTATTTCCACAAAGGCTCCAGGCTTAAACTTGCACAAAACTCTTGTATAGTAGCTTTTAATATTACATATATAGGAATTAAAAAAAAAAAAAAAGGTTCTACAAAGCGCTACTTGAGTTGACTGCACTGACAAGCTCTCAGAGGATGTTATTAGATTGGACCTTAGAGGGCGGCGCTTGCCGTTGAGTTCTGTGAAGTGAGTTTTTACGGTTGAGCTGCAGCAGTGTGTCGGCTGGTACCGTCTGAGAGAACCTGCTGTAAAATATTAAAGCCCTGGGTCAACTGGGGGGCCCTCATATCGCTCTCATTACTTATTGACGTGGCCCTATCTGTGTGTAACGCAGATAGTGAGCCCGTAGGAGTGTGCGAGTGTATTGGGAGAGACAGAGCGGAGATGGCTGACATGAGCAAACACTTGCCAGCGCGGAAAGGTACACACCTTTCATGCGAGCACACAACCAGAAATAGACTTGAATTGTAACCTTAACTACACACAAGTATGGACGCACGGATGAGCACAGCAGCAATATACATAACACAGTGTATTTATTTAGTAACTGGAGTGTGTGCATCATTTATGTGTGTTCAGTATATGAATGTATTACCAGGCCTGTGCGTGCCCGGGCGTGTGCGTGTTATCTGTATTTGTGTATTAAGGTTGCACATAAGCTTATTAAAGTGTGCCAATGCGTGCATTTAATTTAATGAATATACATGTTTACACATGTGTGTGTGTGTGTGTTCTTTCATGCATGATTACTGTATGACATGATACGGGTGTCAGACGTGCACGCGGAGGGATGTGCACTTGCATGCATTTATTTCTACATGTGTGAGGGCACATATGCTCAGTGCCAGGTGGTATGTGTGTGTGTTTGTGTTAGTGCTGCCATGCTGCTCCTATTGTCTTATCAAAATGATGTGCATTTAAGGTTTGACTTCCAGTGAATTATTTATCCCAGCAGCAGCCTTGGCACCTGCACTGGCCATGGTTCTGAAAACATATACCACACGCACACACACACCCTTTACATGTATATATGCATGCACACGCACACACACACAAATACACATACACACACAGTGCAACAACACACTAACACACTGCCGTGCAGAATTATACAGCCGAAGCAGCTATAAATATTTATACCTCTCCCGCCTCATATTTATTTCATCCAACAGAACTCATATCAGAGGGGCAGTGGGATGGTGAGGATATCCAGAGAGAAAAAGAGGGAGAGAGGATGAGGTGATAGAGAGAGTAACAGATAGATGAAGGAGAAAGAAGAAAAAGGAGAAAGGGTTAAAGGAAGACAGGACCAGAATACTGAAGCTATTTTACAAAGGGAAAGAAAAAATATGAAGATGAAAAAATATGAAAATATGAGAGAAGTAGAAGAAAATGAGGCTGTAAACATGATCAAAAGAAAAAAAGGAAGGGGAAATGAAAGGAGGAAAAAATTAAGTTCTGTATTGGTGGATGTACTGGAAAAGTAAAGCAGGTGGGCAGAGGAAAAGTCACGCACACACATAAGATGTTAACAAAAAAAGTGATAGGAGGTGGGTGGAGAGTTGAAGTCACTCAGGAGTTTCATTGTTGTTACTATCGAGCAGTCTAAACGGCTGCTATTGAGGTGCTCAGCTGAAGCTGGCCTGCCATGCCACTTAGCTGGGATAAAAGGCTGCATGGCCTGGCCTTTCGCTCTTGCTGGAAAAGAGCGGCCACTGGGTTGCAGCAGCCAGGCGGAAAATGTCAGGGAAAATATCACTCTGACTCTAAAAATAAAAGCAGAAAAGAAGACGGAGTCAGTCAGCAGATGCTTTGTTTCCCAAGAGTTGAAGAAAAAGTTTCATGTTGGACAGTGGACAACTGCAGAAAAAAAAAATCATGCTGTAAGTTACAGTAAGGCAACAAAAAAGGTAACGTAAGTTGTCTCAAAGTCCCCACTGTGGTTTATCAAGCACTTCTTCCTTTTACCAATTAGAAGCTTTGATTGTACATCATGTACTTTGTGATCAAACGAACCATTGGGAGAGGGAAGCAGGTGGAGGGACCGTGCATAGGTCATTCTGGGTAATTACCCAAACTACACACTCTGTGAAAATAAGCAGAAGCAGAGGCATAAAAAACCACAGTATACAAGAAACCCACTCACAGAAACCAGTAGCTTAAATTTGCACCTTAACCACTGCTTACATGAAAGGTCAGTGGTCCTACACAGAGCGGAGGATAAAGTAGAGGACGGTACAGGGGGAGACAGGGACACTGGGGCCGGCAGGTACAAGGAGTGGAAGATAAGACTGCTTTTCCCTGACTTAAGACCAGGATGGACACTGTTAAATCAACAGGGACAACCAGAGGGATCCCTGTGGACTCCCTTAAGTGGCCATACCGTCAGAAGATCTGGCTTCAAGTCCTCAAGTCACCAGGAGTCAGCACTTACTGTTTGACAAATCATTCAACACCTCAAAAGAGTACTCCACAACTCAAACGCCTACAATTCAGTGATTCTGAGAATAGGGTGTGTTATGCTGTTAGTGCCCAATGGGGCCTCAAGCAGAGATGAGGAGCAGGTTACAGAGGTCTGGTAAGATCATTTCGTTCGAGCTCCGCATCCACAAATCTTTTTCAAACTTTCAGGCGCAACTGACACTGACTTGAGCAACATCACTTGACGCAACTTATCAAACTCTCTCTGGAGCCACAAAAGGCTTTGTACTGTTACAGTAGTGGAAGTCATCCTTGCAGATTTCTGTTTTTACCAGGACAAAGCTGATTCTTTGTCACTGACTTTCAAAATGTTTTTCAGTGAAACGTCCTGCCATGTTTCGTTAGGACTCAATATGTCAGTATGTTTAGTGAACCTCTAAGTTGCAGATCTGGTGCTCCCCCCTGTATAGCCAACATACACATACTTTCATTGACTTTTGCATCAATTAAGCGTTTCTGATCTCTCCTTTTGGTCTGTGAGGCAGCTCGGTGACCTTGTGGCAGGGCATTAGCAAAGGCTGGAGCCAGAGGAGCAGCTCTCAGGAAGCTTTGAAGCCTTAAGGCTGTGTTACACAGTCAGCTTAGCATGTAGCATTTTAAACAGCAGTGGATCTCAACAGGCGGTTTCTAGCATAGTGAATGGAGCTGGAGGCTATCTGAAGGTGTAAAGCCTGTTCTCGACTGTGGCTCATACATAAGGATGCAGTCAGATTCCTGAGCAGATCAAAGAAGGGAGCGCGGTAGTGTTTTCACATTTACAGTTGACTCTAGAATTGATTGGAAGATTTTGCTTATTATTTTTAACCTTTTAAAGATGAACTCCTGGTTATATTTGCAAACTTCTACATCTTTAGCTATGTAATGTTAAATTCTGTGCCTTGGCCCAAGCTATGAAAGTGAAGACTAAAGGCTTGTATGTCATTGCCTGTGATGTTTCCCTTTTTAACTTTGCTACTTCAGTCTTCTTCATTATTTTGGTCTAGCTTAAATAATAATTCTTTTCTAATTGTTTCAGTTATGATCTAACTACTTTTCTCTTTCTATCTGGCATGTGTTCAGTCTTTCATATTGTTCTGCCAGTGAATCACTTTGTAACAAATGAATGTAAAAATGATTATGTATAACTACATTTTATTAAGTTTCAGTTCCAAGTTTTCTTTCTTCACTCTGACCCTATACAGTATACTAATGTCCCTTAAAAGCCATACTTATACTTAATCATCTTATGTCATTTTAAAACAATAATGTGGCAGTAAGAGCAGTGCAGGTGTTCATTTCACAACTGCAAAAAGATGCATTTAAGCGGAGGTTGAAGTTGGCTTAAACTAAAAACTGAATGTAATTTAACATCTTTTGCATGTGGTTGCATAATGGGTGGGAATGTTTCATTAAAAATCCAATATATCTTTAATGTATGGTTGTAAAAAGACTTTAATTTTACAGCAGTGATATATTACCCAGAGCTGTGTGGCAAAGTTTCAACATTAATGCCTCAATGTCCAGGTTTACAATATGAAAACAATCCTTCAACATAAACTCAAAAGATAGGAAACGCCTTTTAAAGTTGTTTCAACTGCATTTCCCCAGATGAGGATGCAGTTTATCAATCAATATCTAAACAAGGTAAAAGATTAGTATTTCCTGACTTTAGTGGGTGGGGAAGTTTTCACCTGATGGGATACTCGCAAACAAACAAAGTCACAGTTACAGAAACACCTCCCCACCTGAAATCATGTATTTGAAAAACACAAAGCAGTCCCGCTGTTGTTAACCTTAATTTGTTTGATTTACAACGTGAAATGAACCTCACAATATTAAACGTGGTGATAAATCTCTCCGGATTAGTACAGTTAGTTCACAGCTGGTCTCATGTGAATCAGATCAGACAAAGCAAGTGATGTGTTGTGTTTGATCATTCCTCAAAAACTATACATCCTAATCCCATCAACTGAAAGTTTTTTGATGCCTGGGAAGTCTCTCTGGAGAATCCATTAGCACACACAAACACAGGCCAAAATCCTGGTAGCAGAAAGCTCGTAAAACTGCAGCAAGAACCAGACTGCTTCCCTCAGGAGTCTACGTTACTCTACTGGTCACTTTGGGAGCAAGCCAATCATGATTTCCAGGTCTTTCTTAAATCTAGAAATAAGGCCTTGGTGGCTGGTAAAACACTTACAGTGGCTGTTAAGTGTTGAAATATAACAGTAAACGTTACTGGTGGACAGAAAAGGCCCTTGTCTTGGATCTTTCTTGGTACCTTGAAGCATCTTGGAAACAGACAGCAGACTAAGAAGAAGGGATTGTGTGTAGTGAGCCAGTATTAGGTTTGGAGCAGAGCAGTGTGTGGGGAGCCAGGTTGACACTGATCCAACAGGGTGGGTCTGTCTGCTGCATGACTTGGCCCGTCTGGCCCGCAGCTAGACCCCCCTCTGCCCCCGCAGCTATGTGTGTATAAGTGTGTAGGTGTAAAAAGAGTGTGCGTATGCAGAGTGATGCATGCCTGTCAGTATGCATGTGGGCGACAAATGAGTTTGATTGTGTGTGTGTGTATATATAGATATAGAAATCAGTGAGAATGTATATTAGTAGCCTTTGAGTGGTCAACAAGACTAGAAAAGCACTATATAAATGAAGTGCATTTAACCTGTGTGCGTGTGTGTGGAAAGAGAAAAGGGGATCTTGTCACCAAGCAGCAGACAGAGCACTAGAGACAGTATGTCTCTTTCAACGTCTCTGTCCTCTGCCTGACCCTACCCAACATTGTGTAACACTTGAGATGGTTTCATGCCAGATGAGTGCTTGGGTGTGTGTATGATGTATGTACAGGGTTGAGAGGGTGGGGGAGCGCGCAGGAAGGAAATCAAAAGGGTGAACGAAATGGCCTGAAAAAGGAGAGTCAAATACTCTATCCCCTCACCACCTGCATCTCTCTCCCTCCTCCGTCTCTCTCTTTGCTGTCTGCTCTCTTTTCTTCAAATGAACTGCTTGTGCTAACTAGAAAAAGAGAAATGATTTTGAGGAGAAGCTGCAGACAGAAGGAAAAGTGATGCAGCACATTTATACAATATAAACACATGCGCAAACAGTCTCAACTGAAATGCATTTTACTGTAGATGAGGCTCTTTTCCAACATCACTTGACATCAGATTAACCCTGTGATGTCTGAGGCATTGAAAATGTATTGAAATCTAGCATATTAAACTTTTATTCAATTTCCTTTTAAAAAAAATATTTTGTAATATTATCTTTGTATGATTTTTGCAAAAATTAGACAACAGCTTTGTCTCTACTTTTGTCGTGTACAGAATCTTGCAGCATTTTGTCCACTGATTTCTAAGCAACAAGCAGGTTTGAAAAAAGGCTGGAAGTTGGAACTTCACAGGGTAAATGAAAATCAGATGTAACCAGAAGTAAACTGAACAAGGGTCAGAGCCATAAAAACTGACAAATTACTGACTAAATAATGTGTTCTTTGGATAACTGTGTAAAACAGAGATGACTTGAGAAAAAGAAATTGAAGTCAGGAGAAGAGTCAAATGGCTTTTTGTGGTTCCTTCCAACAGCAATCTTCTGTTAAAAAATAATTTGGAGAAGTTGGAAGATTTCTTTGGTGGGTTATGTGGATCTTGGCATTTATGAATTGTGGATGTGACTCAACACAGACCACAACAAATGTAGGAAATCCATAGATGTCGGCAGTCTGAGATGACAAAGATACACGAAACTCCCATCTGCCAAGTAACTTTCTTGTCTTTAGCTTCTTCTGATGCAGAAAGTTCTTCTCCTTATCCTTTCTGTGCGCAGACTTTCACGACACTGTAAATCCAAGCCGGCAAACTTCTGGTTACAAGGTTGTGCATACATATATTTCCCCCCTCGCTCTTTGCTTTGCTTTGAAACTTCCTCCTCGCTCTTTTCAAACAGAATGGAGCACCGAGGGGGGTTAGTGGAAAGAAAACAAACTGTGAAACTGCAACCTGTAGCCAAAGAAAACTAGCTGATGGGCTCCCCCCACCCCTTTGCCTCAGCACAGAGTGTACCGGCAGAGTTTACCTGGCAGATATCAGTCCTCCACCACCCTGCTGATTCCAAACCTGCAGCTAAAGGCTCAAGGTGTTGCCACTGCTAACCTCTGCCCAGGTTTGATACTCTACAGCATGACTACCCAGAAACTTCCCTATAAATCCCTCCTTTCTCACTCTTTCCCTTTTTTTCCCCAGCTCTCTTTTCCATAAGTCCCCCTACTTCTCATCATATACCGTTTCTCTCCTCTCACCCTCTTTCTTACGCTCCTTGCTTGTGAATGTTCAGCAGTGAAAAAAGACACACATAAAACATGTTATATAAAACACACTTTTTTCCTTAAGTGGACTGTTTTGTAAGTGAACTGTCCTGCTCTGCTCTGAGGGCCTCTTGGGTGTGGGACTGCTGACCTGCTGGGCCGAGTGTGCTGCCAAGTCTTTACCGTGAGAGAGTGAGTGAGTGAGAGCAGAGGGCAGGGCACAGAACAACACTGTGCCATTTGACACTTTGCCAGCCTTGGCCGGAGTACCGATGTACTAAGAGGAGGGAAAAGACTAACTGCAATTGTTCGACTCAAGTAGTTATAGATGCGAAAACATACAAGAGGAAATGAGTAAGGAAAAGGGATTCTTTCACACCTGCTTTGCCTCCGTCAGCCCCAGCTCTACTCTGTCTCCTGTCCCATGCCGTGTCTTGGCATTTTCCCCTGACCCAGCCACCTCCTACCTGGGTTTCAGCACCTCTTCTTCATTCTTTAGTCCTGTCCCTAATCCTCTAGTCCAGTCCCACTCCTCTCCCTCTGTGCTTGCAGAGACTGAGCCTCCACCCTGCACTCCTCCTCTTCTCTGGGACCAACTTATTTTCACCCTGCTCGCCTCAACCTCTGAAGACTTCTCTGGCTGAAACCCCGACCCTTTGCTCTACATCCCAAAGCCTAGGAAAACAAAAATATAACATAAGATAGAATATTATATTCAGTAAAATCACACCTCCTCCATCATGATCCTAAACACCACCAACCCCCAAGGTTGCGTCCTCAGTCCACTCCTCTACTCCCTCTTCACTCACGACTTCACTCCTACCAACAGCTCCAACGCTTTAATCAAATCCACAGACAACACAACAATACAACACATATCTGAGGACCTGACCTGTAGCCTGAATACTTCACACCTGTGAGAAGGCCCAACATTGTCTCTTTTTTCTTCCGACCCTCAGGCGCAACAGAGTCCCCCCAAAACAGCTGCTAAGCTTCTACCGCTGCGTGATAGAGAGCATCCTGACTCACTGCTGTACAGTCGAATACTCCAGTTACACCGCGGCTGAGAGGAAAGATCTGCAGTGGGTAGTCAAACGGCTCAGTGGTCCCACTCCCAAACTTGAGCGACATCTGCGTGAGCCGTCTCCACAAATGAGCCTACATTATTGAAAGACTCCACACAGCCTGAACACCCCCTGTTCACCATCCTGCATCCCTGAAACAGGCCCACAGACCAGCAGGCTGTGAAACTGCTCCTGAACCTACAGCCCCCTTCCAAAATTAGTTTTCAGAGTTTTTAAAATCAATTTGATAACAGGTCTAATATACACAATATTCTGATATTTGGATCTACACATTAGTCATTTATACGGCTAATAATAATATTATTTTTCACCAGAACAAGGTAGATCATCCTCAGTGTGAGGTTCATGGTTCACCACACTTGTGGTTGCAGGTGTTGACTTTGTGGTTGACTTTCTCGCCTGGTGCCGGGATTTGCACTGACAACCTTCTCAACACCAGTAGCCTCTGACTCGGTCCAGCACTATCGCTGTGATCGTGCTGTCATTACACACACTCACGCACACACCCCCACTCCACCTTTAGCCTGATTAAAAAAACAGCACACGAGCCAAAAAAAAAAGCAATATTTAGCAGCTAACTTGCACTATCCAATCACCATGCCACACATTGTTTCTACATGTTGCACTCTGATTGGATGAGTGATGTGGGTGAAAAAGGGGAGGGGGGGGACTCAGGAGAGGGGTACAGAAATGGAGAAAGCTCACCAGTGCATTAGGGACAGCACAGTGCAATTCGTTTCATTGGGCAGCACTTCAAAGAGGAAGAGGAGGGGGATAATCCAACCCAACATTAGGCCCTGGAATCTTCCACCACCAACATGCGCGCGCCCACACACACACACACCCACACACACACACACACACACACACACACACACACACACACACACACACACACACACACAC
>JBBMJY010000004.1:12264581-12283343 GCA_037833715.1 Toxotes lorentzi
ACACACACACACACACACACACACACACACACACACACACACACACACACACACACACACACACACACACATTTATTCATAAAAGCAGCAGGCTGGAGGGCTTGGTCGTGGGGTCTGATTGGGTTGGGGTCTTGGGATGACGGGATGGAAGGATGGAGGGGATTTTTCAATTTGCCAGCAAATCAGAGATGATTGGAATACTCTCTCGTGCACAGATACACACACTCGTCCAGACACAAACACAATGCCATACATGCAACACACATGCATCTCCACGGAAAAGACCTCACGCTTGAACCTGGAGAGGAAAAAAAAAACAAAAAAAAAAACAGACAGAGCATTTGCTCCCTACGCTGAAAGGATCACAAATATAGGAATATGGGTTAAAAGATATGGGTCAGCACTCAATGATAAGGCTCTCTGTTTCTTACAGGTGGTAAATCTGTTACGTGCGTGAAAAAGAGAAGCAGAGATCAGGATACAGAAAAGGAAACGTGAAAGAGGGGGAGCGCAGGGGGAAGGAAAGTGAAGGAGACGGATGAAGAGAAAGAGAGCTTGTATATTGACAGCCACTAGCATCAGTAACGGTGATCTGTCAACAATCTCTCAGCCAATACGTGACCAAGTGATGATCAATCCTCCTCACGGGAGACTTGCCAGCAGCAAACAATCAATCTTCCTTTCTCTGTCAGACCTTCGAGCGGAGTTAAAGAGAAATGCAGCTCGATTTGAAGCAGTCCGAGATTCAACAACTTGTTGTCATCCCTTCAGTTCAAACTGCCTCTGAATGTGGTGAACGTGTCGTCACTCACTGATAACACAGTCCGGCTAATATGTGCTGCTTTGAAAATGCCTCAGCACAATTACGGGATGCACAACTCCTCCATGTTGGAGAGACAGATTCCAGCAGGTAGTATTTATGGTATTTTGTGTATAGTCACTGAGAGAGCTAAGTGCACTACAGCGTCAGAAAAAACATGCAAATAGACAACATAAGTGAAAGAGGGCCTTTCAAAACATCTTCACCACTTTTTTCAGCATTTAGAAAAGCTTTAAAAAAATATATATGCATGTTGAACGACAAACAATTGACTACATGTATTTCTTGTAAATGCAAACAGTGCCCAGAAACTGTTACAACCGCAAGTGTGACCCAGAACTGCCTGGGTTCATGAAGCTATCCCATCTCCCACGTAAACATGTGACTCAATCAAGGTCAGATGCTTTGTTGGTTTTAATATGTGCAGGATATGTAGGATCAACCATACAAAATTCCAGTAATAATCAGATGGCAGTGAAAAACAAGTGTACATTCACTGGCTGGGAGGATGGATAACATAATTACACACCATGCACATACATAGGAACACCAAACACAGGAGAGACATATTTAATAGTTTCTATCTAAGAAAAAAAATTGGGGAGGAACATACTGTACATCTCAAAACAACTGAACATCTGACAGTTAATATCCATGATGGCAATGTTAGATTTGCAATATTATTATCAGCCTCATTAAGAACAAAGGATTTTCTATATTAAGTAACAACCATCTGCGGAGGTTCTGATTAATTGTGTGGTGTTTGGATGTGCATAAACCAGTGGATACATCAAGGGCGCTTCACATGCACTTGTGTGTTGGCATTTTTCAGACGTTAGACACAATTGCCTGCTACCTGGAGGCATATAAACACACATTCTGTTGTCCTTTAGCTCCCAGTAACAGCTGATTTTATGGCACTTTACATGTTGGCAGAACAACACAAAATAAGATGTTCTCTCATTTTCCTCTGTCCTGTGTCTTCAATTGTTTCACCATTTATTGATGAGATAAACCAAGTAATCTTTAGAGACTTGAAGTGGTATGGTCCACCTCTACAAAACACACATCAATAATGGGCGGTCTATAGGGAGAAGAGTTATGGAGTCCACAGACACACTAACTGGTCAGGAGGTTAGCAAAGGCCTGCAACAATCAATAAATCCTGGCCACTGGAGACCACTGTGGTACGGCTACAGTTACACAAGTCTATAGGAAACAAACACCTCTGTAGAGTAATGTTTCCATCACTGAAAATACTTTATATTGAAAGTAATCTGCACAACTCACAACCTAATGTCCACCTACAGTATGTAGTTATTCGGTTATTTTGTCTGCCCCCAGACAAAGGGACGCACATAATGAGGGCAAAACAAACACACAAATCGGTGACACACTGAACTTTCACTTGATCAGACACTTGTAAACGATTAAAATCCTCCAGTTGAGGAGTGATTATCTGATTTGTGGTAAATTATTATTATTTTTTTTTACTCTATCATTTCAACTTAAGAGGTGAGAAATTGTTATCTAAAAGCCAAATTAACCCTGTGGGAAGCTGGGCAAAGCACACTGATCCATGGTTGAATCAGAAATCCTTAAGTCCACTCAATTAAGTCTTTCCAGCTGAGGCTAAATGGGAAAACCAATGAGCAATTAAAACATGTCCTCCAATTATTTCCTGTGTTTGTACTTTTTTTCCTTTTAGTTTGTTACAGGATAGTTGCTCATTTGGTTGATATACAACCACCTAATTTCCGAAAGGTTGTCCTACTGTGAGCCATATTAAATCAACCAAGCTGAACCAAACCAAGGCAAGCTAACTGCACTGTATCAAATCACACGCCAAGGAAATGGCGGGAAAAAGTAGTTAGTTCGTTTATCTTACAGCTTGATGAAAGAAAACACATTCAAACTGGTTGTTAAGAGGGTCTGTGGCAGAAACTTTTTCAACACTGATTCTTCTTGGTAGATTTAGTATGAAAGAGTAAGTTAATACTGTAGGATACCATGCTTTTTTAGATTGTGGTAATGATATAAAACATTTGTCCAAACATAAGAAGCAACGTAGCAGTCTAGCCGCCTGTCCTTGGCAAATCCGAGTTAACTGTATCCCCCTAAACTCAGGGTGCAGTAGATGTTTTGGCTGTGGGCTGTCATTTAGATTCTGTAGGGTAGATTGCAGGGTCAGAAAGAGGTTTTAAGAGCACTGCTGCGGTGAATGCCAATCAACTATCAGAGCACTGCGAACATGAGCCTGGAGTGAGGTTATGGGCATGGGCAGAACCAATCCGAGAAACCAAGCAAGGAAATTTACATAGTGGTTAGCATTCAGCTGCCAAGTGCGAGCTATGATACTCAAGGCAGTGGGGGAATACATCACTGTTCTGACTGACCTCAAAACTGTGCTACAACAGTTTAGGTTTGGACTGAGACACTGAGTGAATAGTTAGTTATTAAATGCCCGATGTGGGTGATTAAGATGACGATCAAAGTTTTCTCTCTGATCACAGTTCTAGAAAAGAAACTGCAAGTTGCATCCAAACTTTTGGGGTTTTTTAAGAGTTCTTCAATGTGTTCCTTCTCCCAGGTCTGTGACTATGTCTTGTCCACGGCCTGTCTGAACTTTTCTTTCCACAACCACAAAAGCTGCTCTCCATCTGGCCCGCCAAGACTTGTCTGTTGTCTCCAGGGTTTTCTGGTCTAACCAAGCTAGAAAGTCCCCCTTCTTTAGCTTGAAAGCTTCCTTTGCCAATGATGTCCACCAACAGGTTCTAGGATTGCAACTGCATCAGGCACAGGTGACCACAACTCTGGCCACAGGTCTGAGCAGATGTTTCACAATGGAGGCTTTCAACTCCCATTTTTTTTTTGGAGGTGGGAGTTGAAGACTTCTCAGACAGGCGTCTCAGCACTTCACTGAAACTGCACATATAGATTTACCGCCACCTGATCCAATTCATCAAAAGGTGCTGACCGGCTGACAGCTCTGCTGCTCTTTTCATCCAAGTGTCCAAGACATACAGCTTAAGATCTAAGGATACAACTACGTACTTGATCTTCGCTCTTTGGCCCACAGTGTTCTGACACCTTGCTCACACACACAAATTCACACCACACCTGGGGGGACTCAGTGGGAGGCAACCTTTCACTATGACCTGTAATGTATGATTCTGAGAAAAGACGGTATGCTTGAACATGGTAGTCATTACAGCAAGCCCACAACTAGAACAGAAGCTCATTATTAAAACACCACTTAGGTTTAGATCATTTGGGATGTTTCTTCCAAGAACCCCCGGGTTGAAGTCCCTCAACAGAACTATGGAGTCCCTTGGCAGCACCCTCTCTGGGACCCATCCACAGACTCCAAATCAAAGCCTTCCTCTCCATGACATGCAATTGCACATTACCATCTTTTTTCTGGGGAACTCCAACACATTGGTGCTTGAACATGGTAGTCATTACAGCAAGCCCACGACTAGAACAGAAGCTCATTATTAAAACACCACTTAGGTTTAGATCATTTGGGATGTTTCTTCCAAGAACCCCCGGGTTGAAGTCCCTCAACAGAACTATGGAGTCCCTTGGCAGCACCCTCTCTGGGACCCATCCACAGACTCCAAATCAAAGCCTTCCTCTCCATGACATGCAATTGCACATTACCATCTTTTTTCTGGGGAACTCCAACACATTGGTGCTCAGCAGGGGGCTCTGGAGTATCCCTAAACATACCCTGAGTCTCTCAGAAAAAAGGGAAAATTCAATCCCAACTGCATCTAGTTGATCTACTCCACCTTCCACACGATTCACATCTCAAAAGGCATACATATTCTGCTTCTGTACTCTGGGTCACTTGAGACTGAATTTGAGGTCTGTCTGTCCCAAAGTAAGAGGCAC
This sequence comes from Toxotes lorentzi, assembly GCA_037833715.1. Taxonomy (NCBI): domain Eukaryota; kingdom Metazoa; phylum Chordata; class Actinopteri; family Toxotidae; genus Toxotes; species Toxotes lorentzi. The sequence continues at coordinate 12,269,299 of JBBMJY010000004.1, forward strand.
AAGAACCAAAACACTGCTCACGATTTCATCAAGAAAACAGGTCTGAGAAAATTCCTCGAGGACCTGTGTCAACTGGCTTTTACATATAGCGAATAAACTGCCACAGTGAATACAGATCAGACGAAAATACAAATGAATTCTGTGTGGTGAGAAGATTTTCACTTTAATTTTCAACACTGGGCTATCATTCAATCACTCATTATATCATCCAGCCATTTCATTATGCCTTCATCCTTCAGGCTATTCATTCATTTGACATTAATATTCATGAAAACAAAAATCAAATTTAAATGATACTGTCAATGATCCTTTTAATTAACATTCTGAAAGATGTAAATTACCCCATGAACATCAGTTTTTGCTTGCTGGATCAAGCACTGAGCATGTATACGCCAGCATGTGCATATGCATGCACAGACACACACACAGATGTACACACAATGAAAAAATTACTTCCAGTCCGAATATTACGCACGCACACATACACACACAATTCTCTTACTCACCCTCTCCAGGTCTTGTCGGAGGTGTGTGAAGAGTTTGAGGCGCCTGTAGAGGACGTCCTGCTCCTGCTGGGCCAGGTTGTCCACCTCGTCCCTCTTTAAGGTCACCAGAGGTCGATTAAAGTTGGCCTTCCTCTTCAACTTCCAGAATTGATATAGAAAGTCCACCTTGAGGGGAAAAAAAACCCAAATTTTCCCAGTTAACAAAAATAAAATGTGTAATCACAGCATCATCATTGTATTATCTTGTGTGAAATCCCTTAATTCAGAGCGGATTATAATGTTGTGCATGTTTTTTTTTATTAAATAAAAAGTACACAAATATCAGTAATGATTCCATTAAGCATGCTAACAGGTTTTTCTCCCTTTATAGTAAAAATAAAGCTCTTGCCTGCAGCAGTAACCATGTCAGTAGAGACAAAAGCAGAAACCAGTTGGCAGCATGTTATAAACAAATCCCTGTTACTCATCAGACAGTTTACCTGTGAACAGGGAGCACTTGACTTGATGCACTAGAGCCAGCACTCTAAATCCAGCTCATCAATACCACATCTGAATAGGTTTAATCAATTACGGAAGCCAAACTCAAAATTGCTAAAGTAAAGATCAGAGAAGGACTGCACAAGCAAATGAAGTGATGTTTTTATTTATTAGCATCTTATTGTAATTAATTTCCTTTTAATTTTTATTTTAATACCAGTATGTATTATATGTCTATGTTATTGTATTTTACACCAACACGTCCTCAGAAACGTGGAAATTTGAATATCTACAATTCAATGGCAATTGGGAGAAGATCATGTGATATTTCTGAGACCTCTACAACGGCTCCTACTCGGTCCTTTTGCTGACATTATTTTGTCAAGGAATGATCATTGTTCAGTGGTGCTGCTGTGTTTCCAAGTTGGCATTTTATTGTTAAATGATCTCTGTAGATTCATACCGTTCACACAAAAAGAGGTTTTGTTCTATCAAGCAAAGTTTTCCTGTCATCAGATGTTCGGTGTTGCTGACCACAAGAAGCTTCAAGCTTTTTGTTCCTAGCAGACAGAAACTGAACTTTCCATCTTCCTTAGTGGTCAATAAACTGTGCGCTCTGACGTGTCCATCCTGTCCAGTTGGAACGAACAAGTGTTGCTATTCTGACCTCTCTCATCAACAAGCTTTTTTCACCCACTCAACCTGTCGACACTGTGTGTGCAAGCTTTCTACTTATACTTTATTTATACCTGAGTGACTGTCTGGAGGAGTAACTTATTTATAGTACACCTGAAGGTGTACCTATTACAGTGAATGACTAGTGTATAGTATCATGTCTTCTCATTTCATGTGAAAAATCACAGTGTCTCAGTTATGTGGCACAACATACCTGGGAGATGGGCATCCCCAGGTTTTCTGCCACCTCCCTTGGGTCCACCAGTCGGTAAAACTCATCCTCCAGCTCCTGGAGCTTCTGTTTCCTTTGGCTCACTTTCTCTCTCTCCAGCTGGTCCCGCTCGGCTCGCTCTGATGCTGACACTGAGACCGGGTACGATACCGACCTCTGCTCCGGGTCGCTGCTGCCGTTCGGTTGGTGCTGCTGGTCCGGCCGGAGCTCAGAACCGACACCGGCGGAGGTCCGGTCAGGTCTGGCTGTGCTGTGTGTTCCGGAAACGGCGGTGTGGTTGCCGTTACTGACGCTGTTCGAACTGGAGGAGTTGTTGTTGGTTGCACTGCTGTTGCCGGCGGTGCAGCTGTGCTCCAGGCAGAAAGACTTGAAGCGCACCTCGTCGTTCTCAGCCAGGATGGTCTTCATCTCCAGGCCATGGTCGAAGGCGCACGTCACATGGAAGGCCACAATACAGGAGGGCATGGAGCACTAGAGGGGGAAGACAAAGAGGAAATACAGTTAACGACAGAGACAAAATAAGAGAGGGAATATGAGAAAGGAAAAGAGGTTCGAGATGGTAAGCTTGAGGATGCTAAAAAAAAAAGGAAGGTTTATAGGAGAGAGAAGGGATGAGGGATGAGAAGGAAATATGGAGGGATGTAGGGAGAGAAATAAGAGATGTAGGAAAAGAAAGAAGAATGGAAAGTGAAACATGGAAAGGGAAATCCCATTTGAGTGTTAATTCTGTCTTCATTAAAAAGAAAAAAGAAAGTTTTTGCTATTATGTTGGAGCCACTTAACTTTTCCTGTCTCCCTCTGTGAAACACACATGCGTGCAAACATACACACACATACACACAATTTTTTCTTCAATTTCTCACTGACACTTTGTCACAACCATGTGTTATAAGTGTCATTTTCAGTCCATTTCTTGTGTTATCAAGACTCCAATACGAGTGCAGCAAAGCAGAAAGACAAGCCAAGTCACAACAAACACGGTTTCCCCATTTCTGCTGACATTTCGGTAACTTGGGATGTGTGTGTGTGTGTCTCAGTACTATCCATTACAGGTCACACTAAGAGGCAGCCTCCCACTGAGTCCCCCCAGGCATGGTGTGATTTTGTGTGTGTGAACCCTTGTGGCTATGTGTTGTTGTCACTGTGTGCAAGTGCATGCCCATTTATAGAAGTGTGTGTGTGCAGACTGGTGTACTTGTACTTTTCAGAGGAGTTTAAAATTCAGTAGGAGGGTTCGCTGCGTTGTCTATAGCATAGTGACAAAAACCTGATGGGCAACGCCTGTCTAATGCTTTCACAACCAACCCTGCCTCTCTCGAACTCTGCCTCTCCCCTTTCCTGGGTCAGCTGTTTTCTGCAACATCAAAAGTTTAATTCTAAAAGCAACACATATACCTGCTCCTGTGTTAAAAGTAACGCAGACTGAACTCGTACAAATAGTGCTTGAGAGAGGGAAACCTTACATTGAAAAACTGAGGCTTTTATCTTATTTAACACAAAAATAATAAAAGTAGGCCGTTAAGCTTATCTAGCTCTTACCCTCATTCATGTTAACTTGCTGTGAAAACTTTTAATTGGAACTACTTCCCCCTAAAGAAACAGTCGTTATGAAAAGTGTCTGCCTGGTACTGAGCCTTGGGACATTTCCTAATGTGGTTTATATGATGTGGTGCAAAAAAAAAAACAAAAAACAAAAACGGAAAAATAATTATATAACTTTCAAGGTTATTATAACCCATTTTTGAGGAAATTACCTTGAATTTAGGCTAGTCTGTGGTGCATTTTTCTTCATTACTCCCCGCCACACCCCCAAAAACAATACAGAGATTTTGAGCTGAAGTAGGTCATCAGTGCGAGGCAAACCAGTCCATCATTACCACCTTTCAGCCTTCAGCTGTGAACAAAATTCATGTCAGGCTGCAACCTGAGTGTTGCTGAGAGGTCTATCCTATCCTTTTTATTTTATAAGGAAACACAGTTTTGGTTTATGTTTAGTTTTGTTTTTATGGCTTCCGCTCTCTCTCTCTTGTGCCCTCTCCTTCCTTTGTCTAACTTGCTTGTAGTGCTGTTTTGACTTGGTATTGAGACTTATTTGTGTGTTGGGAGGATAAACAGAGATGTCACGCCTAAGCCACAACTTACACGATTTGTGAACAAGCACATGAACCCATGTGAAACCACAAACAGCCTAATGGGAGACCTCCTGTCTTGTTATGTTCTAGTGTGAGCACTGATGTACGCTCCCCACCCCTGTTGGGCCAATTCTTCACAAAACAGTGACATAAAAATTGTCCAGTGTTAAAAAAAAAAAAAAAAGGTTATGGATCCCTACTGTAGACTAGACTAGGCCTATGGTTCCTAGAAAAAGATGTTGCTCTTAAATCTTGGACAGCTGCAAGTACTTCTATACATACTATCAGGGGTATGTGTATGTGGATGCGTTCCTCACATGCACATTAGAAAACCCCTTTGGTTCCAGTTCTTTCTAATGACTAGGCTGCTCTCCCAGTGTTTAGGCTCCTGTAATATTGTTTAATTAGTTTCATTTATAGATGAAACTTGATGATTCACATATCTCACACTAATGTTCAGCCTTTAGATGCTGTCGACAATTGAATTTTAAAATACATTTCACTGAAAAAAAAAACAGTTCTCAATCCACTAAATGACTTTGTAAACAAAGTGTTTGAGAAGCAGAAGGCATGATCCAATAATCATGTCAGGCCTGCATGAGACAATATAGATACATCATCTTGTTTTAAAAAAAAAAATGGAGTTACAGCCAAAGTTCTACACTCTAGACCCATTTTTTTTTTTTTTTTACCAACTTCCACAAATGTCAGATTGAGTCCGCTGCAGCTGCTCACACTTATTTGGTGTCAAACGACTAAAGGTTGAAAACAGCATGGAACCAGTTAGATACGTTGTTTGGTATGAACTGAGTCATCACGAAAAATACTCATCTGGCCTTTTCGACAGCACCTGCTCCGTTCTGGCAGGGATTCATTAGTAATGTTTTATCAGTGCCCACGCTGACTATGAGTACTTCTGGGTGTTAGTCTGACTTCACGCTAATCTTCTACCCTCTGCATGAGGTTCACGGTGGAAAAAACTAATCACCTCAATCATATTATGTTTTAATCATGTTCTCTTTTGCTCCATGAGAGAGGAATGGATCTATATTTATCAAATTGCTAGAACTGAAACTTTCTGCCTACTCAGACACCTAAGATAGAACAGAATCTATTTAACAGACTTCTTTGTACTTAAAAATACTTAAAAATAGACCCCAGAGGTCTTAAGTTGTTAAAAGCCTCTGGACACAGACTCATTACTCCAAATATCTTCTTTGGCAGAATTGGAGAACTTAAACTGACATGACAACCTAGGCCTACCTTTTCGTTTCTACCATTGTCAAGGAGAACTCCTAAAATTGTGGATTTTAAGACTTGACAGCCAAGCTGAAGTATATCAGTGGCAATATCCATCACATGGTTTTCCTGAAAATTTGAAGCGTTGATCCTTGGATGGAGAGAGAGCCTGACAGCAGAGGAATATTGATGATTTTGGCTTCTATACTTTATTCAGTCATTTTAAAAATCTTTGATTTTCATGCCCAGTGAAATCTACATCTATCTACATGGAGGATCTCTATCTCAATATCTAGGCTTTTCTTTTTTTCTCTCAGACACCAATTTGTCTGAATCTATAGAAGTATCCACCTGCAGGTCACTGCTTATTACAAGAGTGGCATGAGTCAGCTGTAGTTTGTTCTGAACACTGAGACTCTCAACTGCACATGAAAACAGACAAAAGTTTGTTACCAAATTACCAAAAGATGAAATGAACAATGACCTGAAGGAGTATCAACTTGTTTTACATTATTAAAAGAGGTCTCAAAGGGTAGAACTCAGAAGGTCAAAAAAAATATAGGTCTGAACTGTGGAACCTACTGTACATTACAAAACACACATATTTAGTGGTAACACACTGTGAGTCGTCTGCTACAGATGCATAAGAGTGGCCACGATAACACTCTGTATTTATATTCAATCTATAAAGAGATGGCTGCAGAACGCTCAAAAACTTTTGGAGGTCTGAACGACAGCCCACAACTTCAGTATGAAAAAAAAGGCTGAAAATCACAGACTGTCCTGTGCCTAAACAAGACAGTTGTTTTTTCATGCTTTTCCCTCCATTAAGGCTTACACAAGACTCCTGCTGATTGTGGTGAAATGCAGCGCTGCATATCCACCTTCTGTGTGAGGCGGCAGCTGAGCAGTGAGTGTGTTTGTACAGCCGCCTGCCTCCGGCTATGGAAAGAGGAGAGGGAGACTCTCTCCCCGTGGACGACTCTGGCTCATGGACTCGCTGTTAATCTACAACATCAAACCTGTGGCAGCAAACACCCTCAACCGCTATGCAAACAAGCATGCGGACACACTTGCATGTACACACGTTCATATACATCAAGCGCACATGTGTAGATTCCGCACATATATACACACACAGATGGAATGTAGGGCTTCAGGAATCAAGATCACCTTGAGGGCGCTTAACTTAACGCTGAATGGTGTTCAGGTTAATAGCTGTAAAGTGGGTTAGCGTTAGAGTGTCAGCGGGGGTTTTGTTTGGGTACTCAGCAGCATGTTAAAGAAGTGCTGGGTTGAAACGTATCCACCCGCACCCAGCAGGAGGCTAAGAACTGTGATGATGTGTGTTGCTGAGAGACATTTTGGGTGTGTGTGTATGTGTGTGCTTAGTTTATACTATATATATTTTATTTTTTGTGGGTGTGCCCATAAGGCTTTATCTCAGAAGGTACATCCTACCTATCTGTTCGTGAGGATGAGTGGGTTTGAACTTTGATGCCATGCCAAAAGTTAAATATTGAATTTCACATACAGTTAAAAACTTTCCCTGATTTTCTTCAAGCTCGTTTTCCTTCTAATGCCACCTCCACATGATGTACAATACGCACACAGATGGCATAAGGATTGGAAGAAGAAGAAGAAGAAGATGAAGAAGAGGAAAAAGAAGGCAGAGGAGGAATGAACTGAACTGTACATCTGCCGGGCTCTTAATAGTGGATGGCAACTGTCAGAGTAAAACTCAAGCACTTACGGAGCTGGAAACAAGACAACAGTATGCTTAACAAGCTTTCATGAAATGTTCCATAAATTCACAAAGGTAGAGAAACAAATACTGTGATGATTACATTCCTCATCCATAGAGGAAATTTGTGACGTTATCAAAAACTTGGACAATTCAATTTAAACTGTTAATATGATAAGCTAACAAACACAGGCGGGAGGCTCATCCTCAAGTCCTAACCTAGGTTCAGATTAGTGTTAAACTGGTTAAGAGCCTGTGTTCAGGTAAAGTTGTAGGGCAACATAATTCATAACAGAGTTTGAGTTTGAAACTGGTTCATGTTTTCTTAAGTTTTAAGACACCGGAGTCACTTAATAAGATTGTTTAAGCGAGGCAGATGCAGGTCTAAGTGTGTATGTGACGTACCTGTATGCAGGTTCCTGTGTGTTCTCGGCACAGGCTGCAGGACAGAGCCCAGCGGCTAGCAGGGATGTGGGACACCTTGGTAATGGGCTCCATCTTCTCTGGACAGCCTATACTCACCTACAGGGAACACATAACAAGGAGACATATATTTGTGCTTAACAGTAAACATCTGTGTGATAATTCAACCAATTTCTTGTGTTTCACCTTTTTATTTGCAGAGCTCATTTTGTAGCCTGCAGTAAAATCATCGTGATGAAAATTCGTGACAATTATAATCACAGTTTGAACCTAACTCTTTTTAGTCTCTGAACAATTAGCTTTTTAATCACTTAGTTGACTGACACAAAATGAACTGACAAAAAATATAATCAAGTGCTCTCTGGTTGCAGCTTCTCAAATGTGGGGCTTAGCTGCTTTTGTCTGTTTCATATCACCGTAAAAGTTCTTAGGCCCCGAGAACCCTGCCATGGTCATTTTTACCATTTTTAGTGGACCAAAGTAATAAAATGAAAATTGGTAGTTGTGCTGCCTAGTAGCACAGTTTATCCAATTATCAGTCTGAGGTCATGCTTCACCCATCTTTTCATTTAGCACAGCATCTTTGGATCAAACTCAGTTTTCCTTTGACAAAGAGATCAAACTTTCCACCAAACCTTCCACTGGAAGATAATAATCAACTTATTGTAGCTTGGATGATAATTACTTGAATGTCTTCCAGTTTCAAAGCCAGGATTCTGGATTAGAAAGTCCGTCCTTGGAGCCAGAGCAGGGACACATGTGCTCCTTGGAAAAACATTATTGTAAAGCCCAGTGTGACTCACTCTCTCTGAGCGGTCTATTCACGACGACTTTGGCTCCGAACCTCGCTGCACCAAATACAACCAAAAAGTCATTGACCTGTGCCAACCAGCCATGCAGAATAGAGTGGAGAGCACTCATCACCAAAGTGCCATTTCTTCCTTCCTTCCTCCACTGCCTATTTCTTTCCAAAAACCATTCCACCTCTTTCACATTCACTTATCCTCATATTTGCGGCATGGCCCTCTCTTCCTTGTCCTTCACGCTTCAAATAACAAGCTGACGACTGATTTCCGCAGGTCACACTCCTCCCTCTCCTCACCCACTTGTCCTTCTATCTGATTTTCTTTTCCTCCTCTCATCTCCTCGTTCACAGAACAAGCCCACGACCTCGGTTCTTTCTGTTATTATTGATATCTTTTGTACAGCTCAATGAATAGGAGTAGGGGTCAATTTTCACTCCATTGAAGATGTCAATAGCAAGTGCAATTCAGACAGTGATGCCACAGCCGCCACATCAATGTTCGCTTCTTTTTAACAGCTGATGTACGAACCAATAGACGGCTAAAGGATTTCCACTTTTTAGATGCTGTAGTTAATTGACTGGATTGTTCTCAACCATGATGCCCACACACAGGTGGCACGCAGGCACACACACACTCACAGAGGTTGCCCTTTAAACATTTACACCACCTTCTTCTCTTCTTGTGGTTTATCAATACTGAACTGCAGCTCTCCATGTAGGAGGAGTAGTAAGAGTGCATGTCCATCTGTGTGTGTACGCACATGCTTTTAACATGCCCATTCCCCAGCATTTGCTAGCCCCAATTACTTCACATTTCAAATCTGAAATCACTCCAGTGTAAATGGCAGGAAATCACAATATTAAATGAAATGGCATTTTAAAAGAGGGGCTACGAAGTCTCTGAATGTGTGTGTTTGTGCCTTTGTGTGTGTGTGTGTGTGTGTGTGTGTGTGTCTGTGCCGTGAAAAGCCGTTTAAAGAGAGACCCCTCTCTAGGGGTTGAAAGCAGAGGGCAGAAGGAAGCTACACACACAGCTCTGCAGGGGGGCTGTATCGTTTGAAGGCTGGGTGGCGTGTTCACACACACAAACACACACACACACACGCATCCAATCTGCCACTCTCTATGAACCACATAGCGCTTTTCTGGAAATTTCCACTTCTATATTATTCAGTAAAAATCAACAAGCTAGTGTTATGAAGTGTGTCTTTATTTGTGTACATGTCTGCTATTAACACCTTTTAGCTCATGCAAACGCACATAACCGAGTCTATATAAGGACACGTGCACAAACACACAAATGCACACACAGCACAGACATGCAAATTATCTTTTTTTTTCTCCCCCTCCATGGAAGGAAGAGAAAACAAAAGCCAACGCAGCAACGAAAACAATTAGCCCAATCAAGGGTGACAGAAGGCAATTAGAAGTAAAAGGTTTGAGGTGCCAAAAGCCACTCCATTACTGAGAAATCTGCTGGTGGAGTGCGTCGCTGAATAGGCTGAAGACACATGACTGACTGTCTTTAACGATTTAAAGGTGTGCAAGGCGTGAAGCAACATCCGTCCGTGAACCTCTGAAATGAATGGCTGCTTTGTGACCGTTCAGAGCTTCCAGAGGAGAGTCATTTCCAAAAGGTATCATCAAGACACATAAAGTCAAAAAAATGAGCAGCTGCTTGGGTGCACACTTGAAAAACAGTTTCCCTCGTGAATCAATTTACATTATCTACCGACTGTTAAAAGTGAGGTCTTGACTGAAGAAGCTCCGTGAAGTATTTTAAGTATTTACTGTAAACAAGGAAACCCTGGTGAGGGAAAAAAAAAGGTGCCACAGGTGCGAGCGTCTCTCAAAATCAAGGCCACCTTTCCCGTAAACCCAGTTGTTTCAGATTTTTTTCGAGTACACTCACACGTCATACAGTATTTAAGTTGAAAGAGTTATGGGCTGTAATCATCCCTCCTCTCCACACTGATTGCGAAGTTAAATCGTGCCAGACGATTACGCTGTAAGGGTTTGAGACAGACCTGAAAAAAAAAGAAGCTGTTTTTGTGCCATAAAGCAAAATTTAAAAACACAAAATCCACCTGGTGACATAGAATCTGACATGAGGCATAAAGTCATGCAGAAAGTGCAAATCCTCTCAGCACTGGCTTCCTTTGTAAACTGATGCCAAATATTCAATGTGGTAATTACATATTGATCATAAAATCCAAAATTTAGTTCTATTTTAAACACTGTTGACTTCCTATCAGACGGTACAAATCAACCCTCAAAGGGACAGTGCATGAATCAATTACATGCATGAAGCACAATACGGTTTATGTATACTCATATTTACATGCTTGCAAAAAGTTCGCCAAGCCAAGTAAGTGTCCATCAACAAGGCCGCACTCATTGTTTGATCTTTCAATACCGTGATTTGCACAACTATGGTATTTGTGCTGCATTGTCAGTGGGAGAGATTTTTGTCTTTAGTCTTATAAAGATACAAAAAATATGAATGTGAAGTTTTTGGAGACACGAGGGGTTGGTTTACAGCATGTTTCTGTTTTGAAAATGGTGGTTAACAAAAAAAAAAAATAAATAAAAATAACACTTCCCCTGAAAGAGTGTGCAGTGGGGCTATGCATATTTAGAAATGGACGCAGTAATGTTTGAGGACAGGATGAGAAAAGCCGAGGTGAACTTCAAAATAAGTGGTTTGTGGGTTTTCATCAAGACACCTAACAGTCTTGCAGGTGGTTTTGTTTTCCACTTCTTTCATGGTGTAGACACCGCGTCCAAGAGCACCTTGTTTACATACTTGTTTTTGCACACATTCACCACACACACAGTTCACCAAACTTTCTTTTTTTTTCACGTTTATGCATTTGCTGACTCTCTAATCTGAACCATGACTGCAAGTAAACAACAGTCATTCACTCTCTAGAGCCACTCTGCACCAACACTCATAGGTAAACTACTTCTTTATCAACTGTGCCATTAAGTGCAGCCAAAATAGTCTTGATTCCTGTGTGTCTTGTGTGACTGTGATCATAAACACAAACACCCAGGTGCACCCACAGCTACATGATAACACTTTGAGCTACTGATGTGCCTTCAGGCTCTGCTTCCATTGGAACCATCAAGTCTGGCCCCAACTATAGGAAAATGACTACCTTGAGCACAAGAGCACACTGAGGCTGTCTGAGAGTTAAAAAGGAAATTGGAAGAGTTTTTGCTAAATAAATGTTGCTTACTCACTTACTGAATAGAAAAGTGAATCTACATCAGACTGGGTTTGGATCTTTTGACCATCCCTGTGTCTTCCCATTGGACTCACCTCAGGGATCCATAAGGCACAGCTGACGTGGACCCACTTGGTTCCACTACGGGTGGGCTTCAGGGCCCCCCCTCTCTTGGGGCAGAGCAGACATTTGGGCTGGACGCCCAGAGCGCAGGTCCGACAGAGCCAGTTCCCCTGGGGTACCTTCAGGATGCCGTAACACGCCTGCAACGGGCAAGACAAGAGAGAAAGAGAGAAATGGGAGAGAGGAAGGAAAGTCAAGTAAATAAGCATATTTTCCAAAATGTTTAATTGTTAACATAGTTTGACCACATAGAGGATGGAAAGTTGTTATGACAAATAAGGAGCAATATTAAAAGACCATACAAGTGGTTTTGTGTACTGAAGCCCATTAACTAATTATACTTAATTTAAAAGTACTGGTGACCACTTGCCTATTGCTTTCAGTTTATTTCTGTGCACTATGAAAACAATTTGCAGCAACTGGAAATTTACTTCCCACACGTTCAATACTTACTGTAGTCCCCCTTTATCATTTTACTTCAATTTTTCTTTGCTACAGGTATGATATTGTTGCAAAATGATTGAAATGAAGCTTCAGCATCTGAGATTTAATAGTCAGCTTCTGTGCCATGCATTCACAAGCCTTGTCTTCAGGAAATTAAATCCAGAAGACACACATTAAATAAACATGAACACTGTGTGTGCGGGCCACTGTGTAATTTTTTACCAAGTCCTGCTTGTATATATTGCACAGTATGCCAGATATGTACTAGAAATATGTACTAGATTTGTGCTATATACGTGTTCAGTGTTTACTGAAACATGCGATATCACTGGTCTGATCTTTTCATCTTGCCTTTTCAAAATGACTAGAACTTTTTCCGATCCGCTCTTATTATTGTCCTGCCCCAAACTTATTTTTTCTCCAACCGGAATTACATCAGCTTACGGAAGCGAGACATTATCACAATGTCACTTGGTGTTGTTTTAAAAACACAGCAGGCTATCGTATCACAAAGCGCTCAACCCATTTCCCCTTCAGCTAACACATAAGGGTGCCATGAAAGTTTTTCATGCCATCGTAACAGCACACTGACTTACATCCGATAATATCCAGTCCCGCAGGGACAGAAACAGAGGATGATTTTATTGTCAGATATGATTTACTCCTAACCTGTCTGAAAGGGCCTCTGCTGTTGCAGGTAATTCATTCTAAACGCCCGTTTCTCTGCCATTATTACTACAACTTCTCCATCAGATCCATTAAATCTAATTTCTAATGAGTCAAGTCAAACCAAACCTTCCTTTTTGAGGCCCAAACGAAATTCTGAGGCCAAAATCCCCTGAGCACAAATACAATTTCAGGAACCACTGCTGCTAGATTCAAACCAAGTCTCAGTGTGCAATCACTGACCCTGTTGAACAGAGGGAAGGATACATCACATGTTATATGGCTGAAAAGCCAGAATGTGCGACCAGTTATAAGAGGATAAAACAAAGTAAAGGCAGCGTGACAGGAGCACCAAATCAGATATCAAAGATTCTGGCTTCATTAAACGCAATCAGAAGAACTTTACTGATCAAAGGATTTTATTGATCAAACAAAACACTTTAGTAAGCGGGGCCTGTTTTCTGCCAGCTGAAGGTTAGGGAGACCACCTTACTAGGGAAGCAAGAGACAGTGCTGGGTGCGTTTGCTGTATTAAAGCAATAAAATGTCTTACTCCCTGGGAGCAACAAGTTCTTTCACTGCTTGTTATGTTATGTTTCCACGAGAGGAACCTCATATTCTAACAAAAACTCAGAAAACACTGAAGGAACCCTTTGGTTTAGACCACTAGTGGGGCTACAGAGTAATGTTCTACCAGAATGTGCATGAGGTGGTCAGGGAGGAAAATGCCAGCAGCAGCGAGACACGTCACATAAGTGTCACTACAGATCAGTTTACAGTTTGTGCCTTTTTCATTGAAAGTCTGTGTACGTCTGTAAATCACTGAAAATATTAATAATTCATAGCTTCAACAATTCCCTCCTAAAAAATGGTCTTCAGAAGGCACAAGGCAGAGTGTAAAAGCTGAACATCAGCACTTTCAGTTGGTTTTCTCAGCTTGTCTCTACGCGATATATAAATAAAGTTAGGTTACAGTGAATAAAACATGTTCAGTGTATTCGATGAATAGACAAACTCCAGAGGGTTTCAATAAAGTCAGTAACTGGTAGATTAAAGAGCTACACAACAAAAATAAACCTTTTTTAATTAGAATGCCTGCATGGGATCAAAAATAATCAGGTTTTTGTGCTGGGATGATCCTCTTTTTAATCTTTTTCTAAATAATCCCTCATCAATTTCATTCAAATGAAATTTAGAGCGAATAAAGAGAAATCTAACAACTATTTGTTAGTTTTAACTCTTTTTTTTTTTTTTTTTTTTTTTTTTTTTTCCCCGCTTTTGCCCAAGGCCCTTTTCTCCACAAACCACCGTCCCTTTTTTTTTTCATTTTGCTTCCCCTCTTCCCCTCT
>JBBMJY010000004.1:12292889-12302889 GCA_037833715.1 Toxotes lorentzi
CCCCCCCCCCCCCCCCCCCCCCCCCCCCCCCCCCCCCCCCCCCCCCCCCCCCCCCCCCCCCCCCCCCCCCCAAACCCAACCACAAATGCACTAACACTGCCCGTAAATGCCTCTGACGACAAAACTCTTCATGCAAATTCATTCTGATAAACTAAGGGCCAATGGGGGGAACTCCAAGCCTTGGCCGGCCGACCAGTGGTGTAACTTCGTCTGAAAAACTTAGCCTCATCTTCCTCTCTCTGCTCACTTCAATATGTTCACCGCTGTGTAAATCTCACTTTCCTCCTTTTCATAAAACGTCAATAATAATCTCTTCTCAAGGAAGGATGAAGTGGATGGTGTTTACATAAGACATTTCCAGTGTGGGCAGAGTGACAGTGGCTCAGCTCTCAGTCTGACTCTCTGCCCACACAGGATACGTCTAGTTTAAACAGACATCAACTCCTGACAGATCACTCATGAAGAACAGGAAGTCCCTCTAAATAAGTCTGGAAACATATATGAGGTTAAACAGAAAAAAAAGGAGGGAGGAGGGCATGGAAAATGAAAGAAATACAAATGAGATGGGGAAAAAATATGGGCTGAGGGATTAAGACAGGAAAGGAGAAAAGAAAGGAACAGAGGATGGAAGAAATTAAAAAATGATCTAAAGTAAGAAAAAGACATAAAAGGAGAAAGAAAATGAGCAATGTGGCGTGATACAATACCCTTAAAAGTTTGAAAGATTCCCACTACTGTTCACAAGCTGCCACTTATCCTTCATTTACACTCCACAATTACCTTGCTATTTGCCATCTGCCTGTCTGAGAGCACACAACCCTGACAAGAGTTTAATTTTTTTTTTTAAACACCTCACAGAAAAACTCTTAATTAGCCACAGATGATTAAATTTGCCAGTAACAGCTGTCATTTCAGCTGGCAATTTCGACAATTTTCTGCAACAACTTTCACCTCTTCAAAACATGCAAAGACAGATTTGTTAATAATGTGAGCTATAATTAAAATTGGAGCACTTGCAGGTTCAGGGTTTCTTAAAGTGCCTTCTAGTTAGAAAGAGAAGTCATGCAGACCCTTGCATGACTTTGTGACATAATTTTTTTTCATCTGTGATTGCAGAATGAAGAGAATTGAGTCCATGTCTGCATCCACAGTCCAGGTCCATTCAACGGCAAGCAGAAACTAACAACTGGCCTTTATAGTCTGCATTAGAATGTATTAACTAGCTGGACTTGTATCATCACAGCACCCAACTGAATCCAATTCATCAATAGAAAAAATGAAATACTACAAGAGGAAAGAAGGAATGATAATGATACAAAACAATAAACCAATGGAGAGAAGGCGGAGGTAGAAACACAGGGAGAAAAGATGGAAATAAGATGAGACGGAAGCAAGACGGCAAAGACAAAGAGGGAGGAGAGTTTCTCAGTAATTTGATTTTGGCTCCAACAGTAAGAGTCAGGTTTAGTTCATTTGAAGTCCACACTTCAAACTCTCCTCTCTTTCTTTCAATTCGGCAAATGCGATGCAATATCTATTTAAGTTTCATGTAGGTGAGTGTAAAAACTGCTAACAAAGCCGCAGAGCCCATTATCGGCACAATAACAGCACCGCAGCCAGCAACATCACAAAGGAAGAAGTTTCTTTTATTCTCTATAAAGTCTGAAGAAAAAAATTTAAACCCCAATAAAAACCTGTAACGTTCAGTCGGTATGCTCCAAAAAAAAAAAAAAAAAACCCTAAAGATAAGGGCGTTACTTTGAATACAAGATTAAACCACTTGTTCAGACATAACATTCTTGTCAGAAGCAAACAATCACTTCCCTGTGTGTACATACTGTGGTCTGTGTGTGTGTCTGAAATAATCTCTCATTCTTGAAATACCTCACTGTCACAGTATGGCTGAGAAAACTGGCTGGTCCCTTTTCTTCCCTGTAATCCCTCTCTTTCTTTTCCTAGTTTTCACACCAGACTCAGTGTGTGTGACAGAGAGTGAGTGAGTTGTGCCAACAGCCCCTTATCCTTAGGCGACACGAACAAAATCCCCCTACTCTAAAACACACTCCCATATCAGCATGCAAACTGGAGCAGGAGAATCAGGCCAGCATCCAACAGGGCACACGGTTACCCACCCCAGGGTCCAGGTGCAACCCTGTATGGTACTGGATGATGTGTGTGTGAGGATGCAAAAACTGGATTAACATTTTAATAGGGTTAGGTGATATTTTGCTCTCTGCAGAGGCTAACTCTTTTGAACTCGACTCTGAATTGTGCCTTACCTGACCTTTATTTTTTATTTTTTTGGTCATTAGGGGGCAACAGATATGACACAATTTGGCAAACGCGAAAAAACATTTGCAGATTTACAGTCAGCTGATACATAGGAACTTTCTCATTCCTTTGGCGTTGTGTTTAAGGTGAATTTAAAGCCAATAATCACTCTCCTTTTTGCTCTGATTTTGGTCTCCATCAACTACTAAGGGAAAAATCTGGCTTTTTAGCTGCTAAATGCGCCACTATGTTCACCAGGTAGTCACTTTACCTGTCTGCGGTCTGGTGATGGGCAGGTAGCGTTCAGTTAGTATGCTACAGGTGCCTACTGTGGCCAAAAATTCACACGACGAGAGAAGGGACAGTGAACTGGTGCAGAGCGGAAAACCAAAAATAATCAGCTGAAAGACGCTGTAAAGTTCCCCTAAGCTTTACCCTAAGGTCAGGTGATAACTCTCTGTAGTTTCCTCCCTATGAGCGAGCCCGTTCACATACAAGTAGTCAGTAGTATATGTGGTCAATTGCTAATATAAAAACACACCTATAATAAAATCTGAAAGACAGCCGTGGCATCTTGTTCAGGTTCAACTCAGTGTTGTTGTCAGTGTCTTCAATACTGAAACATACAAACACACAGATTCCTCCACAGAGAAGAAGAAATAGGACTGACAGAACCAAACGGATGATAATAAATTGTTGACGTGTGTACACACAAACACACACACATACACACTGATGGATTGTTACAGTGCTGCTTTGGAGAAGTGAGTCATCTTCATGTCATATTTATATGGAAAGAAAAAAAACACACACGCCCAGAAATCCCTTAGCATAGAGAGTCATCTTTGTTATATTTATATGAAATAAATAATGTAGCTATATCTGAAACACACACACACACACACACACACACACAGAAACTGTTGTGCAGTGATAGTCGGGAGCAGTGAGTCATCTTCATGTCATATTCATGTCAACGAAATCAATCATCTCCCCAAACACACAAACATCATTTGCACAGTGACCTTTGAGAATGACTCACCCCTGTGCTGCTTTTACAGCAATCAGCTGGAGTACCACACACACACAGACACACAAGCACAGATCATGTGAAGCAGTCTCCAGCCTTACAAAATAATCATCCTTCTCTTTAGAGCATAACTCATCCCTCACAGTATGTTCTTTGCATCTGTTTAGAACCATTATCTCCTTTTAGCTTTACAGATGCCCAAATCAGATCAGATGACCACATCAAATGAAACATTAATTTCCCCTGTGGGGGGAAAAAAAAACACGGCAACAAGTAGCAACAGGCTGTAAATATTAATAACTGAAATACATAATATATACTGAAACCAAGTTTTCTTCTAGCAGAAACTGAAGTTTCCTTGAGGGATTAAAGGAGAGGAAAAACAGAATAGTTAGTATGAGGAACTACTCAAACTTTTCTCAACAGAAATAGGAGAGGATGTTACAGAGCTGCCCACACTGTTTGACTGACAGTTGATCTCTGGGAGGTACAGTGTAGAAACACCACAGTAATGAGCGCTGAGCACCAAAGATGGAGAGAACATTTTTAAAAATGAGAATCCCGAGAATTACCATTTTAAGTACCTCATGAATGAAAAATGGGGCTTCATTATAGTCTCTCTTCTCTTTTCGCCTTCCTTTCTCTCTTTATGTTGCTCCACCTCTCTCTATCCCTCTCTCTCTCTCCCTACCTCCAACTCATGTATTTGTACACACTTCAAAATATTAGTAAATCACAACCGGAAATATCATACCCGCTGCAAAATTAGCAACAGCTACAAGGATATTTAAGGTTTAGGGACTTTCTGTGGGTATGTCTGTGAAGATGCTCAGTCATCCAGGTCATCGTATTTCTAAATGTGATACTAAGGCAACTGGAGTTGTTTGAGGTCCTTGAAGGCATTCACCTCTGACTCAAAAGGCTCCTTCAGTTCTAACTGACTGGTGGGGAGTCCCAGGTATTTACCTTCTTGTCCATTCACACCAAGAATCCACTCACACCATGACTCATGTGATCCTGACTGACTCAGGCCAGTACAGTTGTTTTATTACAGCATTTTAAAAAATGACCTTCTGTGGGTTATAAATTGTCCATTATTAATGATGGAATTTTGTTTTGACATCATTTTAAAGCCTGTGGTTGGATTTCATTCTTTTCTGAGAGACTATGAAACAAAAATCTATATGAGACCTTTATGCTTGTGAATGTGCAGAAAGGATTCGTATTTTTAGAGAAAACCAAATAATGCCTGAACAGAATTTGTTGAAAACGCTGGCATCCCGAACCCACAAAGTTGAACATTTAGGTCAAAGTTTAAGGGAATTTGTGTCTCAACCCCATAACTCATGGGGTTAATGGGGAGTGTTTTCCTGGGATCCTTTGTACACAGGAAGCCAGTATCACTGGTGTTTTACAGTGAGCTGCCATTTTGTTCTGTGGTTCAGATGCCAGTACAGTCTGCCCGTTGTCATGGATATGACTCAGACTTATTAACACCACTACTCTAAAGCACTGCGGGCTACTGCACACACACATACACATACACATACACACACACACACACACACACACACACACACACACACATTCTGCCAAGTGCACAAACAGACACTGAAAGGCGTGCACATAATCAAAACTTAAGTTCTCGAGAGTGTATGCACATGCGCAAAATCAAACACATGACTACACACACTCACAAATAGATGCTGAAACAAATATACAAGGGTACACACGCACACACACTGAAACACACACGCCACTCTCAGTGTGTCGCCCTGTTTGCCTTCCCTCTCCCCTCTCCAAACTCCCACAGTTCCTCAACAAACAGTACAAAAAAATATATAAAAAAAAAAAAAGAACTAACACCCCACCCACCCCCACAGCTCCTTCCTTTCAGCCTTGTTCTCAGAAACGTGCAAACAATGTTAAACAAAAGAGACAAGTCCTGTAATAACATGAGGAAAAGAAATGTAGGGGGCAGCGGAGAGAGTGAGAGAAAGAAAGAGGGATGGGTAGTGTGTTTGTGCCTGAAGCAGGGTTTGGGCAAACGAGGCAGGGGGAATGTTTTCATTCATATTTTCCACCCAGTTAGTTGGGAGCCAGAGAGGCACAGGAGTGAGAGACAGAGACAGTGAGAGGAGCTCACAAAGAGAGGATAAAAAGTGGAAGCGAGAGCAGACAGGAGACACCAAGGTTTGTTTGGTTTTTTTTTTCATGTTTTGTGGAACACTTCCACTTCAGCTCTCCCAGCTCACTCTCTGAGTTTCACTCTGCTCTGCCTACTTCTTTACCCTCATCACGCCACATCCACCTGAACCAGGCCTGGGGTTCAAAAAACATGTCATCAAATCTGAATCCGGTAACTAGTCCAAATCCTTTCCAATCCCTAATCAAATCCATTTATCTGTCTTTCAACGTTTTAAAGGAACTACTGTTAAATGTAAACATGAATCTAAATTAATTCATGTTTAAAGATTGCATAAGATATGAAATGATAATTAAATAAGAATTTGACAGATTAGAATGAAAAGTGAAGCCTACTTACTTTTGTACACCTCACTTACACAAGCGCCTTGTGCCAAATATTAAAGGGCTGGACACATAACTATTAAGTTGAACATTTTAATTTACTGATATGACATGAAGGAAAGTTTAACTCAGAGGCTCCAAGCAGTTAAAGTGATGTGATCCATTAGAGGAAGATTCAGCACTCTGTTGGTGCACCTGTGATCCAGTGAGGTTCCAGAGTTATGCTCCCCTAACATAAAATATTTGGTCAGGTACAGTCAGCAGCTTGCACGGAGCATATTTAATAGAAATTAGTCAAGTTTCATTTTGTCAAATTATGCACTGAATTTAATTACAGCTGATTTAATCTACAATGTGCAGCATTTCCGCCTGAAAACGGCGCGCTCGGTGCCGGCCAAAAAATGAAAAGCCTGCTACCTCATTGTTATGAATATTGTTCTTTGTTAAGAAAACAGAGAAAGAAGAACGCTAAAAGATTTTATAAGAGATTAGCTTCAGAGATGAGCAGGTCGGGGTATTTTATCAAATAGTTCTTCAGTTTGGGTTTTTTCACCCAAACACATTATGTTTATCCTCGCATTTGTAAAGCCGATTTTGGAGGAATTTGAAACATACATCAATGTTTGTGTGCTGGCAGTGTTCTTCCTTTTCTGTTGACACATGGCTACATTTGCTGGCACATTACCGGCATCAAATGTTGATTAACTGACTAGCGTAAAAGCATTAGCAGGACTGTTCTTTGCGTCCCACTTGTTCACATGCACATACATGCGTGGGCGTCCTTGCAGACGTGCAAGATAAAAACATTGCTCCATAGTGCTGCGTATGGTGAGAAACTCCACAGGGCATCACCTTGAAGTTTTTATAGACACAAAACACACAGTCATTCCTAAAGTCACTGAAGCAACTGATCTGTTTTTCTAAAGGGGACAAAAAGGATTAAATTAAAAAATTCTAAACACAAAACACACAGCAAAATTTGAATTCAAATCTCCTGGAAGAAGAAACAGTAACTTTTCCAGCCTGCACATTGGCAGGAAAAGAAGCTGCCAAGTGCTTGGTTACTGCACAAGCTGCTCAAGAGAAATTAGATTATCACTTTATGCCTTTTTTGGAACAAGAACCCTTTCACTTGAATAGTTTCAGAGAAAACAGCGAGAGTCTGAAATGCATTAGCACACTTACTGTGTGTGGTGGCCATATGAATATGAATTGACTTCCCACTGCCAAGAGGTGTGTAGAAAATGCAAGAACTGTCACTCTGGGGTGGACTATTCCTTTAAGAGGGTTGCAGGCACTTCCAGGAAAATCAGGGGCACATTACTTTACTTTAATGTCATTATGTACAAGTTAGCGTAGTCAAAGTATAAATATCTACTAAGTGCCCACTTTAATCGCCCCCAAGCATTGCAAAAACAAGAATCTTAGAAACCAAAATGTCAAAGAATTGGCTCTTCATTGTATCAAGAGTGTATATCTTGAGGCTCCTTGATGAGACCAAGTTTTAGGAACCAATACTTTAACAGGTTTTCCTAACAGAGTCATCCTGTCCTTAGGCAGGAGAGGACTGTCACCCAACCGTGCTCCAATGTTCCCTATGTTGCTTTTAGGAGGAAACACTAATACCTCTTTATATAAATGATTACACAACGCTCAGCCAGTTCACAAGAAGGGGCACCGTGTGTGTGTGTAAGTGTGTATGCTGGGAGCGGGGCTGAAACACACACAGACTGGCGAACACACACTCATTCACACAGAAAAACACATGAAAAGGCAGAAAAACAAACGCAGACAAACACGCACAAAAGCAGCAAAAGACATGGAAACACAAAAAATACAGATGCAAGTAAACACAAAGTGACAGCCACGGTGTGTTTACACACACAGACAAAGACACAATGAATGGGACAGACACACTGATGGGAGACGCCTTCATTGTGCGGCTCTGTCAACAAACTTCTCCCTCACGTCGCTCTCTGCTCTGCACACTGGCTCATTTAAAACCATAACCTGGAAATATTACTGTTGATGTTAACATCGCTGGGACAGTGGGTCTTTACTTTACCAACAGCAGCGTGTCCTCTAGAGTTAGTGGGCATTCTGTTGCAAATTTTACTGGGTGTTGATGGCTGATGTGCCACTGAGGAAATTATTTCCTAATTGGAATTAAGTGTCCTGACTTCTTTACCACAGAAATGAGACAGATGGAGAGAAATGGGGTTCTAACAAAATCTAACAGTCTTGAATTTTATTTTTTTTATACCCATAAAATCTTTAGCCAAAAACAAGTGTTTAAAAGTAGGAGTTCTCTTCTAATCACTGTCCTCTCGTATTTGGTCCATATTGGCTCACGCCCAAATATAACTTCTCAAACTTCTTAAGATGTTTTGACTTAAAAATGGAAATGTAGCTTTATGGACTCTTCCATCATCCCCCACAATTGAAACTACAGGTCTGTTACATATTAACAGACTTTTTACAGCTGGACACCACTTTTTTTAAAAAAAACCATATGTTTGACTGTCGCGTGCTATCTGAGGCTGCATTAAAGTCCCAAGATCAATGTGACGATGATGAAAACAAGAAGATTGCTGTGCCACATTTTGACAGCTTTAGCTGCCCTTCGGTTCACTTCTGAGATTACAGCCTGGGGTTTTAAAATGTGACTCCTCATTCAGATCCAATAAAAACCTTGCAGAAAAAACAGACTGGGGAGCAAATAAAAGGTCTTGTGGAAAAACATGTTGACAGGCTTTCAGTCTGATAGCACTGCCTAGCCTAGTGTGTTTATTACCGCAGTGTTTATGAATATGAGATGGTGTCAGTGCTTATGCAAGTTTCACTGAAAGCGAAATGCATCTGTGCTGTGGGTATTTGTGTGTATAGGTGTGCGCGTGTGTATGTAAAAGCAAGCTATTTTGTCTTTGAGGGCTCGGGCCCTCATTATATGCATGAGGCAAATCACAAATTGTGCGCCCGTAGGTGTGTGAGTGTGTGTGTGTGTGTATGTGTGTGTGTGTGCGCGTGCCCATGTGTTTGCCTCTGTGCCTTTGTAAGACAGATCAGAGTAAGCGTGTGGGAGTTGTTTTAAAAAGCTCCCTTGAAAGATAAGAGACCAGAGAGAAAGGGAAAAAAAATGGGGGGGCTACAGAGTGAGAGAAAGAGAGAGAGAGAGATAAGAAGGGAATGTAAAAGGCAATGAGATGAGGTAGAGATGAAAAAAGCAAAAGAGAGACAGGACACAGAGAGAAAAGGTGGTAATTTCACCCTTCACATGCTGACCTGTTTTGGATGATGTAATTTAAGTTACAATCTGTACATGCCCTGCATGTGTGTGTGTGTGTGGGTGTGTGGGTGTGTGGGTGTGTGTGTATGTGTGTAAATTGGTTTTCACCTGCTGTGGGATAAGGATGAGTCACTTTTCTCCAGAAACAAATGTAATCTGCTATGTAGTGTATATACTAGATGTGTGTGTATACACACACACACACACACAACACTAAGCCCTTCCTACACTGACTTGATAGGTAGGATTACATTATTACATTTCTATATAAGGCTTCAATATACAGGCACACACACACACACAGACAAAAGAGCTGTTTTCATCACCTCTTTTTGCCTCACAAACCATCAGCTGCACACACGCTAACATCTGTGACCTTCCCAGGATATACAGTAACAGTACTGTGGTTTGACAGCATTTTATTGAATCTGAATCCAGCACTGAATCTTTTTTATCAAATTCTAATCATTTATTATCCAATTTTTTTTTTTTTGCCTGAATAGCCAGATATACAACAGATTTAGTAGTTAATGTTCACAGCCTGTGGCTAAAATGCGCGAGAGACAAGGAGCTATAGATAAGATATTAAATATTGATTAAATATGAATTTGACACAGAGAAGTAAAAGGTGTAGCCCACATGTACACATCTTATTTTTCGCACATCTCAAATATTACAGGTCCTGATTCAGAACTATTAAACTGATAATCTTAAAATATTGACATTTGAGTATATGAAACTTTAGAGAGTAAAGAGTGCATTAACCAGACAACAGCCAAAAGTTTCATTGTGGCCTGTTACTCAGGACATTAACATTAATTAGCTGCAGATGATACCTTTGTGCCAGTGGCAAAATTTCTCATTATCTTTTAACCAGTGACAGC
>JBBMJY010000004.1:12304161-12326495 GCA_037833715.1 Toxotes lorentzi
ACACACACACACACACACACACACACACACACACACACACACACACACACACACACACACACACACACACACCCTCAGCGCTAATCAGCAGATGGAAACCTCTAGGCTTGACTTTCCACACCAGTCACACACACGGGATGGGCGCGCCAGCGTGCACATTAAAGTACACAAAGAAACAGAGACACACTCGCACAGCTTGTCTATAAACGCTATCAGTCTCCTTATCTACGAGAAGGAGAGAAAGGTAAGAGAGAGAAAAAGGTTACGTACAAAGGGAAAGAGTAGGAGAGAGACGGAGAGAAGAGGTGAAACCGACAAATGGTGAAAGATAGAGACCTCACACTGAGATGTTTTCACTTTTTTTCCCAGTGGTATTTACACCCTGACACCAGAGGTTAACATCACACGATGTCAGTGTATTTGTCCATACACACACAGTACGACCAAAAGTAGGTGGACTCCACGGTCTATAAACTTCTGTGTACCTTTAATCTGTGGCGGTTTTTCGATGTTTGGACAAGGCCCCTTCGTTCTACAGCACATGATGATATTTTCAGCAAAAGCATGTTTCCCACTTTGTGGCAACAGTTTGGGGACGGCCCTTTCCTGTTTCAGCATGACAATGCCCTTGTGCACAAAGCCAGACCCATAAAATGGTTTTCCCAGTTTCCCCATGTGGAAGAACTTGACTGGCCTCAACCTCACAGAAACCCCATGGGACAAATCCAAAGGCCAAATCCGAGCCTGGCTCTTATCGCCCAACATCAGTGTCCGACCTCGCCAGTGCTCGTGTGGCTGAACGGAAGCAGAGCTTCCGAAATTATGTGGAATCCTTCACAAAAGAGTGGTAATAAGTAACAGAAAGAAAGACAGAAAAACTGAACAGAAACCTGGTTCTTACTTTGTTGTCACTACACACATTATTAAAAATAAAACAGAGAGAACTCTCAGTGACA
The DNA here is from genome assembly GCA_037833715.1 of Toxotes lorentzi. NCBI lineage: Eukaryota > Metazoa > Chordata > Actinopteri > Toxotidae > Toxotes > Toxotes lorentzi. The sequence goes on from JBBMJY010000004.1 coordinate 12,305,118, forward strand.
CTCAGACAGAGTGCAAGTGACAGACTGCAAATACGTTAGTGGCCTGAGTGACACACTTGGCAGTATGAAGCCCATTTGATCCAGACAGGACTAGCTGAAGACGCGGTTGCGGTGCCTCGGAACAGCGTGGCACCAGCACTGTCACAGCAAGATGGCGACAAGGTCACTGGCAAATTCGAAACCTGCCGATCTGACTCGAGCCCATCCTGAACATGACCTGAGCTCGTCCCGTCTGTTAGCCGACTGTAATCCTACGAGAGACAAAATCCAGAGAGCCGGTGAATGCAGATGGGGAGAGAAGTAAGCGCGTTGTAAGAAGGATGGAGAGTGTGAAATAAAAGGAGAGGGAGGGATTATTAAACCAGACAGAAAGTGAGAGCACTTACTCCCACCTCTCTCCATGTCTGCTCTCCTGTGTCACCCCAAGACAAGAGTTAATAGGCCAACTTTATGCCTCTGCTCCTCCAGAAGCCCGATACTGAGAGCTGCTTCACTGCAGAGCCTCCAGCTACCCTGCCGGCAATTTGTCTTTTTGCCAACTCAAGGGTTTTTTTTTTTGCCCCCACTTTTTTTTTTTTTCCTTTTGCTAAATCAACATTTCTCAAGCAAATACAGAGCAAACCTGCAATCTGCTATATTCAAGGTGCTAAGTCTAGCATTTTTAAAATCAGTAAAAACAGACAGAGCTGTTCCTGTTGGCTGAAGAAACAGGAGTCCAATCAGAACTCAGTAGGAGGGATTAAGAACCGGGACGTCATCTTCCTACATAGTTACCTATTTACCTATTTACGTTCACTAAAAAGCAGACATCAGCTGCCATGATGTTAGGCTGAGTGATACTAAACAGACATTCAGTTTAAGTTTGGGATTCTTGAGTGATGTCCTGCATGTATGTAAACAGAAGTGCACAAAACATTACAATTACTCCTCAACGTCCTATTGTCCAAAAGATTAAAGGGATTCCATTCATAATACTGCTGCACTGTCCTAAAGATGATTTTTCACAAAATAAATCTGTTGAAAAGAAGAAAAAAAAAAAACCAAAACACTGTGGCTTTTCTTGGCCCTTTAATTTAATGTCTTTTATTCTAATGTCACTTCCTCATTAACCTTCTTCCCCTGTTAATTACAAAAGCGACCAGTTACATCCAGATGTGTGAAAGGCTGACATACAGCTCTGTACTTGGCAGTGCGCACACACACACACATACAACGCAGACACACAAACACATACACCTTGCCTGCGGTTAAAGGGTAAGAGAGGGGGTTGATTTAGCTCAGTAAAATGTGGGATGTGTATGGCTGAAGCTTGGATGCTGTTCGGAACGGGCATTAGAGGAGAAATCGCTTGAAGAAAGAGGGAAACATTCTGCCAGGGTCAGCATGATATTTTCCCCTTATAAAACAGATATTTTTTGAAATTCAGCTCTGTTCTACTGCAACCCGTGGCCGTCACAGAGCGTTCATAGCTGTCTGAACATCAACACAGCCAGAACTGTTATTATTGATGAACTGATCATAGTTTCCTCTGATACAGAAGAAATAAAAAAAAAAATTTAATTAAAAAAAATCACAAAACCGTTGACAGGGTTTCTACTCTTACTCAGGTCCATGTTGTTGGTGAAAAACTCTCACATAGTAATTTCTAATATTTCTATGATCACCTTACATTTCTCTGTAACAGTATAAAGGAAAATACTGCTTCTCCAATTTCAGTAATCTCATCAAAGTTAGTGCTCAAACAGATAAAAGGGGATATTACGATAACATTCACTAACTTCTTCAAACTCATTATTGTAATTGTTGTGTTTTTTGTTAATGTTTTGTTGTTAATGTACTTGTCTCACAATAGCCACAGACAAAAAACAAATTACCGAAAAGACAATAATAAACAGTAATGAGCTGCGTCAGAAATGATGGTTTAGAAATGGGTAGACTGCACAAATACAGTGGCAGGAACAAGTACTGTACATGAAAGGCATTCTTTATGAAGTCAAGTCACAGCTATTGTATATACTATGCTGTAAACACCCAACAGCATCGTATAGAAATGATGAAATGAGGAGCAAAAAAATGTTTATGAATACTAATTTGAGACATTAGTCTGTACTTGAGAGTTTTTTAGGGATATTAATGTTATTTACAGGGAGTTTGTTTCATTTCTTTTTCATTTCTTTCATATGTTTAGGCTGACACATCCCACTAACTATAAAATAATTTCACTCATAATTTAAGACTTTAAGAAGTAAGAGTACTTTCAATTGAGCAGTAACAGCCGAAACATTCATTCCCTCCAAACTGTTTTCTTAATGACTGAGCAGAATTTCATCAGTGAGAAGAATGTGTTATAAAATATCACAGACCTGCAGGTTTCTTAGTTTGGTTCAACATACTTCTCTTTCAACCTGCTAAGACGGTTTGAGGAGAGTATGTAACAGCTGAAAGGAAAGTCATTTCTCATACACTACTTTGCCAAACGGTCCAATAATTGGCTTGGATTCTGAAAAAGAATCAAAGCTCCCAAGAGAAAAACGTGTCAACCTGACCAGAGAGAGAAAAGATGAGGAACGATCTGCTAATAGACTGTGGAAGCTTTGATTCTTTTCATGCCATTGACTGTTGTGATTCTTCTCCTGTGATGCCTCAAATTTCAAGGACAATGATCCAAATCGAAAGCACAGGGAGCTATGACTGAACACCGGAGTTTACCGGCTTTTTAGCTGTATGAATATTAACACATCACTCGTTATTTTTGTCATGTTTTGTTTTGTACAAGCTCGGGGGAGCCCAGGATGTTTAGATACAGAGTTTTAAATGGAACTGATACCAGTTGTACAATAGTAGTGTTTTTGTTATAGTGCGTCTTCCTTTTCTTCCTGTGACTGTGAAACAAACAGCAGGGACAGTAGAGATGACCGTGGATATTTTTCCTAATTTAACCACTGTCATCTTGGGAAAACTCTCATTTGAGTCGCGTTTCATACGTTTACAGGAATTTTAAAATGGAAACCTGTGAGATACTTTCCTAGACATGGTAACCTCACAGTTTTCTATTTATACAAGGGTTCCAAGTTCGTAATTGTGTTTTTCTTTTGAAGATATTTCTCTATCTAGGCACTAAACCCAACCCAGTGTCAACTTTATTACCAGAGACACTGTGGGAAATCCCTGCAGGCTCTCAGAGTGAGACAAGGGCGGTGGAATAACGGGTTGAAGCAATGAAGACTTGGGCATACATGCATGCACGCAAGCACGAACATGTCCAAACACACATACTACACATATGTACATACCAAGAGAGAGGGGTTACCCGAGCACTGCCTCCATACATCTCTCACAGACACCCACACACACTCCCCACCCTCTTCCTGCATACCACTCTGTCTGACACTTCCAGTAAGCCCACCAGCACTTCAAAAACAGCCCACCACCACCACTAGCCCTCCAGACGACAGCGGCTGCTAAAAACATGCTCGCCTCTGTCGCACACAAAGTCACAAACACCACCATCTTATTGGAAGCTTGGAGGAAAACAGCTCACAGGTGCAGCCACTGTTTGATATGTTTCTCAACCCTATCAACCACTTTAGCAGCGGCTAGAGGTTGCGGTCTAAACATCAAGTTTGCTTGTAAAAGTAGTTACAATGCCAGGTGAAGGTTTCCCTTCTGCTCTAAGACATTAGAGCTAAAACGATCAGTCTGCTGACATAACGTTAATAAGCAACACCAAAATATACACAAAATACTCAAAAATATCTTTGGGGTTTGGACTGTTGGTCGGACAAAACAAGACATTTGAAGATGTTACCTTGGGCTTTAGGAAACTGATCAGCATTTTTCACTATTTTCTGAAATTTTAAAGACCAAACATTTAATTTAGCTCTGGTAAACTTTATGCCACACAGTAAGGATCCTCTACTTAACCTTCCTCCTTTTTTTCCCCGGAAAATTAAGGATTTTTTTACTGCAATGGAGAATGTGTCAACTCTATAAGTTCTCAGTTGATTGCCTTAAAAATCCTGCTCACCTGCTGCTGGGCTGTTTCGATGAGCTTTGTTTCAATTTCTTCTTTGCATTAGCAGGGCGCATTGCTTCAAGTCTGCTCCTCAGAGGTACATTCCCACTTGCTTTAATTCTGTGCCTGAAAGCTTCGATTAAACCCACATACACAGCAGACAGGCAACACAAGGGAGAGGAGAGGAGAGACAAATGGGGGTACTACTGTTATTTGCTGAAGCAATGGCACAGCTCTGTTGTGTGTCCATCAGCCTCTTTTCGTCATTCCCTGCAGATCTACAGTCGGTGTACCGCTCCACTCAACCGCCTCATCTACCTGTTTGTTTACTAATTCCCTCAGTTCCTCCACCATCAACATCCCTCCTCCCCACACTGTCACTATCCCTCACTCTCTGGATAATTCACTCCATCCTCATTCTCTGTATCTATTCCTCCATTTTGCCTCTTATTTGTTCCCCCAGTCACCTGCTTCCCAGTCTGGATCTCTCCCTCAATCTCCATTCCTTCCTTTTTCTCCCCTTCACTTCCTCTTTGTTTTTGTTTATCCTTATCACAGCAAAAAGAGAGTGAGACAGTCAGAGGCCACTTAGATAGTCTTTAACATCAGCTACTGTTAGATGAGAGCAAAAAAGGTAGCTACTTCAAATCAGTGTTTATTTTTTTTCCACAGCTTGAAAATATGCTGTCTTGAGGGACATGTGACACCATATGCTAGTTTGTGCATTACAGTGAAACCATGTGAAACACCTAAACACACAAGTGTAGCCAATGTAAATAAAGACTTACTTAATGCAGTTTGAAAAAGGTCCATGAAAATGAAAAATACGACTCTATACCTATCTCTCTACCTGCCCAACCACCTCCAAATGACACTACAATGTTACCATCCTCACTTATATCTTACTGTATGACTTGTTTGTTGCTTTATTTTGGTATAACACACATTAAAACAATATCAGAACCAGAAGATCAGGCAGGAAACAGTGGCTGCGTGAGTGCAAGGCAGTTTGAAAACAGTTTTGCTTTTGAAATTAATTGATGAGATATTAGGAAACATGAGCAGTAGGCAGGTTAAACTGCCCTGGTTGACAATTGTTTGAGGACTTTATGATCTTTTGAGGATAAGTTGCAGTCAGAAAAGTTGATATTTCATGCGAGAAAGTTGTTACTTTCATCACATCTGGTCCCTTTCAGCCAAACAGGAGTGAGGAATCCTTTTTCCAAAGCTAAAATTCAAAAGACATATGCTGCAGAAACTTCTGCTTAACAAGTTACCAGGTTCTGTTATTGGCACCTGCTGCTGCTACTCTTTTGCTGCACTGTGCCAAATCAGAAGATCAGTTGCTTATTAAATAGTGGGCTAAAATGTTTAGGTTGGTCTTTCACATTGGGGCTGAAGGACCAGAAAAAAAATCTACAAACCTTTGTCTACGCTGTGTCTTCACTGTCAGCATTCAAATCAAATCACTGTTTATCTGAGAATCCACAGTTTACTTTCTCTCCTGAAGTCTTTGCCGTTTAGATTAATGACAAGGACTCCTTGAAACCGACTGAGAAAATGTCTTTAGTGTCTATCAATCTCCATCTATTCATCTATCCACCTTTTTTTGTATCCATCCATCTAAATCCAGGGAGGAGATTTTATGTGAGGCCTGGGCCTCAGGGCCCTGCTGGGAGACAAAGCAGCAGTAAACAGTGTTTACTCTACTGGAGGTGGTTGGGTTTAAGTGGCCAGCCAGGGCACACCAGCCTCCGTTATGCGAGCGTTAAAGTCAACGACCTTTCCTTGGCAACAAGGCTGAAGGCGCTGGTGGAGGGACGAAGAGACGTGGAGGTGTGGTTAAAGAAAGACACAAATATAAGAAACTGGTACTGACAACGAGGGGATCAGCTCATAAAGCCCTATCAAACCTGATGAAGTATCTTTGAGGAAAAGACAGAGACCCAGTGAGGAAGAAAAGTGTTGGTGTCAGCTGCTGCTTGACACATTAACTGTTGCAGAGTGAGTCAAACTGAGCACACATACAAACAACCAAAAGGGACAAGTGGAATGAAAGGGAGAATGGGAACTTCATTATCTACCTACTATCTTCTCCTGTGTCTCACTCTCTTTCCGTCTCTGATTCTTACACACACGCTCAAGTCAAGTGAAACTAGCACATGGCAGATTGGTAAAAGGCGGACGGCATGGTCCAGATGTTGCTGAACCCACAGTGCAGAAGGCAAAGGGCTTTGATCCGCCATACCACAGAGGAACTACTGGAGCTGGATATGTAGACGAGGAGGGGAGGAGGGGAGAGGAACCGGGGATTTAAAAGGAGGATGGAAGAGTGCAATGAATGTCTGAGTGTTGGGAATGTGTGTGTCTGCATAAAAGAGAGAATTAGTGTCAGTGTAGCGGAGCAAAAGATGAGGTGGATGATATTCCCATGTGAGATGTATCAGTGTTTCCAAGAAAATACCCAAGGGACAACTCCCATGTATCACACACACAGAAACACGCATACATAAACTGTGTACCCACGAATGCAGGCGCCTGAACACACACAGTTCAGACTCCCACACATGGCTCTTGGGTTTACTCACATGACATCCATGTGGGGAACAAAGACACATGCATGCATACACACACACACGTACACACAACATCAACCCACACTGAGCCGGAGGGTAGCCTGCAGTAAACACCAACAGCCACACATGCCACACATGCTGGGTTGTGAACTGAGGAATTGCTTTAATACACACAAGCGCACAGACAGAACAGTTTCCCTCCCAGTGTAATTTAAGAAAGCTGCACTCATTCATCAACTCAGACCAGTTCTCCTCTTCATACTTCTCCCTTTACAAGCATCAGCTACTTATTGCCTTTTTGGTCAAGCTTCCAAATTAGTTTTTTGATAATGTTACCTAATAACAGTACCCTGGTTAAATAAAGGTTAAATAAATCAAAACCTGCTAACTGAGTCTCTAGACAGGCAATGTGGAGTAGACACAGGCCAAGTCATTTAGGTTTGGGCAGGCAGTCCAACACATTTAGGTTGCCAGCTCCAACGCATACAACTCAGCAGGTTAAAAACTATTGTTTGGAGGTGAAATGTTTAAATTTCCCAGGTTCCAGTCCCCACGCTGAATATGGTCTTTGCCCACAAGCCTCCTGAGGTGAATGAGTTTTTGCTGGAGCCTGACTCACTCGCTGGAAGGAGAAAACCGGCTCAGTTCTGGCCAGCGCTCAGTCAGTGTGGTCAGAGAGTCGGCCTGCCAGCCGGGCAGGCAACCAGTCATTCAGACAGCCTGCCGGTTCTGACTTCTCTGTCATTTCACTGAGGTCGGCCAATCGGTCACTAAGCCAACCGGTCAGTCAATACAGTCAGGCAGCTGACCTGAAAATGTGGTCAAAGATGGACCACTCAAACAGTCATTGTGCTTTCTGGTTGGATACTGGCCAGTAGCTCAAGAAGAAAGTTCACCCAGACTGCAAGATGTCACTTGAGCAAGGCAGTCAGCTTTGCAACACAAGGCAGCATGTGTTTTATGTGATTAATAAAGCACCCAATGGCCCAACCACATACTTTAGTGATGAGAGGGCAGTGAATTTTGTTCTTATTTCCATTCAACCACCCATTGACCCTTTACTCATCCATCCAATCAGCCAGGGAAAGGGCTGTTCTGCCAGGTAGTCGACCAGCCAGCCACCCAGGCAAGCGGTCACTGCGGTTGTTCAGCCAGTCAGGCAGAAAGCCTGAAATGTGGTAAGCGACAACCTCACTGACCCAGTCAAGTGGTGAAGAGGTAGAAAATCTGTGCCTGGATGATGGTAAAGACTACACAGAGACTGCCCCTCCATACAGTTTTTCATTAAGTTAAGGGAAATGGTAATCGGCCAGGAAGGCAACCAGTCAGCCAAGTGACCAGCAGTCCTATCAGTGGGGTAGTTCGGGCAATACGCATGTCAATAAGCCTGTCAGCCAGCAACTTGGTGAATCGCACAGCCAGTCAATGACTCCATCACCCAGGCATGGCTCAGTCACAAAAGTCAGCTCCATTAACTGCGGTGAAAGATATACCCAGTGACTTGGTGAACTCATCCAGAAATGAGAATGTATTATTATGTTACTTTATTTGCCATTATGGTTCCCCTCCTGCCTCAGTGGGAAGTTTATTAAGTCCCTTCCCCCAGGAAAGAGATCAAAAGCTATTTTTCACTATAATATGTTATTAGCTTTGTCATGGGGACCTACCAGATACAGATGGAAGGGGCCCAGTTTGGCTTCTTAGCCCATACTTTAAGAAATACAGTTCTCATATTCACTCGCCCATTCAGCCAAAAGCAACCAAATCAGCCTGTGGTCAGAAATACACCCACTGACCCCCTCTCGCAATGTGGTGATGAGTTAATGTGGCTGAATCTGGTTTTTGTCGTAACCCTGACTGTCCATCAACAGGTCAGCAAGTCATTCATCCAAGTCTTTGCACTGGTTAACAAGCCATTAGTTCATCTCTTCATCCATCCAGTGAACAGTCAATTAATCTGTTCACTCAGCAGTTCATCGAGTCTGGCTGCTATACTGTAAGTCATTGAGCCAGTAAGTTACCCTATCACTCAGTCAGAAGTCAGAAGTTCAATGTAGTTAAGATAATGTGCCCATAAGTGAGTGTTTAAATCCTGAGTGTGACTTTTTTGCATCTTATAGTCTTCTTCCCTTGCTATGCACCTATGGTACAGCACTGTGCAAGTTTTAGGTGCATTACAGGATTCTTCTTCCATCAAACCGTACAATCAGTGAGATATCTGTTTGGTCCAAACTAATTCTGCAACATGACAACGGCCCCAAACATACAGCCGGAGTCATGAAGAACTAACTTCAGCGAGTCCTGCACTGTGCTGTAGATGCACAGCTACACAGCGAGCTTCCATCCATTACAGGCTGAAGACAGTGGATCAGTTATTATCAGTTTCATCTCATTATATATGCAAATTTGCGCAGCAAGGCACACTAAAATCTAATCAGATCATCTACTGTGTGTGGAGTACCTGTGGTGCAAGCGTGAAGTACCCACTATGTATTGTATCTTGAGATGTTGTGTTCACAAGATATATCAGTTTCCTTCTAGTTAAGCCAATTAGCTCATTAATTAGCTAAGATTCTTCACACCAACATGTTTGTCTTTTCACACTACATAGCTGGTATCAATTTGAACTTGTTAGCTTCAGCCGCTAAGGAGTTACAGCATTTTCTGGGAAATCGGTGTTCTCTCATTCATATGTAGCTTGCATAAAATATGAACCTATGTGCTTCAGAATCTGGTGATTGATTAGTTTTTAATGTGTTGTCCAAAAGGCAATCTGTGAAATGATACTCAGAACTACAAAGTCCTTCTGTGTTTAACTGTTCCAGATGTAAGAGTGATGCAAGCTGCAGTTGTGGCTGCTGTAGTAAGTATGGCTCCTTCAGCATTCAGGCATTTATTCATTAATTCATGCACCGAAAAGTCTTTCACTCATCCAGCCTATTCATGTAGGCAGCAATTGTCGGAGCAACAGGTTCAACACACATCAGTACATGTATGTGCAAACTGGCCCGTCAATTGTTCATTCATCCATGTAACTGCTGTCATTTATCAAGAGCACAGCAGACAACCAACAAACGTGTGTGGCAGTGTGTGTGGAAGCCATTAGTCCATGTGCACCCACTGACCCTGTACATGATGAGGCTGATGATGCTACTCTTAGTCATCTTATTATCTAATAAAGAGCGTGTTTTTGGAAAGATCAGAGGGTATCTTGGGTGAATTTCCAGATGTTGCTGTGGACGTACTGATACATACAAACACACATGCTTGGATGAAATGTGTGTACATACAGTTAATAGGCGCTTGTGCGCTCATGAAAGTGAACATTCACACACAATGACTTGTTTAATGAATGCACTTGTGGACGAGGCTGCAGCTGGGCAGGGCAAATCCCTGCGGGGCTTTTCGGTCATCTAACCACCACTCTTTCCCTTCTTCCCACCCTCTTTTCCTTTTGTTTAATGCACAGCACTGATGTACTTGCATCTGTGCTTTTGTCATGACCTTTAGCTGGCTATTTGTCTTCGTCAGATACACTGAAGACGAAAAACGACTGTCACATTAATTATGTGGGTTCCTAACTCTCTTTCTAACAGAGGAGAATTTCGGAATTTGATCATTTCTCCAAGGAAGAAAAGGAACATCAGGGACTCTTCAAGTGGTACTCAAATACCAGTCTTAGACGTCCACTTGCCAAATTTCCACAACCAAATTTCCAACAGGTCCAGAAAGGGTGGATTATGTAACTGATGTTTAAGTCCTACAAACAGCAGAACTATGTACACAAATCACATTTCTGTATTAATGGTAGAAGTGACACTTTCATTGTGCGACTAAGTCTTAAATTTGGCACAAAAGCTTTGATGGTCAGGCAGAGACACTGTTCATTAGTGAGTTTTGTTTTATTGATGTTACAATTATTCTGCCGGTTGCTTCATATGAAAACTTTGACAGGTTTCTGGTTCTCACTTCAGAGCTTTAGGAACAAAACATCTAAAAATGTTTGGTGTTATAGTTGGCATTTTACAATACTTCACAATGGCTACTGTTTGATTGCTAATTAGGAAAACTGGTCCTGTGCTTTCCTTGGATAAAAAGGAACGTGATTTTAAGGCCCCTCATGCTAAAACACACAGTTTTCACAGTTGGCCATTATTTGCATTGGCAAGCATGAGCATGTCCTTTCACTTTTTTAATTTTAGTGCGTACTCCCAATAATGTTCTTACTTTGTTTACTGTGGCTACTATCAGCTAAAATATGTGTAGGTGAGGCGACACAAATCTGTAGAAATGTGTCACTCGCTTGCTTTGGGTTCAGATTGAATTGTTTGAACTGATCTGGACCAGAGTCCACCTATAGAGTATGCGGGGACTAGGTTTTTAGGTCACGGCAGTATACTGTGTTAGTTGTGAAAAGTCAAAGAAAGTCTTTTCCAAACACCTCATGAAAATAAGATAAGATTCTGTTCTTAGCATGAAACCACACAAACACACTAATGAGCTAACATGTGGCTTGCTGTGTCCCATGATTTCCATGAAAAATATTAACAATTCCAAAAAGCTATTTTAGGCAAAAGGATGAAAAGATAAACTTTATTAAACTCACAATATGACAAGAGCCTTGGTGGAGGGGGAAAAAAAAAACCATAACCAGCAATAACCGAAAAGGTCAAGGTACAATCTTTAAGTTTTAAATATAGCTGAAGCTTTGCAATACATGACATTTAGACTGTCCTCCATCTGTACTATCCAGCTATTTGTCCTCCTCTCCATCTCTCTATCCATCTTACTGCCCTCAGGCTCTCTTCAATCCATTATCTGTGTGTGTGCTCGTGTGCGTGTGTGTGGGACTGTCACTGAGCTATTAGTGGGCGATTAGCCTTCTGACCCACTGCTGCACTGTCTGACTTACCCACTGAAAGGGTGTGTTTGTGTGTGTGCGTATGTGTCAAGCAGGAGCGTGTGCATTTGTGTGCTTGAACAGAGGTTTTTGTCTATATAAACAGAAACTGGCTGTTTAAGATTTTAAGTAACAGCTCCAGGTTTTACATACTGTATTATATTCCACAGGAATCTATCTATTCAAATCGTGTTGGCTGGCACTTCCTTCTGTACCTGCAGCTGAATGCAAAGCTTGACATATACACTTCCCTCCCCTGCAATCCCATTTGAGCTCAATCAGTTTTACAGAGGAATCTACAGGGCAATTATAATTTTTATCTAGTCTGGACCTGCCAAGCACATAGCTACTAGTGTCCAGAAAGTAAATAAAAAATAAAAAATCTCAACAAATCACTGAATGTTTTTTCAGCAGTGCTCAGTTTGAACTGACATCTCTGTAATGTAATAACGTGTTCAGTATTTGGCAGCTGTCAGATTGTCATAACACACGCAGGCTAATAGTCAAAATTGGATTCCAAACTGACTGCTCCAGTCTTTCAGTTGTGCTTGATGGGAGTTGTTGTATTAGTATCTTTGCTAATATGTATGCTAACCGTACCAGTCTGTACGTCGACGATGACAAAGTCTGTAGGTGGCATCTACATCCTTCCATCCCCTGTCAACAGGGCGTAAAGCTTGTTCACTGAAGGTTTTACATAACATCCTTGTCTGTCTGACCAAAGTTTTGCATATGATCACAGCTGCTGGAAACCTGAGCTACAGATATTCCATCACATGAAGTATCTCACTGTCCTGCAACCTCAGCCTGATTTAAACTTCACATCTTTTGATTTCCATGGATTACTGAACTTTGTCAACCGAACAACAACTTTAAATACTGCAAGTCTGTAGAATATTTATACGTCGACCAAGCAGCTGAGCGACGTTCTCCAAAAAAAAAAAAAAAGGCACCTTGTAAAATCTGCACAATCAATCTTTTTATCCAGCAAAGCATAAGCCGCTTTGGTAAGGAGTCTCTCCGTGTGATGCTCCCCACGGCCGCAGCTTTACACGCCATTCAAAAAGCCTGACTGTCCAGCCAAACCACAAACAACGGGTTCGAATTCACCAACTCGGCCACTGGTCCAAGGGGGAAGAAATGAAGCAATAAATAAAATAACCACTATCTCATTTCTTTCATTTTGTCAAAAGGCACAGATCTTCTCATGTGTATGTGTAACTATTTCCCTCTCCGGCTCGGCGTTGTCACTGGGGACTGAGGCTGTCGAGTCGCTGCCAAAGCCCCATTCACTGTCTGCACATAGCCAGTGTTACGCAACGGCTAATTACTTCCACTCGGCCCCAACAAAACCATGGAGAGGAAGAGGGAGAGAGAAAGGAACAGGAGAGAGAGAGAGAGAGTGATGAAATTAAATAGAGTGGAGGGGAGAGAGCCAAACAGGAGGACAAGCAAGAGGCATGTTAAAGAGGAAAAGAGAGAAATTATAAGGCAGATGAGAGGAGGAGGAGGAGAATGAGAGAAAGGGGGAGAGAAAGTAAAGGACAGAAACAAAGGGAGTGCAGGACAGGGAAGGAGAGACAAAGACTATCTTCTTACTCTCCCTGCGACTCCTCTGCTGTGTTTTGGTGAGGAGAGGCACAAAGAAAACAACATCAAACCATAATGACCTCTTCACCATCCGCCACAACAGTTTTACCGAAAATCATGCGGCAGCAGCCAAATATGGTCCAAGGAGAGAGGCAAATGTGGAAGAGGAGTGTTGTCAAAGCCAGACGGGGCCCGCAGCCCTTTTCCTCTCCAACAATTTTTGGAGATGATGTCATTATTCATAAAAAAAAAAAACAGAAAAAGAAAAACGTGTCTGCGCCTCTGGCTTGACTGGAGCAAAAGGAAGAAGGAAAGGTGGGAGTGGAAGGAGGGGAAGGCGAGGGGTGAGAGAAATGTAGAGATGAAGACATCGAAGTCGAAGAGAGGAAAGAAGACGGAACAGAAAGGAGGAAAAGAGAGTTGGATGAGGACAAAAATAGTTAATAGAAACGTGACAAGAACATGACACAAACAGAAGAGAGGGAGAGGGGAAAAGCTGAGGGAAAAAACTATTCTTGGTTATTTTGTTGGTAAATAAAAACTCTTTAACGAGAGCAAAAATAAATGACTAAATAACTGGAGTAAATACCTGGATAAAACATGAATTAGCAAGTTATGGATCAAGACTGCCATGGACTGACAGCTTGTAACATCGCTTTTATCTTTGTCACTGAAAACATGGAACATGGTTACGTTATATTTCTTATTTAAACTTGTCCAGGGGTTTTAAGAAGTTAAATATATATTTCTTCCTTGTTAAGCACTCATTTTTTTTCTTGGAGACCTTTTTGTTTATGTAACTCTGAAAAGGCATCGCTTTCTCTGTGGGAATAAGGTTTCCTACCGCTGATTCTGCCCGACCACAGAGGCTTGTATGGCTGAAACCAATGACATCTCAAGCATCGCTGGTGATTTCAGCCCAAACGTAGCAAAGATCAGTACGTGGAGAGGAAAAGAAAGAGGCAGGGAAAGGAAAAAGAGGGACGTCGAGATTACAGACGAGGAAAACGATGAACAAACCGCTGTCGGAGACTCTGTCAGAGACCATCAGTGACCATCTTCTCTCATATCTCATCTATATCCATCTCTGCATTGCAACATCACTGTGTATCACTTCATCATTCCCTCACATATAAGATAATAGATAAGCCCCCGTTCATCCATCTATCCTTGCCTATCTTTGCCATTTCTCTTCCCCTCCCAATCTGCTCATTCATCTCTCTGCCTTCGTTTGTGTGTGTCACGTGTGTGTGTGTGTATACTCAGATATTAAACTCTTTGACAATGTAAACAGTAAGGGTGACACATTTATCCTTTCAATCTCAGAAATATATAAACGACCCAGACTTCTTTTAGGCATTTTCATTTGTATTATTTATTTCTTTTGTCTTCTGGCCTCATTAAGACTCAGAGGAACAAACGATTTTTCATTTTTTGTTTTTCTATTTCGGAAACTCAGTTTCTCTTCTCAAGTGAAACTGTTTATCCGAGCGAGCGTATTCACCTGCACGTGGAAGATTAATTTCAGGTACTGTGGTTTCCTCATAAGGTATGACATTTCATTTGGCAACACTTGATTATTTGATTTACAGTTTGCATATCGTTTGCATTGTATGTTATTAGATCTGCCTTTACAAGAACAGCCAGCCCCTTCTTTTCACTGCTGTTACGACGCTCAAACATCGATTCAGTGATTTTTTAAATTTTATTTGAAATGGACAAACTGTGGGATGATGTATTAAATGTTTTTTTTCTCTTTTCCACTCTAGTCTTTCAATTCATTGTGAAAAACGAAGACAAATGGCTCAAAATGCCTCCATTAACATCAAACAGTGGAACCAAATGAAAGAGATGGAAAACATTTACCATGGGATTATTCATGCTTTTAATTTTTTTAAATGTGGAACTCATCGTGTGAATAACTTTTTACTTTTCTTTTACTTGTCTTCTTTCTCTGCTTCTGGTTTTTCTTGAATCAGTTAAAAAAAAAAAAAAACTAAACTAATATCACATGACTAGATAATTTGTCTCTCTCCCAAAGAGAATGCAGGCTCATGTGCACATGTGTGCATATGTATGTGTATATGTGTGTGTATGTGTGTGTGTGTGGGCTCCCAGTATGACATGTCTGTCTAACAGGTATTACCAGGCAGTCTGAGCATTTTCATTAGTTCCTAGAACGCCAAAAAAGCCACATGGGTATGTGAAGCAGCTGCAGTAGTACTAGAGAGCCACAACAACCTACTGGGCCGAGAGAGAGAAAGGGGAGGGAGAGAGGGCGCAGACTGATCTACAGTATGAGAGTGAATAGAAGTGGGTCAAAGTGCATGCCTGCACACATCTGCCTACCAGCATGATACTGTGTGTGAGTGTGCTTCATTGCCTGCATGTGCATCCAGACCTGCTTCCCAAAGCATGTGTGTGTTTTGTGTACAAATGAGTTAGAGAGCAGAAAGCTGAGGGTTTCAGTGTGTGTTTCATCGTAGATGAGTGTGTGTGTCCCATTAACATGCAAAAATATATAATGTTAAAAATATATAATAAGTTTAATTACATGTAATTATGTAAAGGCTTTCCACACTTTTTAAGTACAATTCAATGTCATTTTTTTTTCCTGAACAGAGCCAAAATGTTGATGAACGTATGGTACCTCAGCACGCTCATTCCATCATATTTATCAAAATGATTTCAGTCCATTTAATTTTCAAGGTTGTTTCAACTTTGTGCCAGAGTCTAACGTGACAGTGGGAACTCAGCCAATGTCTGTGTGTTTATGGTGGTGACATAACGTCTATGTGTGCTGCTGCCAGAGGCTGAACTGGTACTGAATCACTATTAAACAGATAACAATACCCTTTGCCCAGTTATACAGCAATTGCTGACACAGGGAGGCTGTCTTTAAAGGACAATGGGGGTTGACTCCGTCTTCAAAGAAATGGAAATCAAAATTACTGGATTTTAAACCCTTAATGGCTGTTTGCTCGCACATACAGAATGCATTTTGTGTGCCCTACCTGACCACAGGCTCTGGTATGGCCTCCAGGTTGGCGGGGACCTGTACTCCCTTCTCCCACTCTTGCCTCCAGGGGTCTGAGAGCACGTAGAAGTCGTCCGGGCCGAGCTGGGCAGAGTCCGGCAGCTTCATGGCCGTGATGAAGTCGGTACGAAACACCTGCACAGGCAGCGAGGTAGAGAGAGCGGAGAGAAAGAAAGAGAAAGTCTGGTTAAATGGTGAAAAACAGTGAAGATGCATATTTCATTAACCGCTGGTAAAGGGCACAGCTTTTTATTTAAACATGGGGGTCATGTGCAACTGAATGGAATGCTAAACTCACAAATAATCAATTAAGAGCGTCTGTGTCATCTTTGAATCCAGTTCCACACAGACTGTACAACGTTTTTACTATACAAACGTACTGTGCAACATTAATGATCAGAACTGGGAGTCAAT
The DNA here is from genome assembly GCA_037833715.1 of Toxotes lorentzi. Lineage (NCBI taxonomy): Eukaryota > Metazoa > Chordata > Actinopteri > Toxotidae > Toxotes > Toxotes lorentzi. The sequence continues at coordinate 12,321,650 of JBBMJY010000004.1, forward strand.
AAATGTATTTGTTTTTATTTATTTTATTTATCATTGCTGTGTTCCTGCAACTGACACATCTTGAGATCGCGTAGAGGCTTATTTTCAGTCTTATTTCAATTCATTAAGTCCTATTTAAGAGAGAGACTAACATTTCATACTCTGTACTGTCATTAAAAAAAAGTGCTGGCAGTGGTAACTGTGCATCTTTTTTATTATCCATACAGAGCATCACATTACAAGTACAAATACAAACTCCAAGGGAACAACACAGAGCAGTTGAAGCTGACTGAAGGGTTGCTTTAGACGCTGAAAGGAAAGGATGTCTTCCTTCATTACAAAAATGTTTCCTCCATTCCTCTTTCCTCACATCTTTTCCTTATTCCCTCCCATGTAAGATGGAAGGAAGAGATGTAAGGAAAAGATGTGAGCGAGTGAAATGAGGAGACATTTAAGCCAAATGAGAACCAGCTACTGACTCTTTACCAGTATGTGTACAGTACGTAGGAGGACTCTATAAAAGCAAAACAAGGGGTGTGTGTGTGTTTTGAAGACCTGAGGGAATGGGTGTATTCATGCAGATACAATCATTCTCACACATTATATGAACACGCACACCTACACAGACACACACATATACATACACAGTCTCTCTCTGTGCTAACAGGGACCAGAAGCAATGATGTTATCAGTCATACAGTCAAGGACATCAGCCAAGAACACGCACACATAAACACTCAAACTCACACAGGAAAACAAGCAACAGACACACACACACACACACACACACACACACACACACACACACACAGTGGTGCCAAATCAACCGTATGACTTCACTCTACATTTTATCATTATTTTCTAAGCCTCCTTATCCCTGCTTTATTAGCTCTTCTCCTCCATCCTACTCCCTCGCTCCCCCTCCATCTCTCCATTAACCTCTCCATCTTCCCTCTCTCCGTCACCCCTCCTTCTCCCCCTCAGTCCCCTAATGTGGATTTTTTTTTTTTTTTTTTTACCTTGTTTATTTTGACTAAGAGACACAAAGCAGAAAAAAAAGGTTTAAGAAAGAAACTTGAGAGAAGAAAAACACTGTAAACGCTGGTCTCGGAACACCTGCAGACCGACAGGTGTTCAGGAGAAGAGGCAAAAATGCAAAACAAACAATCAAGCCTCCGCATACTGTCACCACTTATGGTAAATTTATCAAATCGCTACGTTTCAGTCAAGCGACCTTCATCAGGCATTTCACACCACTAAGAGAGAAACAGAAGACGAAGAGCTGGAAAGAGCGAGTGAGATAAAATAAGCTGTTCAAGGAAAGAGGCAATGAAAATGTTAATACATGAAGATAAATCTACCACAAAAAGACGGAGAGAGACTGACGGATACAGTTTTTCAAATAGGTTTCCATAAAATGTATCACATCACAACATATATCCTTTACAATATAAAACTGTCACCCCTACTTTCCTGAGCGTGTCAATATTTTTTGCAAATAAAGATGTGTCAAAGAGCAATGCAAGCAATAAATATGTAATCATCCAAAGACTTAGGGTTCAGTTTCAAAGAAGAGCAACGCAAAGGTGTCACATCAGCCTCGAAGCACGTCTCTTGTTTAGAAAGGTACTTGTGACCTTAAGGTTGCAGGACCAGCAGGATAAATTACCACAAAATCCTTTCTTCATCAAACAAAACACGCCAAACTTACTTATACCACACATCCGGGTTTAATGTTGTCTTAACACAAACAGCAGAAGATTAACATTGTTTATTGCTTTAAACCAGGAACTTTTCCGATCAATGATCAAATCTGGCCAAGCATTCAGGGTTGCTCAAAAAGTTTTAAGTTTCAATACCCAGCCCTCTTTTGCGATACTTTACGAGCCTGAAAACTATTTGCTCAAGAGTTGGAAAGAAACAACATTGTGCTATAGGAACCATAAAGAGAGACGAGGAGGGTGTGTCAACGGAGAGAAAACAGCAAGAGAAGCAGTCATATGCTGTGTATTTGCCTTGACTCTCAGAGGAGCTGATCTTTCTAACCGAACTGCTGGATAGAAATGATTGTTGGAAGGAGGAGGAGGAGAGGAAAGGAGAGGAGAGAAGGAACGATAGTGATATGGGAGGACAGGGAGATGAGGAAGAGGAGAAAAGGGAGTGATATTAATTTGGGTGTAAAGTGAGGAGAAAGACAAGGACAGATGAGGATGTGTGTGTGTGAGCGTGTGTGTGTGTGTGAGCGTGAGCGTGTGTGTGTGTGCGCGCGTGCACAAGTGTCACAGACTAGTATATAAAAAGGCCATATGTAAAAAGCAGCATACTTGCTTCTGCTGCTTGGCTGCCTACACCGTCTGCCAGCAAGCACAAATAAATAATGCAATGGAGGCAAGAGGACGCGCGTGTTTGCGTGTGTACAACTGCAAGTGTGTGTTTAAGTACGTGTGTTTGTTTATGAACAACTCGGTGTGAACGTCCATGTGTGTTCACATCTTGCCCATGTGTGTGTTCCTTTCTCTGCGTGTGGGTATGCGACTGTGCTTTCTTCTGTGTGAATTTACTGTGTGCATGCGCCTGAGTGTTTAAAAAAAACGTGTGTGTGTGTGTGTGCTTTAGACAGTGAGCCAAGGCCATGATGAATCTTGCCTTGCCCTTCAGCAACACGAGAGGAGGACAGACAGAGACTCAGGGTGATCCACTCCTCCTTAATCTTTCTCACTCTTTTTTCTTTTCCCGTCTCTTTCTCCCCTTCATCTTACATTCTCTCACTCCTTCGTCATGCTCCTCACCAGTGGGGAGAGAGGAAGAGAAGGGAAAGTAGGAGGAAGAGAGGTAAAGGGAAAAAAATGAGAGGGGAGCAGAAGGGATGAAGAAGGAGGAGAGAAAAAGGAGCAAGAGAAGAGAGGAGAGGAGAGTATATCAGTTTTATTACTGTGTGTTTGTACAGGAATGACTGTGGCTAATTAATGTCTAGGAAACACGATTACAAGCTCCTGCAGTTTTATGTTCTGCCTTTTTACTCTCAATGCCTCTCCCACTCTCTCTCTCTCTCTCTCTCTCCACCTCATCTCCATCCTGCTCTTCCTCTCATCCACCACTCACCCTCTTCGTCTTTTTACTCATTTTGTGACAGATGCTGTTTTCTTGTGATGGACGGCGGGCAGACAGGTGGAAGGGAGCATTACGAAAACACGGCGTGACCAGGTAGATGGACGGAATGCCGGGAGACAAGTATAGGGGCAGACGAGCAGCCGCTGTTTCCAAACTGTCAAGCAAATTTTACGCGAAATATAAAACACAAATGAGGTGCATTTTCCGCTCAGCTTTCAGAGAGTCAGAAAACACATCCAGCAGAAAAATGGAAAAACAGAGTCCTTCAAGAGCTGATTAGATTTTAGTAACTTGTTTAGCTTCTACAGAGTCAGTTAATGTCGGCTGTATTTCATGCAAAGGCAAAAAAACAAAGAAAAGCACTTGGCTGTATTGTAACGGAACAACTAATGAAGATTTATGTTCGCGAGTGACAATACAAATGTCGTTTCTGGCTGATTTTGCTGGACAGGGACTGTTGCGCAATGAGCCTGAAGCAGCCATGGAAACTCTTGCAGTAATTACTCAAAAAGTGCATTCCAGGTTTTTTTTTTTTTTCCATTTATCACATGATTTATTTATCGCTGGAAAGATTTTCCACATCAATCAACTGTAATAACTTTGTTGTGAGGACATCTGATTGAATTGTGCCATTTCCACTCAGCTTTCCAAATTTGATAAATCATAATTTGCAAATGAAAATATTGAGTGGATGCCCAACTCCTACAAAAGAGGGAATGACACAGTAAATTTCCAACAGACAGACAGAAAATCCCTTTTAGCGTGCAATTAATTCATATGTCATCACCATCATCCATTGTATTCAGCTGCTCATGGCCATTTCAGCCGGTTGCTCATCGAGTTTGTTTACGCATTTCCTTTCATTTTTCTGCTGCAACAGGCTGAAAACACCTAATTATTTCTTTAAAATGCTGCAGTGAGGTTAGCTGAAAGGCAATAGCTTAATTTACTCTTTCTACAATTATCTACACACCAGAGACACACACCAACATCTGCTGCTTTCTTCTGTACAGCTTCTGGATGTCTGAAAAGCTGTATCATTCAGTTCGGGAATCCTACAACTCAGATGATAACTTTCTCTACAAGTCATGATTCAGCAACAATCAAATTATTTGGTTTCTGTCTGGAAAGATCCCGAGCTGCCTCGTTTCCCCCAAATGTGTCAGGCTGTCACACCGTAAATGTCGCGCTCATTTGCATTTCAATAACTCAAGTTGAATTTTTTTTTTTTTTTTTTTGGTTCCGCCATGAGTTTGGTTCGCATCACAAGCGATCCAATCATGCAGTGCTGAGTGATCAATGACCTCTCACTGAAACTGAATAGATGAGATTCAGCTGCTCAGACAAGGTTCCACTGCAACTCTAGTTCAACATTAATGTGACAGCAGGAAAATACACGCGTACTGAAAGTGCTGCACAAACACACACATGAAGAGCACCGTACAGAGACACACACAACAACCATGGTCAAATAAAACACAACCAGTGTCTCCCACACAATCATACACACTGGAAAGCCTACGCACACATAGCCACACAAACACACACACACACACACTCCTTTGGCCAGTCAGTCAGTCAGTAGATCAGTATGCTGTGTTGAGTTATGGGCTGTGTGCATGCAGGGTTCTCATTAAGTCCAATCTAGATCTAGACTGATGACATGAGCAGGGGCTGTGGAGTGTGTGAGTGTGTGAGTGTGTGAGTGTGTGTGTGTGTGTGTGTGTGTGTGTGTGTGTGTGTGTGTGTGTGTGTG
>JBBMJY010000004.1:12326595-12348638 GCA_037833715.1 Toxotes lorentzi
TGTGTGTGTGTGTGTGTGTGTGTGTGTGTGTGTGTGTGTGTGTGTGTGTGTGTGTGTGTGTGTGTGTGTGTGCGCGATGGTGCACTGACAGCGGGGCTGACAGCCTGACTGGCATTAATAATCACATTCAAAAACACAGGCACACTTAGGAGAGCACTGTGTTTAAGAAGTCCCGTCTGAGAACTGATCATGGCTCTGTCACCGATTTTTACACTGTCAGAACTATCACTACCTGCACTAACACCACTGCCACCACCACCACTGTGGCCTCCACTATTACAAAGTGGTTACTTGTTGTAAGTGGTACAGTTAGGACTGCATGATGTGTAAGATGTTGACTTTGTGGAAATCAGGCTATTACAACATGCACCAAAAGCTTAAGTTAAAAAGTAACTTAGATGACAGCGGGCTATGTGAGTCACCTCGAGTTATGACAGTCCTATAAACTGTGACTGGAGTTCTAATCTACGTGGACCTGGCTGCAGTTTATGGGACTGTTATGACTTTTCAATATGAATGGTTAGCTGATTCATATTGAAAATGTTTGGTTAAATTGAACAATCGGTGTGTGTTTGTTGAGGAGAGATTATCTCTAGCTATGAGATATGAGGCCATGGAAGTTGACTGTGATGCTCACTTGATGAATACAAGAGAAATGTAAGTTCCCAGTGTGAATTCTGAGAAGCGCTTTATGCAACACTGGTATTTATCTGATGTAACAGTCATCTGTCAATAGAAAACAAATCGATTTAGGAGATCAATACAGCGATCCAGCCCTATTCCTGATCCCACTACTAATAATGGTAATAGTATAAGAGTAAAAAATGAACAGCGACATAATAATAGCAAAAACGTTATTTATTTAGTTTGCCTGTGTCTCTTATTTTGTGGACTGACATGTATCTCTGACCATCTGCGGAGCTGTGATAGATTAGCACTGTGTGCATCCCCCTGAGCCAAACACAACAGAAACCACTGAAGATGACTGTTGAAAGCTGACATTTCAAACCAGGAAACACTCGCACTCTCAGGCAGATAGAGATACACAAAGACATGTTCACAAAAAGCAGAAACACAAATAACAAAATTCTCAAAATAAACACAGACATAAGTACACGCTGATGTACAGAAATGACACGACTGAATACACCCACAAGGGGCAAGAAGCACGCATATAAACTCAGACATACACATGGATGCATACATGGTCACACACAGGTGCGTTTAACTCAAAAATACACAATCCTACAGTGCAAACACACACGTATATACACACACTCTCACATAGGTGCACACCCACCCTGCCACCCACACAGCAGACCTTGTTATTACGGTGTTTCTAAGCCAGTTTCCTTAAGCACAGTGACAAAGTGCCTTAGGTTGCTTTTAAAGGCCAGCTGACATCACACACTATCGTCTGACTCGTTGTTTATCTTGAAAAACAATCAGCCTTGTTCACGGTTGACTTTGAAAAGGATGAGAGCACTGATAGAAAGAGAGGCAGAGGGAGGATGCCCCCCCCCCCCCTCACTTCTCATCCCGCTGTTATTATTAGACTGCTAAATTCTGGCAGGGCCTCCTTCGCTGTGATTATGGGTGCAACAGTGGTGCGATAGTTATCAGCACCCCGTAAGGTGCAGAAGACCCACAATAACGGCAGCATGAGTCCAGCTAAACGTACTGAATGTACAATGAAGAAGTGACATTTGTCATGCTGTTCAATCCAAAAAATAACTAAAATTATGACCAAATAAAGTAACCAAAGCTACACCGAATCACAGCAACGATTTATCTCATGCAACATAAATGTAGTGTAACGTAAACATAGTTTAGTGTTAAATGCCAAAAGGTCACACATATCTCAAAAGGAGTGTGTGTGTATGTATGATGCAGCCAAAGATGTGACAGCTCATAGTTGCTGGTTGTCATAGTAATACACCACGCTTTCCGGCATGCCATTTTTTGCAAGAGGACAGCAGTCAGAAATAGTGACTGTCAGAGGAGGCATGAAAAGATCTGTCTCTGTAAGATCTGTTCGTTTTTATTCTAAAATAGACAATATTTCTCCTAAGCCGTTCACGTTGCTAATGAAAATGGATATTCCACTAACATTCCCATTAACATGCAGCAATTCATACTCTGATTTGGGTAAAACTGGTGTCCAGTTGGTTTGTGTGCGACAAACTGAAGAAAAAACGCTAAAATTCGGAATATTCAAACAGAATGTGCTGTTCACATGACCGGGATCATAGTCTGAGTGCTGTCATAATCGTAATAACCGTGGGATGTCAGTGTGCATATAAACCTGAAATCAGGCTAAACAGTGAAAAGTACTCTTGTTATGGCTTTTCCTGAACAAGGGAGACTAACTGTCCCACATCAAAATGCCTCATCTGCAGGGAAAAACTGTCAAATAGGTCAATAATACCATGTTAAGTCAATAAAAATATCCACATAAAGCATCTTCTGTGGACAACAAAGATACTGAATGAAGCAACTACGAGATGTGTGCATGTTTCTTCTCCTTGAGAACCAAAAATGTAAGCTTAATTTACATTTGAACAGAGCAAAAAAAAAAAAAAATACAAAAAACTTCCAACCAAACAGAGTGCCTACTTTTTATTCATTATTCTAAGTTTAATATTTATCTGCAAATATGCACAGCAAATAGATGGAGGGCTGCAATGGTTTTAAAAAGTTTGGGAAGCGCTGATACAAAAAAATCAGACACAAAAATGGATAATAGGAAATAAATCCTCTGAGACAATTAATTTGAGCAACATTTCAAATGTATGAAACAGAGTAAGGACTTTGAATTATTACATTTTAATACATTTAAAAGGAAAGAGGATGAAGCCACGACTCTACTAACTGAACTGTGAAGGACTGCACACACCCTCTTGTATTGTGATACATTCTCGTGAACAAAGTTTACAATAGTCACTTTGTACTGTCAAAAAGTAATACAGAAGCAGAACCAACAGCGATGTACTGTAAGTCAGACCTCATACCTGCGCCTCAAATGGGTTCAAGCAAAAAAAGATTTAATATTTGACTTAACAGACTGAAAAGAAAGGTAAAAGGGTGCACATCTACAAAGACCTGCTGAAGACAAAGGAGAGGAGAAGAAACTCTGAGGTACAGAGGTATGAACCAGAGAAAGGGGAGAGAAAGCAATCATACTGAATGAAGAAGCCCAGCTGAAAGAGAGCAGATAAGAAAGCAAAAGGGAAGAAAGGAAAGGGAAAGAGATGAAAAGAAAGGAGAGGCAGGTGGAGAAAGGAGAGGAGAGGAGAGGAGAGGGGAGAGGAGAGGGAAGAGGAGAGGGAAGAGGAGAGGAAAGGAGAGGGGAGAGGGAAGAGGGAAGAGGAGAGGAGAGGAAAGGAGAGGGGAGAGGAGAGGCAAAGAAAGGAATGACTAGAAGAGTTTTCTCTCTCCTCTGGGCTTCATGGCTACCTGGCTCTCCACAGTGCGTCATGGCAGATGTCGACTCACAGAGAGAGGAGGCTAATTTTAGCAGCCACATCAGAGCACAGGGACGGGCTCTAATGATTGGCTGCTTGGAAGGTCCACAGGACTCAGGAAGAAGTGTGGAAGTGTGTGTGTGTGTGTGTGTGTGTGTGTGTGTGTGTGTGTGTGTGTGTGTGTGTGTGTGTTGAGTGTTAAGTGGGTGATTAAGAGTGAGAAAAAGATGGAGAGGGAGAGAAAAGGGCTTGATGAGAGAAAGACAGAATGACAGAGAGAGGAGTGTGTGTGTGTGTGTGTGTGTGTGTGTGTGTGTGTGTGTGTGTGTGTGTGTGTGTGTGTGTGTGTGTGTGTGTGATCAGTGCATTAAAACAGTGGCTCAGTGATTTCAGCAAGCACAAACACACACTGACAATCAAACACACTTTCTCTAACATGCACCAAGACAGGAATCTGGCACCGCACAGCCTTTATCCAAAGAAAATACACTACAATAAGTGCACATGTTGCCCGCCTGCTGCCAAACATTCGCTTGCTCCAAATTTGATGTACAACTTCAACTGATGTACAGTTTACTATCATAGAACACTAAAGAAAGCAGCATTTTTTAGTCATACACACAGGAGTATGCTATGTGTTGTACAAAATATTAAATTATCTGCACAGAACAAAAGAACAAAAAACAGGGGTGACCTCAAGTTTTAAAGAAAAGACAGACAAGGACAAGAACAACCTGCAGCTACAACAAGTCAAAGTCAGTAAACAAGCATGTTACAATAAAGTGCTGTAATAATAAAATACAGCAAAAAAAAAAAAAACACTGCACTTCACCATCATCTTCTTGTTTGACTGCAGCAGCAATGTTTTTCCATGTTGTTCTTTATCAAACGGCCACAGGCCTCTGAAAAATGGCCGCCTATTTATTTCTCCTCTCAGCGAGCTGGACAGAGAGGCGCAGAGAGGGAGGAGAGCTTAGTGCAAGAAAAGGCAAAGATATATGTTTAACTGACGGGCAGGATGAAATGGGATGAAAAAAGACAAGGAGAAGAGAAAACATTTGGCTTGTCTGACACCTCTCCAAATGTGCCAGCTGAGAGAAGAAGGGAAAAAGAGAAGAAACACAGACAAGATAAGAAAGAGAGGAGGAGAAAGACAGCAGCAGAAAGAAGAAGAGGCAGAGAGAAAAGAAACTCAAGTGCAAATTCAACTGGCCAGCTTCTTTTCCTGATGTTCTTCCAGGAGAAGGTCCGGTCCGGAAAACTAAGTTGTATTTTCTTTTAAGATGGTCTGAGAAAAAAAAAATGCATCACAAAAGAAAAGACAGAGAAGGAAGAGAGTCACTAGATCCTTGCTTCAAAGAAGACAAATATGCACGCAGAAACTGCACTGTATCAGCCGAGAAACTGCCCACAGAACATAATCAAGACTGGATTAGCACATAGTACAGGTGTTCTTCCAGTAAATATCCATGACATTTTTAAAAACATCCTACTCTCTATCTTGATACATTGCAAGTGCGGTTCAACCTTTACCCAGTTCATTAAAGCATCTACATTTACTGTTTAAAACACATGCTGTCCCAGCACGAAGGCTTCACGTTTCCGACGACAGCAACCACCATGTATTATTAATAAGATGATAAGCGGAACAGCTAGCATGAAGAGATATATAAAAAAGAGATATATCATGCAGAGTGATGTTAAAACAAAAATTATACGTACATCATATCAAAAATATCCAAAAATTACCTTTGAAGCAACTTTTTCGCGCCACGAATGGTTATATTTATGCAAACTCTTTGACAACCCACCTGTGATTTTTACCGCTGAGCCCTGAGGTGCAATTCAAACTTCTTTTTTTTTTTTATTCCTCTTCTTTACCATTTAAGGCGTCAGGCATAGTTCTGATGGCAGCTTGTTCTTTGTGTGAGCACTGCAGAAACAGACACCATACAGGGCAAAAAGAGCACAGGCAGAAGAAACCTTTCAGTGTGCTCGCTACACCCTGCTCCAGCTCAGGACGGATGAGAGGGGAAAGAGGCACAAAGGCAACAGTGGAGGGAGTCACTGTTATTATGCAGAAACATTATGTCTCGCTAAACCGAATCACTCGTATCAACAGCCTTTACCGACTTGACACTTTTCAAATAACACATAAAGGATTTGATAGGAATGTGAAAAGGATTTCCTCTTGCTCTTTCTATAGTCCCCTCTCCCTTCTTAGATCTGAAATGTCACATCCGTAGCTATTAGCCTAGCTTCGTACTGTTGAGCTCTGAAAAGGCACTCAGCCCACAATTTATCCCCCTCATTAGCGTGAGACGAGACAGTGAACAAGTCCTTTTGAGATTTCTCTGAACGCCGGGTCCTCATCACAAGCCCTGGCCTGAATGATGCGTGGAGCGATGGCGCTCCCCTCCACGCCAAGGGCAGGCTGATTGCCAAGGCTTCACTCAAAGGTCATGCAATTAAGCTTTGTTCCCGCTTCAATAAGGCTTTGACTGACTGACTGACTGCGCTCCTCCGTTTGAACAGATGTGATTTTTGGCCTCTAGCAAGCTAAAACTCTGCCCTCCGTTCATGTTCACAATCATGTATTCAAAGCAACGAGTCGGAATCAGAGCCAGAAGAACGCTTAAGGAAAAATAAAAGGCAGAAAAGATCATCCGTGTAGTTTGTCTGCAAATTTTAATTTGAATATCAAAATTCTGTAGTAGCTTGGAGGTTAAGTAAGATGGATTTTGAGCTGGAAGCTGCTTGGACTGGAGACTGGTCAGGGAAAAGCTCTTCTCGTCAAACGTCCTTGGGCAAAGCATTTAACCTCCAAACTTCTTCAGTGGAGCTACTAAATGGCCACATGTCAAAGATGGTAACTGAACTTGGCAGCATGCACATGCAAAATTATGTAACAGCATGTAAATTAAACCCCCCAAAAAATGATAAAAAGCATATAATTTCAGAGGTTGAAAGAAGTTTTGAAAGGCAATATTAGCACAAAAATTCAAGCTGTTAACAAAACAGCTGGCTTGAACAAGGCCTGTAGCCCCCACACCGCTCCAGTCAGGATCTGCTCAGCAGAGGCTGTGCATGTACTCTGCAGCTCCCAGGTGTGAATGTGTGTGAAATCATGAATATGAAGCAAGATATGTTTCAGAGAGGGGAAAAGTGAGAGGGCAAACACACTGAGAAAAACCTTCCCTCAATAAATAAAGGTTAAAAAAATGGGTCACTGACAAGAAAGAGTGAAGGAGACTTAAGAGGCAGGAGGGATAAGCCAATTTCCCCCCACAGAGTCCGATGCAAATATCATTCTTCGTATGGCAGGCTCAGGCGGACGATCTGGCAAAATGGCAAGCAAAGGCTGGGGGGAGCCGTGACCCAGTTTTGGAGATGCGTGGCTGAAAAACAACCAAAACAACTACATGATTAATGCCGCTCCGCCTATCTGCCTCTACTGCAACCCGAGTCGGTTGTCACAGTTTTTTAGCAGCAGAATTTTCCTAACAGGGAATAACAAAGTTGATTAAATGCAAGCCAGTCTGTGGCCACCTGTTCTGGAGCTCAGCAGGTTGACCTGAAGTACAGCTTTCAGAAGCAAACATCTAAAACAGACCTAATAGAGAGGATCAAAAGTCTAAAAATCATCTGACAGATCTGTAGCTTGTTTTATCCTACATGTAGTGTCAGCTGGGTGGTATCTGCTCGACAGAACAATATTTTTCAGTGAGGGTTTTTCTGTATACTTTTCTGTGACTTTTCTGAATTGCTTTGATGCACCAAACTCCACCCATCTGGTGCTGTGTGCAGGCCAAAATAAACACTATGACTTGTGAATAGGAGTTGGTCTGCAGAGTCCTAAAATAACACACAAACTTCTCCGCTGGCTTCACATTAACACCCACACTAACGCTAAGAAGTTTCTGAGTCATTTGAAGTAGCAACCACTCATCAAAATATCCATTTTTAAAAAGGGAAAAATGCACAGTTAGATACTCTCGCATTAACATATCAGTCTGTGATGCTTAGTGTGTTTCAGGGAGGGATTTTATTTAAAACTATTGTACTTTCACTTTTTTTTTCGCCCTTCAATCTGTTTCATCGGCTCCTGCTCCAGTTAGTGACTCACTACATTCACAAGAACGACTCTGCATAAATGCAAAAATGCACACATATGTGGTGTTAGATGGGCACATCTACTGTGCCTGGAAAAAGTGTAAGTGACACATTTTCAGACCTTTAAATAGCTGCACAAATATTGTGTGGGATGATGTGGGTTTTAGTCACTATCCACTTACAAATAACAGAACGTAAGATGAATAAAGTCGCAGTGCTGTAATGAAATCATTATCTGTATATGGGCTTTTTACCAAGGAGTTCTTTTGAAACACTGTGCAGAAGGATAAAGTAAACTGCTCCAGCCACGTGGTCCATCTATGAGTTTGCTCAACAGCAGCTGACAAGACAAAGTCACAAGAACTACTCTGGGGCTCGAAAATCATCACAATTATCTCTCTGTCTGGCAATGACAGAAAGCGACAATGTACATAGCCTTTCGGATGTGTTTCTCATTGAGACCATATTTTACTGTTAAACGAATTATATCACAAAAGAGTAACAGTGTAAAGTTTCATCAAAGTCACGATGTTTCAGAACATGTACATGTACAGAAACTGTATTTAAGCCTGCACAGGTGAAACTTCTAAACAACTCTGAAGAGTTGACCAGAGTTTAACTTTTCAGTGCGCCTTATCTTTAGATTCGTGCTTAACTGTTTTCCGTTCACACTTTCACTGAAAAGTGAAAGCAGTTTTCTTTCATTTTTATTGTTTCACTTCCTTCTCGTCTCCTTTTTTTCCCCTCCACAAAATCCATTACAGTTTTTCTGACTCTGTTGTCTATGCCTATTTATTTCTCACATGCAGGACTTGCTTGCCATCTTCATTTCTCCCTCAGTAGATTTCCCCACCCCACAGGGTACAGTATCCAACCCTTTGAGGTGCTGCCATGAATCTATCACTCATGACTAAGAGGGGAAATATGGGCAACTTTACCCATGAAAGACAAACACACATACACACTGACGCACACACTGGTGGATAACTGGAAACAGACACATGAAGAAGACCAATGATACATGCAAAAACAAATGCTCACTTCACAAATGCACAAATATTCACTTCGCTCCCCAGACAGCACACACACCATCTGATTATTGTTTATATTTTCCCAAGAAGTTCCCCAGCCAGTGCAGTTGGTTTATGAGTCAACCACAAACACCAGAGCTTAGAGAAAAAGTAAAGCAAGTTTAAAAAAAAAAAAAAAAAAAAAAAAAATATGTTTTAGGCCATAAAGCCCACCTCCAAAACAGCTGACATCCAACGCTCATGAACACTGAACAACTTTCATTTGTATATTTGTTTTTCATGGTTTCATACTGTTTTACTAAACTAGGACTTAAATGTTTTCACTGATTTTTATCTTGTCTAGGTTAAAGATTTCTTTTCCTGCTTTAAATAGCTTCTTTGAGTTAACTCTTTCTTATGCAAATCACAGGTAAGCACTCCAAATTCACAGTTTCCAAATCAACTCACAACAGTGATCATGAACACAGTATAAACGTGTAACATTTCAGTTCAGTTCTATCCAGTTCAGTTCAGAGTTATTCACTTAGTTTAGTTCAACCCAAAGGGAAAAATACCCCCCCCAAAAAAAAAAAAAAAAAATTAACCATCAGAAGTTCAGAAACTGAACTGGTTATTTTAACTGGGTATGTGTAGCTTTTTAACTGTTTTCTGGTAGGATCAGATAGATTTCCTTTTGCAGGATCGGGGAAGTTGTTCTCTCTATGATCAGGTACGTCTAAATCACTTGTCTCTACTGGAACATCCTCAGGGAAAGCTTCAGCTACATCTGAAGGATTTTGCTCAGCCATAGTCAAGTTTTGGAAGGTTCAGCCTTTTCAAGGATCTGTTTTTAGGGAGATAGGTGAAACCTACAGTTTCTACTCTCAGACTCCCATGACCGTCATAGTCATATTCCTCAGCATCATACTGGGATTCAGTCTCATCACTCTCATCAGAAGCGTTCTCTTTGTGTTCTTCGAGTTCTTGGCTGCCTATTTGTCTGCACTGCGTCAGATTCACTTCTGATTGGAGTCGTGGGAAGATGCCCACACAGCAGCAGGAGGTCAGTTCTTTGTGGACCTTCTCCAGTCTCAGGTCTCACAACATACACTGGAATGTCTCCACACTGCTGCAAGAAGGTTCTGAGCTCTTTCAGAGTGGCTGGTTTTGGCCAGGTTTTAAGAGCAGCGATCTTCTGAGGGTCGGTTTCAATGCCTTTCTCAGACACAATGTGGCCTAAGTGCTTGACAGATGACTGAAAGAGTGGAGTACATTAAGCAACCTTATTTCATGTTCTTCCAGTGTAGATCGTCAATGAAAACATGGGCTTGTTTCAAGTTCAGTTCACCCATGCAATGCTCCATGAACCTCTGGAACATGCTAGGGGCGTTTGTAATGCCCTGTGCCATCCTGTTAAACTGGAAGAACCCTAAAGGGCAGGCAAATGTAGTCTTGTGATCAGGGTAGACACTTGCATTTCATTTTTCATGTCACACATGATGTTAAAGACACATGTCAATAAAGACAATGAATGAATCTATGCATTTCTCATAATTCTGAGAAAGGTGTATTGACAAAAATTTATGAGCAACAGTGAATAATTTTAAAAAGTAAGAACCACTGGTACATGAATAAAATAAACTGTTTCATATCAAACTGGCGACTTCATCAGAAAATTCTGATCTGGGTGCAGCACCTACTTGAAATTAGGTTATATTTTAATTGCAATTTCAACTTTTACAGCACAAGCAAAAGGACAATAAGAGATGAGAAAGCTGCAGGGTGTTTTGATTAAATATTATTATGGATTTTCTTTGTTTTTGTCTTTTTTTCAGATTTGAGCACCTGGCAGGTGAGCAAGCGGAGCAATACTAACTGTTTAATACAAGTTGTTGGTTCACTGTGTGCATTTGTGCGCGTATGTGTGTGTGTACTCCTCACCCGACTGGTATGTGTCGACAGGCAAAGCTCATCCATTCACTGCACTTGGCACAGTGAGACTGTGTGTGTGTTTGTGTGTGTGTGTGTGTGTGTGTGTGTGTGTGTGTGTGTGTGTGTGTGTGAGTGTGAGTGTGTGTGTGAGTGTGTGTGTGAGTGTGAGAGAGATAGAGATTGAAACTCTAACACAAACTTCATGCATTCCTGTAGCTGTTTGCATCTGGTTGCCATGGAGTTTCACAGCTGTTTCTAGCAGACCCTAATGAGCTACAGCAGCTGCTCACCTGCTAGGACACACATGCGTACATGCTCACACAAACATGAACACACATACGTACAGTACACATGGTTGTATCTGTAAACATGGACACAAGGATGCTGGCACTAAAAACGATGGGTTCTCACAACAGAGGGTTTTCGCCACTTTGACAGTGAACCACCTATAACATCTGCACATCTGGGTGAATATACAGCTGCCTCGGTACAATTACTCATAGCTTAACATAAAAGTTGTTGAAAACACTTGAGAATGCCTCACAGAGCTTGTCAATGCCCCGAGGAAATTTTCCAATGTCTTAATTTGATTGCAATAATTCTTCAACAACTGCAAGCAATAAGGAAGAAAAGGATCGGGGGCTATTCAGCAGGCTCGCTGTGTTTTCCATCAGTTGGCTGCTGTTTTGAATTTCAGCACTAAATTCCACGCTTTCAAAACGCTCCCCCATGACTGTTCCCAGGCTCACTGTAAAAACTACTGCACTTTCCGCAGATTGCTTGTCATTACTGATATCCACTGGCACCATACGTCGTTAAGCAGATTCACAATGATTTTTATTCCTCTTCATCATCCTTTCAACAAAACAAGGTGCTACAATTTCTAATATTACTAAAAACTACTAATTACAAACGAGCACAGAGAAACTTGCTGTCTTGGTAAGATGGGTACAACTATTCCTGAAAATTTTGTTATAGATGCAAACATTAAATACAACTGTACCAAAAAAATAATTTCCTTTTCTAACCTGCTGACAGGTGTCGATTAAAATCGTACAGCAGAACTTTTCACACATCATTCTGGCCAGCATCTTAAACAAATGACACATTAATCTGCAATTTACCACAGAACAGTATTTATGAGAGGTGGTGCTGCAGCTACCACCTCTCTAACACACTTTCTAACACACACCTCAGGTTATTATGGATACAGTTGCATGCATGCACTGCATGCACTGCATGCACACTTGACTTGCATCCTCACACGCATCCACATATACACACTCTTACTCATAATGTATATGCATGAGAAAACACTGTTGCTGTAGAGAGAGTTTCACACCTGCTCAGCCATCTTTTTTTTTTTTGGCAAACCCCGTAAATACCACTTCCTTCCTCCCATGGTGCACCGTGAGTTGCTCCTAATGTAACCTCTTGTTCGACAATCTATAGGCTTCACCAAATAGTAGAGCCCCTCGTTTATGAAGATACTTTTGACTGTGGTTGAAAGATGTCACCATTAAATCAAAAGATCAGGGAAAAAGTCTCTAAAAAGTAAAAGTAACTGAATGAGAGCTGCTTTTGTTTCAGGGCCTTTTGCTTTAAGTATCTTCACTAGGCACTTAACACCTACCTGCTCCATTTCCCAGTCGTGAATACAAGTTCTTTCACATGTTGCACTAATTGCAAGTCACAGCTTTTTGCTAAATTGCCAAGCTGTAAATTGTAAACTGAAAAATGTTAGAAATTAGCGCTGAGCTTGTGATATATCTCAGACGATAACAGCCACAGATCATTAGACCTTGATTTTGGCATCAAGACTAATTTTCATGAATCACAGCTGTGGTTTTGGTCTCTTTACTTACAATATAAAACCACTTCAAAAAGGTTTTCCCCATAAATGTTGAGATTTAGTAAAACCACAAAAATAATTTGGTTCACCCATGTCCCATACTGCACCATTAATGACAATTAACTCATTAATATTTGAATCAAAGCTTATCTACTTTTGGCCAGATGTGGAGGCCTGTTATTAAGGGTAGTTGTTAAGTGTAGTTGTGCACATGCCATACTCAAAATATGAAAGGCTCCACACAGCCCAACAACAGGTGTTGCTCATTAACAATGCTATGCAACTTACAGAAAAGTCATGAAGTCTGGCAGAGTTATGCTTTCCTTCTT
Organism: Toxotes lorentzi; assembly: GCA_037833715.1. Taxonomy (NCBI): domain Eukaryota; kingdom Metazoa; phylum Chordata; class Actinopteri; family Toxotidae; genus Toxotes; species Toxotes lorentzi. Next base: position 12,339,296 of record JBBMJY010000004.1, read on the forward strand.
ACATTCTGTCTGGCAGGGCACATTGACAAGAACAGCACTTGTTAGTTGGAATTATTTTGCTTTAACTATTTTATGATTTAAAGAATTTACTTGTGTTTATTTATATACTTCTTCATGCTTCAAATACCTGATTCACTGGTTGTTACCTTGGCTGTTATTTTCAAAAGTATTTATATTCTGCAGTTCTGCTTTCACTATCCAATGTGGTATTTAAAAAAAAATAAAATAAAAACACGTTCATCTTCATATAGGTTACCTGATGACTGGACTGATTTTCAGAAAAAACAAAAAAAAAAACAACCTATCATCAGCAGAAAAAGATTCAAATGAAACAAGGACTTTGGATAAAGACAATCTCTTCTTCAGAGTGAGTGATGCAACATTTCAGTACATGTATTCATGTTTCTGTCTCAATACAGCGTTACAAGCACCTTCCGACAAGTGTGTGTGTTAGAGTGTGTGTGTCCTTTTCCCATGTTGCAGTGTTTTGACAAGCGTCACACAATCCCCTGGGGGGAGAAAAGGAGGATTTCTCTGAATAACAGGAGCTTTGCTTTTGTCGGAAGAGATGAAGCCAGGAGAAATCAAGTATTTTAGTTACAGTTCAAAAATTATTATCTGAGTGATAAGAAATAAGTTTTGACGTTATGTCAAAGACATCTATGTATTGTGTTGCAGAGATATCCACGGAAGTTAGCCTGGTAACCAGCCAACCCCAGCCCATCTAGTCTCGTAATACCACTCTGCAACTCTAGAGGCAATAGTGAGTCACTGTAGCTTCCAGACTCCGTGAGTCCAACATGAGAGGAAGAAGTAGTAACTGCAAGTGGGCTATAAACCTGAGTTGCAGCCTTCCTCCACTCTTTCCTCAGCTATCCATGGCGTTCCTCAACCTCTCGTGGCTCATTCTCTGTTCCAGCCACCACTACATCTTCCCATCTCTCTCTGACTGGGCAGACTGGGAGTGAAACTGTCATCGTCAGCGTAACAGTAATGGTAAAAACACAGCCTGCCAGTTACATAATCAGTCTGTGTGGAAAACATTATTCCCCAATCCATGCAAGTTTGGCAACATGTCAACACCTGACTTGTGCTGAGGTTAAATTTATTCAAGATCACATGGTGAGGGTGAGGGTTGAAACTTGGTTGAGAGTGGCTAGTGAGCCCGGTCCTGGAACATGCATGAAGCACTCGTACAAGCGCACACAGAGGGCCGGTAAAAACATGGAGTTTGGCTATGGATATATTTTGATGGCCCTCCAGCCCATGGACACTGACCAAAGAGTGGACCATAAATCTGGACATCCCAACTTTCTGGTAATGTGCTGCCCCCTCTATGGTTTTGAGTATGAATTTGCCAACTGGCCAAGTCTCACACATTGCCCCTTTAAGAGAGAGTCCTCTCCTCACTAGTGACTCAGTGCACTTGCATTGCAGAGCATTTTTAGAAAGTCAACTTTTTCCTGTACACAGCTGCATGTAAGCACAAAGTCTCACTCTGTTTCTGGCCTCTGTCTTTTTCGTGTTCTCAACTTCTGCCCCTAAACCATTAACCACAAGACCAAATATGTGCTCTGTGTTTGTGTGTGTGTGTGTTTGTGTACTCTAAATCATAATCACTTCCTGTTTGTCAACTAAATTTCCAAAATCCTAAATCTCTGTCCTCATCAAAAATGAGTTAAAAACAGCTATACAAAAAAAAAAGGAAGCATTTGATTATGTCCTCCACCAAGTAAAGCCCTCTAAACCACTTCTAAGAAAAGTGAGAGCTGGAGTGAAAGACTTGCAAAGGCGCAAATAGAGAAGGCTCATTTTTAGAAAAGAGCTACGCTGTCATTACAAGTCCATAGTGTTTACCATTCGCCACACCTCCCTTAACCAAGGGTGAGTATCATTCCATAAACTTGTCCGCATTGTGAGCCACAGTTCAATTTTCTTCCCAGTAGGGATGCGCTGATTCTTCACAGCCTACAGTGTCACCTTTTTTGACCTTGCTTGGATTTTTCGTGGCTAATTTTTTAAAAAGCATTTAACTTCAGTCCGGTCGCCACCATCAATAAGCATTTATGTCCCCAACCCTTACTACAAACTGCAAAATACAGCAAATATAGAGCCCATACCAAGTTCCAATTCACATTCAAATCTGTGCTAAAACACTACAAAATATGCCATGTATTTCATTGAAAGCAGTCTGTTGATGTTAATGCTAATGTTTTATGGGAGAGTGTGGGTGAAAATACTGCAGCACAGTCCATCAGCAAAGTTAAAAACCAGATGGATTTTAGACAGAGCACTGATAAGGATCATTTGCTAGTGGGCTTTTTGCTAGTGGGCTTTTTCAACTGTGGACTTCTATTCCTGCTGATGAAGTAGTTCAACACAAAATGCCACATGTAAATGTGGCATTTGATACTGGTAGTTGTTCCTCTGATCTATCTTAGCCTAATTTATCTACTGCTTTGATTCAAAGAAAGCCCCTTCTCGCTTTTGATTAGTCAGGTCAAAAAAACTAGATAGATAGATAGAGGCCTGCTTCAGATTAAGTACTGTCAGTAATAGAGGGATGACATTTAATCAGGGTTATGACCTTTGCACTGTAAAACATACAAGTTGTTGCTGCTGCCTCAGGATACCTCAGACACTGACAGCAGTTACCGACACGTCTGGTTGAAGTGCTGACAAGCTGTTTTTGAAGGATTTAACTCTTATACTCTGGCTGAAGGACAGTTTCTTTGTCACTTCATCAGCATGCTGACAGAATATGACAACACTCCAATCGCTTAATGTACAAGACAGCTAATGTATTTGTTATACTTGTTTTGGATTAAGAAAACCATATGACTATATCCTCTAAAACTTCTTGACTAGGCAAATCTAATAAATTCAATAAAAGTAACTGGTGATTAGCATTTTAATATCTGCAATTATTTTATTACATTATACAACTGCACCATTAAATGTCTCTCTGTGTTTCAGCTGGAACAACAAAGTTCTAATCTCAAATTTAAGTTTGAATTAATTGTCATTCATCCATTTACAACAAAAAAAAACAACATCAACACATCAAAAATAGACAAAACAATCAACAAGTAAGCAAACCCCCGAGAAATGCAAACACTGAACAGAATCATCTGTCATTTCTCTCCAGCAGCACCAAGACAAACACCAACAGACTTTATACTAATGAGTTAAGCTCTTCAGTTCAAGTGAAACTCGCAACATCTGACTTCAGATCTTTTCACTAAACCTTTGTCAGATGTAAGCCACCCTTTTCTTTGTTCCATCTTTCGTGTCACTTACTGCTGGAGAAAAAAAAAAGCTGAAAAATCGCTGCAAAACATCATCCTTCAGGAAGGAGCCCTGGAGTGACGCGAGGAGGCAGCGTTATGAAAGGGAACGTGGCCCCTGGCTCTTCAGCTGAGGCCCGGGTCAGAGCACAGAGCTACAGTAGTAATTACTGAGAGACTGATTGCTGACAGGACCTTCCAACAGCCTGTGGTTAACTGGATGGATCTGAAGGGGAGGAAGCTTCAAATGCACAGGCATGACAGATGCTTTGTTGATGACTTGTACTTTGGAGTGGTTCGGGGGCAAGCATGCCATTTTGCTTTACTCATTCTTCTTTCAAAAGTTAAAAAAAAAAACCTAAACATTTGCACTCTTACACTTTAAACAGTTTTTGACATTTTTTTAGCAGGATGGCGAGAAATCATAGCGGAGCTGCGAGCAGATTACCCTCTAAAATGGTATTAATTCATTCCGTAAAAGATCTTTGTTTTAAGTGTCCCATTGAACATCTTCAGAATCTGAGAAGTGTCATCCGAGGCTGTTACCTCCTCTCTTTTATTTAAAAAAACGCCCTTGCTAATTTTTAAGCGTAGATGTAATTTGTTCCAAATGGCAGATAGTTATTTTTGGAGTGAAACTCTTCAAAACAGAAAGTTGCCCTTAAACAGATTTGAACCCACTTCACTGACAGAGTGGGAGGAATGTGTGATTGTGGCAGGCAAAGCATTGCCACAGCTGGTACAGTGCACCATTTTCCAACTACATTATGCCAGTTTCTTCCTCAGGGTGGTCATTTGAGAGCCCTTGGGAACGTTCATCATGACCATATGGATGCTCCAACCTGGTATTTTAGCGAACCGATCTGTGCCATCCATGCGCCCGGTTGATTTAGCTGTGGTGAGGGAGATGGCTGTATTTACACTGGATAGTGTTTGTTCCAGTTATGAACTGGTATATAGCTGCAGCGGCTGGATCTGGGGCTTTCATGTAAGATTCGCCAGGAGAATCATTTCAATTTAAAAAATCTTCAACCCTACAGCAATTAGCTCTGCACAAGAAACACTCCAGTACCAACCGAGCCTGTCCAGGAACCACACACCTGACTTCGAGATTTAGATGAGCTGCTGGACCTACTCATTCTGTGATACATTTCAAGAGCAAGGATCATAAAAGATGCAGATCATTCCTGCATTCAGCAACCCGTACAAACAGACAAAATGTTGGCACCTGACCAACAGCCGCAACAAATATCCTTCACAAGCAGCATTAAAGTGGAGCAAAGCTGTGAGCTTGTAATTACCAAACAGAGACTGTATTTCATAAAGCACACTGCATCCGCCTGAGTCACTGAATCAAGCTGCCACGCTTCAACTCACCTCCGATGGTTTCTTGTGCTGGTGACGGACCCATGTGCTGCTGGTGCCCGTATTCTTGGATGACCTGGACCACGAGGTCACCTGACCTGCAACAATAAAAACAAAACCCAATAATTATCAGCAGTAATTAAGAACAACTAACATGTTTTCGTTCTTTTGAGGAGCATAAGAGAAAGCATCAATATTGTCCCGGCAGACAAATCAGCCTTCTCTCTCAAGTTCATGACACAGTTGTAAAGAACATAAAGCCAACTTGATCTGCCTTTGATTTGTCAAGAACGTGCATTTATGAGTATGAATGTTGATTTAAAGTGAGGGGAATGAAGAACAGGGCTCTGGCTGTACATCAGGCTTCATGTATGCAGCGTGCGTTCAAATTCCCTCCAAAGGAAACTTTATTGTCCCACTGGAGAAATCTGTTTTGCAAAGAGGGTTTACAAAACAAACATAGTAAAAACACTGCAGCGGTCGGTTACTTGTTAGAGAGCAAGAAACTGCTCATCAAAGGTTCTTAAAAGAGCATGTGATGGAGCTCAAGACTTTTGTAATTTAGACTGATGGAGGTGATTCAAACACTGCAGAGAAGCAATAAAAGAAAGCAGCCAAACAAAAAACCTTCCCCGCGACTTTTCCGACGCCCTGGCAGTACTACCACTCCAAGTCAGGCCTTTAATTGAAGCAGACTGATGATGATCTATTAAGGGGCGTAATAAGTAATGACAGTATAAATAGCATCTTGTTAAGCAGTTAGTCCACTGTGGTCCTTTACAACCTCATTAATACTCAACTTATTAACCAGATACTGGAGCCAATATCCCACCTACCGCTTCAATCAGCAGCCCTCTGTGTGTTTTTCTGTGTGTGCCTGTGTCCATGTATGTGAACAGAGGCCATACTGATAAGAAGAGAAGAGAGGGAATCTGTGTAATTTCATTTATGATGTTTTTCTATGTTTTGTTTTTTTTTCCAAAATCAAAAAAAAACAAACAAAAAAAAAACAACACAGCAACGGATATAGCCAAAACCTAATTTTCATCTGTGCACCGTGAAGAAGGCTCTCATTAAAAATTGCATCACATTGGCAATTAAATTACATCACACTGGTATAATGGAAAACACAAATTTGCCAATACTGTGTAACATAGCCCATTGTGACCGTGACTGTATGTGTGTTTGTGACAGTTTGCGCGTGTGCACGAGGGCTGCCTCCCACTCAACATATTTCCCTTGCCACCGCAGGAGAACTGCCACCATGCTAATTTTACTTGTGACGTCTGAACAACTAACGGTGCCGAGGGCAGAACTGCTGTCAGGCTTTTCTCCGAAATTACTGACTCCCGCTCCCCACATACACAACACATACACACAATTCACACATGAACATATACTGCATATAGAGCTCCTAACACATACAGTATGTGTTGGCCACATATGCATGCTCACAGTCACGTACACCCACAATTTTGCCCACAATACTTTGTCTTCATTGTCTCAATGTCTCTCACAATTTTATGTACTCATTATTACACATACACACACAAATAAACAGACACACCTTCACTGCCACAACACAGGAAATATGAACTGACAGCCATGAGTAGGTAACGATTTCAAATTAATCCACCGCTCAGTTCTTCTGAGCGATGGTCTCAAAGTGTACCACCTTAGAGACTGTGGTGGAGCACGACGTGTGCGTCTGTGTGTGTGTATGTGTGTGTGTGTGTGAGAGAGAGACTGGAGCAGACAGACTCTAGTCTCTAGCCAATTTCAGAACAGCTGAACACCTATGGGAGATTTAGGAGTGACGTGTTAGACAGCAGCACTCTCCACCACCACCACCACCATCAAAACACCACAGAGACTTTGAGAATCTCTGCCAAAACACTCTGAAGCTGTTCTGGTGTGTGTGTGTGTGTGTGTGTGTGTGTGTGTGTGTGTGTGTGAGTTCGTCCACAGGTCTGTGTGCAGGATTGCTATGTTAAGTGCATGTTGTTGAGTATGAAAGTATTCGGTGGAGCTATCTGCTAATCTGCTGAACATTTTTGAATGTACTTATGCATCTGCATTCCACTGTTTGTGTATGTGTGTGTGTGTAAGTTACATCCCCACATATGCCCCACATGAGACAGCTGTACTGCTCCGTCACCACGGCCAGATAGCCAAACGGGCCGCGGCGCAATTGGAGGTTACCATCACGGCAATGTGTTAATTAAAAGCCCCACTTGGTGCGCGGCAGCCAAAATTATCATGGGTATCCTTCAATTAGAAACCTGATAACCTCCAGTCAACAGACGCAGCTGGAGCCCACAGCACCGGCCAAAGGAAGCTAACGGCTAACAGCTAATTATAAAGCAGACAGCACAGGGTGGCTCAGTCAGGTCTGGAAAACAGCCTGTTAAACCTGTTGTAAAATACTTTATACATGCAGACCTGTGACCACATAACAGTTAAACCTGTGCAAGGTCACTTCAACTTCTGGTGGTCCTCCTGCAGTACACAGCTGGATTTTTTTTTCGAATTCGAGGTTTGAATCACTACATTTCCCAGAAGTCATTTCTCTTTAGATATAAAAGGGGTTAGAACATTACATATCGTGACAGTACACAGTTTTAATTAGAGAAGTGTTTTTAAATCTCCAATGTTTGTCTGAACGTGCACTGTTTGTGACAAATGAACACATAATATTACCTTTCTATTACTGAGCAACCATCATATTGAATTTTCTATTATACTGTAATAGGAATTTTGATTTCTCACCAATTCCAGAGGGAGAAAATCCCAAATGAACATATTTTATTAAAATGTCTAAAATGCATTTGAGAGAACAGAAAGAATGTGTCGAAAGACAGCTGAGAATACTTCAGAATATTTCATTTTAGGCATCTAGATAAGGAACAGTGACTTTTTTGGGGGGGGTGCAATAGTGGGGAAAGCACACGCAAAAAGAAAAAAAAAACAGTAGTTCAGTATAGAAATGTACACCCTTTGATAGCTGAAAAAGGCACATTCAGCCACTTTGCTTTGGTTTCTTATGTTACATAGGATAATTCTCTGGCTTTTAGGGAGACACAAAACCAAAAGTCATGTCCACTTTTGTACTCAACAGTTTCAGTTCCAGTTTTCTAGCTCACTGATGTACTTAATGTTCTGTCTATGCTAGCCTGACAGTGTCAGGGGAATGGCCAAACAAATATATTTGCTTGTTATTGCAAAAGGCACGCCACAAAATGCCAAGAATTAGTCATGTTGAACTGCCAAAAGCTAAGAAGAATGATGTTTAAAATTAAATTAAAATTGCTAGCTGTCTTCCATGACTAAATCTTCATATTTGGTGGAGAGTGATCAGCTTTGAGAGCCAACTGTGCTTGTGTAACGCTGTGCTGCTATTCAAAGACAGTTTATTATCAGATGATTTTCCAGCACACGCTGCCAGTGACAGAAATGCTGTTAGACTGGCCAGATGTTCCCATCATCATGCGGCGCATCTCTTCATGTCTGTCCGTCTTTCTCAGTGGTCGGTTGAGTCTGTGTCATGACTGTGGGTAGGAAGTGTATCTCCCGATCTATCAGTCGATGCATCCATCACGAAATATCCATTTATCAGACAAACCCATCAGCTGCATGTTGCACATGTTTAACATTTCTTCCAAAGCAGATGAGGCCAGATTTACTAAGAAAGTGGCCCATTGCAAATGCAAAATGTGGGTTTTTCCTAAATTAGTAGCCACAATCTGTGTGTATTAAGAGCCTGATTTACTAAGGCACGAGCTCATTAAGCAGTCGGTTCCCAGACTGCACCTGGGACTGACATCCAGACACAATTTGCAAGTGAAGGATAGCTCAACCAGCTGAGAAAATAACATAACACAGTACGATCTTCCTAAATCTTTAGGTCTAATTATTGTTTTATTGAACATACTTCACAGGTAATGATAAAGAGATGTAATAAAAAAAGAAAAGGTCAATTTATACACAAGCCACAGCAACTGGTGAAGAGTAGGAAGGAGCAGCAGGTACAGCAGCTCAGAGTGCACCAGCAGATAGTGAGTAAAAAGAGTGAAGTCGCAGCCTGTGTTGATTTCACAGACACTGATCATCAAGTAACAGAAACCACAAATCCTGTTCATTTGTTTTCACAAAACAAATACTTAGACACTGTGTTCAGCTCAGTTTCCCCTCGGAGATCCGAGAGATTTTATCCGTTTCTGTCCCAGCTATTTGTCAATGTTCTCTTTATTTTGACAGTACAACAGGAACTTTATACACAGGCCAGAGCTGCATATGCACGTGTATATTGTAGCTGTGTTCAAAAAGAGGGAAGCATTAATGAGGAGAGCAGAAGGAGAGAAGGACCGTGAGACAGGTGGAGAGTCTATATGGAGAGTGAATATGAGAAATACCCCGCAGGAGTTGACTAAAATCAGCTCGCTGCACAACAGCAGCAGAGGAACTCACTTTTCTGACACATACATACATTCATGCATGCACACACACACACACCCACACCCACACACACACACACTCACTCACTCTCCCCCTCCCTCCCATTCCCTGAATCTCCCTCCAACTTACTGTCGGTGGTGTCGGAGTCATTGCTGCTCGTGGAGTATTTTCTCCTCTTCTTCTCGCTCTCCATCTGTCAGGGGGGTGGCAGGGAGGCAGGCAGGCAGGCCGGGAGG
>JBBMJY010000004.1:12348738-12365593 GCA_037833715.1 Toxotes lorentzi
TCCCTCTCTCTCCCCCTTTCTTCCCTCTTCCTCCTCCCTCTCCCCTCCCCCCCCCCCCCCAGCCAAGAGAGAAAAAGAGAGAGAAAAATGACAAGTGAGAAGATGTTCACCATGAAAACACAAGTGTTAATGAAATAATGCGCTGATGGCACCAATCTGTCAGAGCCTCCAGCAGGCAGCCTGCCAGAATAAACTGACTTGATCACCATTACATATTAGCGCTTCAGACTCGCTGGGAAACTCACAATGATGCAGTTGTTCTGTTTCTTCACATACAGTGGGAGTCCTTGTACAAGTCCACTGTGAACTCATCCTGCCTTTGTGCTGTATTCACTGGGAGCTATTGTGCATATAAGTCCCATTTTATGCATCTGTTTCAATACTGTAGGTACTTATTTCCTCATTATAACAGAAGAAAGCCAAAGAAGCACATGGCAAATCAAAACACTATTTTCTCTCAGCCAGCTAATGAGTAAGGAACTTTTTGATGCTACAAGCATTTTCTTGGTGAAAAGGGACATTAAAAAGCTGCATCGAGGATGAGGACATTTTTATCTAATAGCCTCATAAAACTGTGTGCAAAGTTTTATGTGCAGGGTGCAGTGATCTAAAATTCCCCCACACAAAAAATATCTTTTAAACCTTAATTTTTGAATTAATCTAAACTGTCTTTAATTGAGTTAAACATCAGCAAAGACAGAATGTTCTCAACCCATAAAAAAAAGGTTTTTAACCACTGGTAGCTCTATGGCTAATAGTTTCCTGCCACCTTTAATGCTACTTCACTGACGGACAGTCAGTGACAGTGACAAGCCAAGACACACATATGCACATATGCATCAGCAAAAGGCATAGAAGAAGAAGACGTTGTTAGCAAGCAAACATGGATGTAAACAGAGCAGGATTTAAAATTAGTTTAAAAATCTGCTTTGCAAATGTATAATGAGGAAGGAAATGCAGTCGTTGGACCTCAAGGATACACACAATGCATTCTGGTGAGTAACTCTGAACATAAACTTAACTTTATTTATAAGAAAACTCAGCAACATCAGCAACAATTTTGGTCACAGAGCATCTACTGAACCGATTCTCACATCTTTATGAATGAACCTCCATGAGAAAGCAACATATTTAACACAGCAGGGGCATGAGGAAGACAGGGAAGATGCACAAAGTTAAGAAGTGACAGGAAATTATTTTGACTGAACTGGTAACTGTTTCTGCGGCAACTTGACTGCCACTTGGCGTAAAACACCCTGGTTTACTTGCTTCACTTACAATGAAATGAACCCTGCGTTCACCCTGTTTTCCCTGACAACAAGTGTGATGTGTTCAATCCAGAAGTGTTGCACAGAGAATTCAATTTCACAAGTAACAACGGCTGAAAGCTAATTTTGCTACGGAGCACGAGTCTCACTTAAGAGACAGAGAGTGAGAGAGGGAAAACTGAAATGAGACGAGGAGTGGCTGCTAATAGGACAACTGTTCAGCAGACAGATACCTCATGAGTGTCTCATTCAATTTCGTGTCCAGAAAGGGAGGGGAGAGAGAGAGAGAGATTTAGACTAAATAAATAAAGGAGATGTTACAAGCAAAGAGCAGAGTCAGAGAGACAAAGGAGGAGCATCAGAGAAAGTACAGAGTGCGTCAGAGAGAAAAAGAAATAAATCAAAACTGTTTAAAAAATGGAAAAAGCTGTTTTGAAAACATTTATTAATCTATTAAAAGCTGAAACAGCACCCTCTATATTTTCCATTTCACTCTGCTTCACTTTTGATATTACAGAAGCACATGTGGGGCCACATCAGATATAGAAAGAGTAAGACAGACCACTTATAGAGAGATGAAGGCACAATTAGTTTCACTTATTATTACAAGCACCCATTTCATCCTGTTTTCACTAAAACACACGAGTAAGCACGTTCAGGTAAGAAAATGAGAGCACTCTGATCAGCACACAACTGAATCAATAGCCAGAAGCGGTGAAAAAAGTAAATCTTACATGCAAAAACTCAGGAGCTTTGCTACAAAAGTGTCCCTGACAAGGATTAAAGTGAAAAGAGAAAAAAAAAAAAAAATAAACACAACCTGAAGAGAGGTTTAATCTCTTGACCTGGCAGCTTGAGGCCCAAACGAAGAAAATATATAGAGTAGCATTAAGAGGAAAAAAAAGGAGGGCAAAGGTCAAGAGAGTCTGAAACAGAGTGAAATTAAGCAAAAGAGGCAGCGGCAAATAGAGTCAAGAAGTCAAAAGGAGGTTTGAGCGGACTGCAAGACTGAGGCAGGAAAGCCAAAAGAAGAGGAGGTGGGTTACAACCTTCAGTGCGAGGAACGGAGATTTATGTGGCCGTAAAACCGGGCTATTCCCTCTTATATGGGGCTCTTCCAGAACCCCGGCCTCCCCGCCTGCCCTGCACACTCTTAACTACTCTGACATTTATGCTGACAGAAAAACACAGCACTTCTTCGCTGCCTCTGACTATTTCCATTCCCAAGCCCCGCCATCACACTCTCTCCCTCTCTCCTCTTTTCCTCCCCCCTTCCAGTCTTCCCTGCCTTACAATAACAGGGACACAGGGAGTCCGCTAAGTAAGGTTAAGTACATTATTGACTTCCTCAGCCTTGCTCCCTTCTCTCTCTCTTTCTCTCTCTCTCCATCTTTCCACCTCTTCCCATCTGTCTAGCTCTACCTCATGTTCTTGCCTTTCAGGAGACTGGTTAAGTACATCATCGACTTCCTCCAGCTATGTCTGTCTGACCTCAAGTCTGCACGCTTGGATCCATCTCAGGGTTTCCCCTCGCCTATTAAACTCTCAGGCGACCCACTTAAACCACACTCAGGGTACCAAGGCTTTATTTCTTTTTTTTTCTCTTTTTTTCTCTTTTTTTTTTTTTAAGCAGCCCCAGTCATTTCTGCTTCTGACGACCCAAAGGAAAATGTGAACACTAAGAAAAAAAAAAAAGTGACATAAAATTGTTTTTGAGCATCCTTTTCACACAAGCCCTCTGAACGAGCCGTCTGCAGCATTTACATCAACAGAGGCATTTTGCGGCGGGAATTTTCAGACCATTTGCTTGCGATTCAACCAACCAGTCAACTGACTGAGCATGAAAAGTTTGGTCAGGAATATTTACTCAGGTGTCTCCCACGTACTTTATACCTGTGGCTACAGCTGTAGCAGGGTTATTTCTCACGATTAGTTCGACTGAGCGGGGTCGCCATCCATCAATGCGACGGCTTTGATTTGTAGCATTAGTATCAACTTAGAAAAGAAACTCCTTCACCATTTTAAATCAGGTTTATGAAAAGCATTTATCATGAGCTGGGAGGCATTTTAATGTCCCCAAAATGCTATAAAAATGAGTGTTTTAGTTTGTGAGACAGGAGAGGATCTGCTAGATCTGCTAGGCCCAGCTGGCAAATAACACACATAGCACAGTGATGACGTAACAATCAAAAGCCAAACCACAGACCAACAACAGGAGTAAGCAGTAACAAGGAAGGGGTAGGAATTCCAACCTGTGCTGCTGGCTCCCAGTAGATTGGGCAACAGTCAGGCACTGTCAAGTGCAACGGGGCCTTGTCACAAAAGTCGCATGTCACAGTAGGAAAAACACATGTGCGAAAAATTTAAACTCATGCCAGTTATTTCACAACAGGTTTGTGCATTTAACCCCTCGGTTGACACTTCAGTTTGGAAGAAAAACTCACATGCAGTCAACCAAACTCTTGTCTTCACAAAAGAGGAGGGGAAAAGTTTTTCACACTGATTTATCTGTGAGTTTGTGGCTAGCTGCTGACATTTGGTTTGCTGACAATGCTAACCAGCCACTGCTTGGTTAAGCGTGAAAATCCCGAAGTGTATTCCCTGTTGTCTGAAGACAACCCTCAATGATTCTCCCTATAATTTAGTTGGTTTTTTGTGTGCGTGTGTGTGTGCATGACTGTGTCGTTGTTGATGTTTTTAAAACAGCAATTGGGGAGTAATTTTGATTTTGGTTGCATGGCTGTCCCAGTTTTGGTTCCACTTTCGGTGTTTTAGCTGTGAAGCTGTTCTTCGGTATGACTGTTATGACAAAAACACTACTTTCAAGCAGTAGCCAAATACTTGCTTGATTGTATGCTTACTCAGAAAGGGAAAATTGGAGTGAATTATAATGATTTGCTCTCTGTACTGCGCCGTTTCTTTTGAAATGCTTCCACTTTTCTTGCTGTACTGACCGGAGTGGGAAACCATCACCAGCCGCTCGGGCTAATTTTGACTGCTAAAGTTGTTTAACCTTCCAGTCACTTTGACAACACAAAACAATAACTTAGATCTTTTATTCTTCTGGATAGCTGTGAATTGATTACTGATAATTCTGTTTCTATTCCATTTGTAGCTATTGGATGAAAAAAAAAAAACAGAACAAACAAAACTTCTATTTAATTTATAGACTGATTGATTAATGTTACACATACATTTTTGGCATTTACTGGCTGGGGTTCGGTGTCTCTGTGACATGAAGCCGTCATGGGGTCTGAACCTGTGATTATAAGCTGGCAGGACAGTCTCTTTTACTTCTTGTCCCGGTGGCAGCCCAGCTTTTCTGAATATGTATGTGAGGGGAGAACTGCCGGCCGGTTAAAGTGAAAGAACTGACGGTAATTGGAAATGTCACTGTATCTCCTTAAAATCCCCTAAATTCCCCCTCCCCTTCTCTTTTGGAGCTGAATCACCTAAGGCACAAGGCAGGCTAACAGCCCTGCAACTGCCAAGACAAGTCTCCAAGTTCCTTTTCTCCATCTCTCCATCACTCGGTCTCACTTTCTCTTCCTGTCCACCTGCTTTCCTTCTTTTTCTTTCCACTCTATCCTCATCCTTAGCTTCCAGGTCGACTGCACGTCTCGCTGTCTCTCTTTCTCTCACACAACCCTGTCTCAATCAGTCCAGTGAACCAGAGCCCAGACTGGAGATTGAGATATTTCTTGTTCTTTGGAGAGATGGAGTGGGTGAAGGAGAGAAGGGAGACGGAAAAGACTCGCAAATGTACATCTTCATCTTAATCAGTCCTGTGAACCAGACTCCAAGTCTGCACTGGGTTACTTCCTGAGTGAGGACAAAAGGAAAAGAGAGACCGCTGACAGTCTGACTACTATCTTGCTAAACAGCTACATACGCTACAAAAACTTCTATCTCTAGAGCCAGAATTGAATTTTAATTATTGTCTTGTAATTTGATTTTTGACAGATTTTGCTGCTTAAGAACAGCGCTGACTGAAAACTGTTGTTCAAAACACTCAGTGTGAGGTAGGCTTTTCAGTGAAAATTCACAGAACAGAACAGTTAAGAAATGTATTCTGTTTTAATGGAAGTCCTGCAGTAAATGTTTGTCTATGCTATACAAACTATACAAGCTATGCAACAACTTAAAATATCTCATAACAAAACACAAATGTGTCACTCCTAGGTGAAATGACCCCTAGGGACCACCAATAAAATAAAAGTGAACCTCCTACACTGAGAGAAGAGTACAGAATCCAGTCCTGCACCTACAGGTGAGTCAAACTGGACCCCAAGACCAGGGAAGCAAAACACATAAGGAACAAACCTAAGTATCCTCACAAAACATTTACAAGCAGGGCCTGGCTCTCAGGGTGTAAGCACATTGGGAAGGCAGAACATACAGAGTAGAGCAGAGTAAAGCTTTAATGTCCCCAAGGGGCAACTTGCCTTACAGACAGTTAATAACATTTAATACAAATACACTGATGAATAAAAATGTCAAGCAAACATGCATACAATACATACACAAACAACCACAAGTACACAGGATAAAGCCAAAATCAATATTATCACTCTGACTTGTCGCCAAAAGCAGTGAGAAAAAAGAAGCCAGGAACTACATGTCTGTCAAATCACATTTTGTTTTTTCTGGCATTTTTAAGCAAAACATCAAAAAATTCACTTGTTTCAACTTCTTCATGGTGAGTATTTTCCGTTTCAGTAAGTCTTACACAAAAGTAAACTGAATATGTTTGGATTATAGACTGCTGGTTGAACAAAGCAAGCTATTCGAAGACATCAGCTCGGGCTCAGGGAAACTGAGGCGACGCATTTATTTACAATTTTCGAATATTTTATAGACCAAGGTAATGGAGATAGCAACAGGCAAATTAATCAGTAAAGCAAATTAATGTCAGTTAAAGCCCTAATTCCATGGTATTTGTAAAGTGCTTCCGTACAGCAGTACAGAGTTATGTTGTATTACTCTGCCTTATCAGACTATTGGTTTTTGTTGCATTATGATCTCATACTGGGCCAGCACTGTCTAAACCTGCACTTTGTCAGAGTTGAAACAGGACAATAGCTGGAGGCAAGTAGCTGTCAGAGTCAATGAAACCATGCTGTATGAAGAAGAGAACACTATCAGACAGAATGAAATACAACCATATCGTGAAATAATGTGGTTCTGGTGTGGCGGAACATTTCTGACATATAAATAATAGGTCTCCTGGCTAAATGAAGGAAAAATGAAGTTTGGAAACAAGCAGAGAGAAAGGAGGGGGGGGGGGGGTTGATAGATTCCGAAATCAATACGGGAGTGAGAAGACAGGGACCATCAGTCAAAAGAAAAAAAGAGTGATATCCCAAAAGATGGAGGCAGACAGAAAGATGAGAGTTAAACTGAAAAAAAAAACAAAAAACAAAAACACAGCATCCAGGCAAGGAAACCATATGAGGCTAACAAAGACAAACAAGTCAAAGAAAGACAGGAGGAAGCACAGAGTTACAACACACAAATGCACAGTATATACAGTATATAACCACAAATTGAAAAACAGGCAGACACAACGCGCACAAAAACATGAACCACCTTTAAACTTTAAGCTTCCTACATCCTCCTGTAATCACCATGCTATATTAAGCCCAAGTAGCTTTGCTAATGAGCTCATTAATTTAAATAATAACCTAACGGGTGTGAATAGGAACTCTGTGTCTCAATGTAACGAGGAGAAACAGTTTGAGCAAAATACGTTTCTCCTTGTTAATATGAAAATGTAATAGGAGAAACCTGTAAGTATGAAGATGTTTAAAGTCATGCGTTGTATTGTGGATGACACCAGAATGGGGACAGAGCATCCTGCCTAACATGTGATTGTGGTGGCGGTGTATAAAAATAGAACAATCAAGCACACAGACATATACAATAATAAATAAAATACACACACCAGCACACTCACACACTGTAACTATTGGCATGCTATCCGCTGCCCTGTGGCCAAGCTATGTTACATTAAAAGGCTGTGTGACTGGGGCTGTGGCCTCCTTTTTGGTGAATGCCTCAGATCAGCCAGGGTCAATGAAGGGCAGCCAGAGAATGAGCAGTGTACATAAACATAAACACACACACAAACACAAACACACACACACACACACACACACATACACACACACACACACACACACACACACAAAACAGAGGAAACGGCCAACAGCCTGGCAAGCAGCAGGATTTGGTGTGATTGATCCAAAATTAATCATCACTCTGCTGAATGTTAAAATGCAAATGTCAGCCAAGAACTTCTTCTTCTTTCTTCTCAGGGTTAAAACATCAGTCTGGTCCACATTAACCCAGGAAAATTAAATGTAATCTAGTCCAGTCTTGATAACAGGGAAAACTGTCCCACTCTAGTGGGTTAGAGGTGTTTGAACGACATTCCAGCACATTTGAATAGAAAAGTGTTGGAAAACATAAACTCAAACCTCAAATTTTAAACCTGGCTCAGATTACACTGGTAGAGTTGGATTCAAACAGCCACCACCAGCTGTCATTTTAATGCTGGTGTAAGCCACATATTCTATTGATAGTTTAGTGTCAGCCCAAAACATTTACAATAAGACAAACAGCAAGAAGGTTGACTAATGCATGCTGGGAACACCAAGTCGCCTGGGGAGCTAATTAATTGGCTGACTATGACACTGCCGAGAGCACTATACGAGTCTGACTGAGCGCTGAAAAGAGAAACCGTTCCCTGAAATGTGCAGCAGATCAGGCCTGAGAAAACCAGCTGTATCAGGACACCAAAGAAATGCAGGTGGGAAAGAAATCATGTGTCAGCTACTTTAACAGATCACAGGATCTGTAACACGCCCCACACCCATGCTATTAAAGCAGGGTAAGCTTCAGCATGTAAACCCAGTTTGCATGTTGGAGGATGAGAGCAGCTGTTATTGCTCTAAGACTAGTGGTGTGTACTTGATACATGGCTGTTTCAGGGTGTGCTCACACTCCCAGCGTGTTCGTAGCATGTCTCTTTGTTTCAGGTTTGCTCATTTGTGCAGGTGAGAACAACGCCAGTCAAGCTGAGGAAACCTGCACCTGTAAATCTCCCTCCCTAATCCCATTCAACTGTGATTAAACTGTACGTAACATAATCCAGCCCCTCTGATAAGGACGCACACTCAAGAAGGTTTGGAATTGTCTCAGCCTGGAAGCCAGTAGCGAATGGCTAGTTTATAATCATTTACAAAAATCATCACAAAAATGTTCAGACCACATGTATCCATTCTGCAGATTATCACTTGCGTATAGCAGAGTGAGGAACAGGTTTATCATCTCAGCTCCATTAGGGAAGCCACTGAAGCTTCTTCAGTGTCATTATCAAGACAGCAGATGAAAAATAAAGTGTCATTCAAAAAAAAAAAAAGTTGGGTTTTAGAACATCTTGACAGCAGCGTACGGTCTACCAAAGGCAGGAACATGTGTGGAAAAGTACTGCAGTCAGATCATACCTGCCAATCAACCTGCGTGCCTGGGACTGGGACATATTCTAATTTCTTCAGATTTTCTGTTAACCTTGACAATTTATAATTTTTTATTATATATTTTGTGAAGTTTATTCTGAACAAACACTGTGCTGCTGAAAAAAAACCACTGATCTTCAGTCCGTGACTCCCTGACCAGACACCGAACGCGTTAGCAATGATTTTCCTTGTTGATTAGTTTACAAATTATGTTTCCTATTAATCCATTCATTAACTGATCTATAAAATGTCCAACAGTCTGAAAACCACAAGGTACTCCATCAACAAGGATATAAAACTGAACTGTAGTAAATACTCTAAAAAATGTTTGGCTGTCGATTAAAGATCATCGATTATGCCTGCCGATTATTGTTAATTGGCAGGCATTTAATTTATTAAGCATAAATCGATTAATCAGCTAATGGTTTCCGCTCTAAACCGGCTGTAGATTCAATCATGACTGTTTCACTAATATTTGATCATGTATAGCACAACAAAGAAACATTAGCAAAAACATTTCAAAGATTGTTCAAGTTAACAATCTGTTCTATTCTGAAAGAATAACGCAGACTTTTTGTCTGTCTCTCTGTCTGTCTGCCTTCTAGCTTCCAAATCCGTCTGACTGGCTGTGTCCCATTTGTCATTCTGTCCATCCGTCTGTCTGCCTATAAGCTTGCCATCTGTCTTTCTGTCTGTCTGACTGCTTGACTCTTTGCCTTTCTGCCCGTCTACCCATTTGCCTGCCATCTGTTTGTCTGTCTGCAAGTATGTCATCCCTCCGCTTGGCTGTCTGTCTCTCTGTCTGTCTGTCTCTCCCTCAGTCAGCCCTGTAGATGACAGTGCATTTACTACAGCAGAAACACCGGTGTGAGTCGGTGTCTTTTCGCAGCACTTTGCAGCACTTAAGGTCAGCACACAACAATGGTTGCCATGATGGTGATCTATTATTAAGAGACTGTAGCTGCAGAGGCCCAGCGGGCAACACAATTATACACACACACACTCACACACACACACACACACACAAAATGGCCTTTCTACAGTTGTGAGGACACTCATTGGCATAATGCATTCCCTAGCCCCCTGACCCTAACCACTACAAATAAATGCCTAAGCCCAACCCTAACGTAAACCTACATCTAACCTGAACCCTAAAACCAAGTCTTAACCACCAAACAGATCTTTGAAGGTGTGAGGATTTGTCCAAACAAGTACAGAAAGACGTGTATGCGTGAGCACACGCACAGTGCTCTCTTGAGATGAGTAGGCAGTCTGGCTGTCAGGAGAAGCAGACAGATCCATCAACAATAAACAGACATCAAGTGACTGCTGGAACATCTGGACACGAACACGCACACGCACACATCCACACACACACACAGAAACAGAGACTGAGAACTACAATTGTTTGTTTATCTATATACCACATATAAAAAGCATATAAAAATAAGATATCAATAGTGCAGCTGATGAAGGTGCTCTGTAGCCGCAACGCATGCACACACACACACACACACATAAACATATTAAAATGGCACAAGCATCAACAACAATCTGAGGAAGTGAAGCTGTTTGCCAATCAGCACACACACACAACCTACACACACACACACGCAGACACACACAGCTGGCCAGTGCTTAGAGCTCCTTGAGGAGCCAGAGGTCAGTCAGTTTGATAAAGAATCCTTGCATATAAATTGCTTCATAACAAGCCATCTCTCTGAGCAGTGCTGTCGGTGTGTGTGTGTGTGTGTGTGTGTGTGTGTGTGTGTGTGGAGATGTGTGCTTGTGCATCCAGGGAGGAGGTTTGTATATCAGTGCATTTATTGTGTGTATTTGTGTGCCTGTGTGTGTGTGTATGCGTGTATCTTCTTTCCCTATGATCCTGATGTATGTGTGCGTTGATTGAACAGGGTAAGAGCCGCCTGCCTGGGGAACCAAAAGCCAAAAAAAAAAAAAAAAGCCTTTGGCAACAACCAAACCATGAAAATACAGAGCTGCTCTACCTGCACTATTCTCTCTTTCACCGCCACTCTCTACATCCTCCAGTCAACTGTCCATCATTGTTTCTCAACCTCTGCTTCAGTCTCCCTGTCATCCCCTTCCTCCCTCTCTTCCTCCCCGTTTGTTCTCAACCCACTGACACAGAATATTTCCTCTTTTTCACGAGGATAAAACGACAGGCAAGATAAGATGGGATGGACAGGAGTGTGTGGCTGTGTCTGTGTGTGTATATGTGTGTAGTACTTTCCTGTGTTAATTTTGTGTGTTCACGTAAGACAGCAACAGCTAGAAGGCATGCAGGGAAGACTGCAACACAGACACATACATACACACACACACACAAGTCCAAGTCAATTTTCACTCTCTTTCCTTCACTCTCCTCCCAAACTCATCTTCCACACACACACACACACTCACAGACGCACACTGCTATTTTTGGACAAAGCCGCTAGAGAGAAGGTAGGCAAAAGAGAGAGGTTCACACAGACAAGTTTGACAGGTATAGAGAGGAAGAGCACCAAAGACAAGAATCGCAAAAATATATAAAGTGAGGGTGAGAGACCAGGGAGAGAAAAGACAGAAAGACAGAGATGGAGAAATAGGGCAGCTATTATGAATGAGCTGAGAAGAATCAAAATGTCATGGTGTGTGGGTGCATATTTCAATTTGTGTGTGCACAAATCTGTGATGTCAGGTATCAAGTGTTTAGTATTTAACATCAAAAACACACACGCACATGTGCACACACGCACACACACTGTAAAGATGCATGCGCCTGCTGAGGAAAAAAACTCATTTGACACACATCACACACATCAAACATCTCATGCTAACAGGTGTGCAAGAAAGAAGACAGCAACCTACTCAACAGCCAAACATGAAAGCTAGAAACACACATACACACACACACACACACACATATTTCTTTTGCTCAGTGTATGGATAAAATTGGCAGAAATCCATCCTGCCAACACCCTGACATTTCAACAGGAAGAGTTTATGTTTTCAGGTGTGTTGTCTAGATGAAGCCTTGTGGTTTGGGGACATGTTTTGTGTGCAGTGTTCAAAGAAGGTTTCCCATCAGTGATTTATCTGACACTAAACTGCTAATTATGAGGGTAAACATGGTGACTCTATGGCTTCTTAATACAGTGACGGGCAACTGGAAATCAAGTCTATGGTTCACAAAATCAGAGAGGTTCTTTTCTTTTACATCAGTTCAGTTCTAGTGCAGCTCCAGTTTTAAACTGGTCAACTGATTGATTGAAAGTAAATTAATAATGAATGATCTGATTGATCGCATAAGTCATTTATAAAGAAAAACTGGCAGGTTCCTGCTTCTCCACCACGAGGACTTGCAGTTTTTCTCGATTCACTGTTTCCTGGCACAGCTCTGTGGATGGCAATTTCAGTCGGTCGGTCGGTCGACCACTTTGGTTTGGACTGAAATCTTTCAACTATTATAAAAACTGCCGTAAAATTCTGTACAGACAGTCATGTTTCTCAGAGGAGGAAACCTATCGACTTCGGTGATCATCTGACTTTCCCTCTAGTACTTACAGCAAGTTGACGTTTTTGGTTTTGAATGAAATATCTATAACAACTATTAGATGGACTGCCATCAAATTTCATACACACATTCACATTCCCCTCAGGATGAACTGTAATAACTTTGGTGATCCCCATCCTGGAGTCAGATAACTGCTCTCTGGTTTCAAGAAACAAGTTCAATATCTCAAAAGAAAGCAGAATAAAGCCGATCGCTGCTGGACCCTTGACTGAATACACATCTTGATGTGAGCTGTTGTGTACAGGAGCCCACTGACACAGTGTCAGCTGCAAGAAAAAGGTGAAAAACAACAAATAAACCTGAAGTGCAGAGACAAAAACCCAAAGTGTACCGTGGCGCTTAACTTCTCAGCCAGCAACTTTAATGATGCGCTCACAACCTCGCACACAAACATCTCCTGACTGACTGGAAGGCTCAGAGCCACTTAAGAGCAGTCATGAGTCACTCTCTGATGCTGATATCACCATCACCATTCCCATCAGCCCTGTCCCCTGTGGTCACCCCCCCACTGAACACTCCACAGGGATCCGCTGGATGGAAGGAAGCTTGCTCCTCATGTCAAATACAGAAGACTGTTGTCTCTGTAAAGTGAATTAGTTTTCTGGTATTGCTCTCGGGGGAGCTAGGCTTCCTTAAGTGAAGTGTGAAATAACGCAGAAACCAAAAACGAATGCTCCCTGCTAGCTGTAGCGTGGTTTAAATGAGGAACAATAATGATGCTAAGGACCTAGCTTGGTCCTTAATGGAAAGTGAAAAACATCAGAGATTATTCCCAGAATGATACACCTTTTACATTTCAGTGTTTCCCCACAGATGCTTTATCCAGGCAGGGGGGAGTTTAAACCTAAGTGGCTTATTAGAAACTTTTAAAAACTTTTTTTGTTCTATACCTTCACAGAGATGACAGACAGGGCCACCAATTACTCCCCAGAGGTTTTAAACTTTTTCTTTTTTCTTTTGGCTCATTCAAACGCACCCAAATGGGTTTTGTTTTGGTGGCATTTATGTTGACATTTAATTCAGGAAGCCCACAGTGTCACCTTTGTTCAGGCAATTCAGTCTTTCAATCAAAAAGAAGCTAATAAGGCTAGCGTTAGCAACAACATTTGCTAACTCATGTCAAAGTCATCTATTTACAAGTGGTTCCACACACTGCGAAGGCAAAACTAACTGTCTCTATTCGGTCTGTCTGCAGTACTTCATGATAAAGACCCTGAAAACTTTCATTATTCTCTTTATCAGCTTCTTGCTATAAGTGACTTCATGGAGATGCCCCGATCAGAATGAAGAAAGATAATAATCACGATCATAATCTGATGACTGTTATCAAGTTGTTTTCTTGCGTTGCCTGTAAGATGCCGCCACAAACAAAACCTAACCAAATCAGACTCACAATCTTAATGAGGGAGGTGGAGCAGAGAAGAAGCAGAGTTTTGATGGATTTCTATTTTTTCTTTTTATTACTTTGCTCCTTACTAGTCACAAATATGTTACAGAGAAATACGTGAAATCTATGTCTCTCTCTATGACAGGAGGCTTTTCATCAGGCATTTGTGAGTAGAAATAAGTATAAACACTTGTGGCTTCAGACGTGGTCAGACGACACGTCATACAAACTGCGGCCTTGTACTACACTGGGAGGAATCATGATAGGACAATTATCTTATAGTGGCTGGCACTTAATTTTATGAGTGCTTTATCCTCATGTTGAGCACGAAGAATAAGAATTATGTCCTTTAGGGAATTTGTCTCAGTGCAACAGCGAGAGAAGCTTTGGGAAGAAATTGAGGGGAAAAAAAGGAAGAAGGATAGGATGGAACAAAGTCAAGAAAGACGACTGAAGGACAGAACAAACAAGGGAGCCAACCGGTGTCAGAAAGGAAATATGAAAGGAATTAAGCCAGAAACTCCTAAGCTATACACACACATACTGTACATTCAAACACAATATGGACACACACATGTGCGCACCAACTGAAGAGGCATCGGGCCAAACAAACGATCCACAGAAATCAAATAGATTTCCTTTATCACCTTGCTGGCTCCAGCCACCAGAACATTAACACAATATTTATTGATGCTGCCACTGCTCCTGCTGCTGCCGCTGCATTATGGGAGCAGGAATGAGAGAGCAGAGAGAGGGAGAGAGAGAGAGAGAGAGAGAAGAAATGAATAAAAAGGAAAAAAAGAGGAAGAGGCTGAGGTCCAAATAATTTTCTAACTAAGCCTCCCGGTCCGTCTCCTGAAATCTGCTGACAAACAATGAAGGAGGTGAGTTGAAGCCAGCGAGGCTGAGGCCCTGCCAAAAACCCAGGAGGAGAGAGAGCAAAAGGGGGAGGACAGGTGGGAGGAGGGAGGGAGGGAAGAGAGAGAAACACAGAGAGAGAGATGCAGGATTGATCCATCGTTCCTTGCTTCCACTGCCATCAGGAGTTCATTAGCTCCTGGAAGGGAGTGAAGGAGGGATGAAAAGGACAGAGAGAAATGGAGGATGATGCCCTTCACTCCCAGCGACCCCAACTACCACCTCCCTGTTTATCTACCTGCACCTCCCCTCCTCCACCCCTCCTTTTGCCTTTCATCCAACCCTCCCTACATCTCCTCTCCTCTACCGCCCTCCCTCCTTCCTTTTCCCTGCTGGCTTCACCTTCCTCGTCTTCTCCTTTGTTACCTCTCACCTACTCCCTCTGCACCTCTCTTCAACTATCTCCCGTTCATCTGGATGTATTTGATGGTGTTAAATACACACACACAAATAAAATGATCAAAGATGGCACAGTGAATCAGAAGCATATTTCCATACTGGATCACCAGGTGTTCAAACAGCAAAGGAAGGTCTGACATACTGTTTCTGTCTGTTGTTTACTAGCCCTCTCTCTCCCCACAAACACACACATTCCTGAAACTCTTCCCATCAGGAGCTCAGGCAGCATCTGTCAAGACTGTCCATCAATGCGCTTACAGCCTTCAGACTTTTTTTTTTTTCCCAAAAGAGGAGAAGGAGTTTGCAAGCAGGCAGAGAGAGAGAGAGAGAGAGAGAGAGAGAGAGAGAGAGAGGAGAAAGTATGTAATTCATAATAATAAAAAAAAAAATCATAAATGCTTCTGCTTCTTAAATCTTTTGGGCAGAAAAGCAGTATCAGTAATATAGTTTTCCACCACAGCAATCATAATTGTCACAATGCTGAGCTCAACACTGTGATGACCATCACCCATTGGCTCAACCCTATTATCGATTATTTTGTTCATTATTTTCTCTCTCTCTGGTCAATAAAACATCAGCACACTGTGAAAAATGTCTATCCCGATTTCCTCGAAGTTCAAGGTGACATCTTCAAATGACTTGTTCTGTATGATTAATAGTACAAAGAAACCCTAACTCTTTGAGAACTGAAATCAGAGAATTCCCACATTTCTGTCTTTAAAAAAATGACTCAGAACAACTGATCAATTATCATGATAACAGATTATTTTTCTGTCGATCGACTAATCGCTTCAGTTCTATTGACTCTAAAAATCACAGCACAATGACAAAGCTAGTTTCAGTGTTAAACACCTTTACTTCCTTAGCAACACAACTCAAAATACAATAACAAACCTCAAACTGAGATACTTTTATCCTGGAACTAATAACTTCTTTTCGATTTGAATAATCGTTTGATTATGTTTTTTTTTTACTTATAAATCAAAGATCTATAAATGTGAAAAAAAAAAATCTGAAAATCACCCATTATAAGTTACTGGAAGATATGAGACAACTTCAGATTGCATGTTTTGTCCAACCAAAGGTTACAAAAACCCAAACATTTTCCATTTCCAGCAATATAACACAGAGAAAAAAAGCAGCAAATCTTCACACCAGAAAAGCAGAACCCGGGAAATGTTTGGCGTTTGTGCTTGATAAATCTAAAAAAATTAACACCATTTTCCATTTCTCTCTAACACTCCACATTTGCCGAAATTTCATGTATGATAATTTATCATATGTGCACAGTCCTACTATAGGATTACTGTGGTTACTGTCTCATTTAATGAAGGAAAATGAAAATACATGAAATAAGCATAAAAGAAATGAAACATAACCTTGATGAGATATGTTCTAATCATATCACTGTCAACTTTGTGCATACATACATATGTGAACTACAACCAAAACACTACAAACAAAAAAAATTCATCATTAATCTAAACTGGAATTAAAAAAAAAAAAAAACACATCTGCTGCACCAGAACATTCACTGTTCTTATTCAGTCAGCGAGGGACAGGTGAGCAACGAAGCACATTCCAATTACTCCTGCAAAAATCTTTCTGTACCATTTCCTTCCTCACCAGTGATTTGTGCAGGTGTGCAGAGTTTGCAATTATCCTTAACTAACAAGGCTGAGTCACAGTGTAACAGGGAAGGAAAAAAAAAAAAGGGGAGGGGGGAGGGGGGGGGAGGGGGGGGGGGGGGGGGGGGGGGGGGGGGGGGGGGGGGGGGGGGGGGGGGGGG
>JBBMJY010000004.1:12368827-12392791 GCA_037833715.1 Toxotes lorentzi
GTGTGTGTGTGGGTGTGGGTTCAGCTTTCCTAAAAGAACTGCTGTTCCCCCTCGTCCCCCCCCCCCCCCTTTTTTTTTTTTTTTTTTTTTTTTTTACTAAAGAGAGAAGGAACCTGCAAATCATCCACGGACTGTGAACGTTTGGTGCCACCACCCTGCACGCAGACCTGCTGCTCTACATACAACTTCGCCTCATATCCTATGCCCCCTATGTGTTTATACACGTGTGCATGTGAGCCTGTGTGTGTCTGCGTGTGTTCCAGCTCTCCTTGCTTTTCACATTCGCCTGCAAGTTAAAACTCACATTCCTCGCTACAGTGCTGCAAATGAGCCTATTTGTTGCAATTACGCGCAAAAATAACCACACTTGGACACTCTCCAACTGCCCGCTCGCACACTTGATTCCCACCGGGGGCGCGTTTATGTTGCGTTTGCAGCACAACATGGCCAAGTTTACGCCGGTTAATTTCACCTCAGTGCATGCACAGGCTCTGGCTTCAAATGGCTTACTTGTATTTTCTTCATTGCAACACATAAAATGCATTAACACCCCCCACCCTCGTTTGACTAACATGCACCGTTTGGGGGTAACAGCACTGTTAGAGCCCCTGCCGCTGACTGTGTTTGACAAGCCCGCTGCAAAAGTGCGTACCAAGCCGCTGCCCTGCTGCTAGCCTAGCACTGGTATAGCACTAGCGGTAGCAGCAGCAGCAAAGTGGACTTCAGTGGTCCTGCAACACTCCCACTTTAACATTTTATCATTTACCTGCATATAAAAGGTTTTTTTTTTTTTTTTTTTTTTACCTTGATCGCAGTCAGCTTCGGGTGCAGAGACGTCCTCAGTCCTGGACGGCGGCCGATTCCCAGAGATTAGGAGATCATTGGGAGCCAGGCACATGTAGTTTCACAGTGGAGGGTTTAGCGCTAGTTCAGTTTGCCCACTCAGTGCCCTGGCAGGCAGCTAGCAGTGCTGCTAAACAGCCCCGACTCTGAATCCACGTTGGGTGACAGGACTGTCCCTTCCCCTCCCTTCCCTTCCCCTCGCGGTGCGCGTTGACAACGCGTCAGCTCCGCGAAGACCGACGACCGAGTCCAAATCCGAAATAAAATCCAAAAGTGGCAGTCAGACGAAGTTGCAGCCTTTACAAGTCAACAACAACAAACACAGTGGTGCCGCCGCTGGTCCTGCCGCTGTTCACGGTGTAGCAGGCTGCGAGGTGCGCACAACATAGTGCTCACAGGAAAGCATGTCGCATTTTGCAAAAGCAGCCCAAACGTGGTGTCAAAATCCGACTGTGTTTTCCTCTCCAGTGCCAGCGATATGGGAGGAGGGGACGGAGAAGCTAGAGGAGGAGGAGGAGGAGGAGGAGTAACAAAAAAAAAAGAAAAGAAAAGGATGCTTTATTTCCAAACGATGAGTCAGAAAAGATCGCCAGCCAGTTTCGCAACGTCCCTCCTTCAAAAATAAAACATTGAGCTCTCCTCGTCTTCACTTACTGCCTTGCCTCGCTTCCACTCCTCTGCCCGCTGTACGTGCACACCGCTCTGCACAAATGCACAGGCGGGTCTTGTCTTGCAACCTCTCCTCCCACCCCCAAAAAGAGGAAACACAGAGAAAAATCAGCTCTTATCATCAGCTTGAAAACTCTTTTGGCGCCATATTTATGGCGTACTTTCAATTCAGTGTTACCGCAAGCTGCACTTCCTACTCTGAGAAATGCTAGATTACTGCGCCTCTGAGAGGAGAGGATGGGGATTGAACCTCCACCTGCCAGTGGTGTCAGTGATTCAGGCTTACTTTGTGGCAGAAAAGTGTTGAAACGGGACGTAAAAAGCCGTGTCAGGTGACTGATCTCGGGCCAGTTATTATCAGAAGGCAGATTTTCTCAAATAAACTTAATGGGCTTCATTATTAAGGTCCAGTAAATCATCTTAAAAAGAAACATAATGTTCTAAACTTTAAATTAATCTCAACTGTAGCCCCCCAAAAAGAGAGTACATTTAAATGAGCAATAAAAACAATGGGAGCATATCTGAGCAATATCTGTAAGAAACAGACTGCAAGCTGCAAACTGTTTTGGAAAATTGATGCTACCTTAAAATCACCTAATGATGATGATCTAATATTTAAAGGTAAATCAAGGGGAAATTATTTACTGTATCCCTTGTTTGCTCTGACTGAGATTTGACTGGACTCCTTTATGTGGGATGAAGTGTTTATACTTCAAACTCATCCACAACTTGCAGTTCATAGTACTTTTCCAAGTTCAATCTCAAGCCGTCTGCAACATTTGAAGGCAACATTTAATTCTCACCATCACCATTAGCTGGTGTCACAGTGATTGGCAGCCAGAGATTCACTTCAAAGTGAAGGCCTGTAGTGGCACTTTACTGTAAGTGATAGTATCTCTCCACCAATGATTGATTTGCTCACAGCGATCCAAGGCAAATGGATGGCAAGTAAATTACCTTCCTTCACATTTTCTCTAAAATCTATATTTAAAGGGGAGGAGGGTGTTTGATCAATGCGTAATCTACTGCCATCCACCGTCTCTAAATCAGTGTCCTCTGCCTGTTATCAAGCAGGGCTACTTTTCTTATACTTTCTCTACAGTGTGAAGTTTGCAGAGTCACACAGTTCGGTCAGTGTTCACACACAAATATGGCTTACCTCCCATCCCATCTCATTAGGTATCTCTGCGGTGACAGACAGTGGATAACCTCAACTGTTGTAATTCATCTTCCCTCAGCTTCTTTGCGTCTGCACTGTCTGGTCAACATACAAAGCTGCAGAGCTAGGAGGCAGACAAAAATTAAGGTCATTTGGATGAACAAATGGGACGGTTCTACTTGTATTAAACACACAGACCTGAAAGCGCATGTACACACACACATACACTCTGAGACAAAATCACTCTCACACGGGCAAGGATGTCAGGTGCACAAGTGCTCAAATCAGCTGTATCAGGTTGGTAGGGGTGGGGTGGGGTTGTGTGGGGAATGCTGTTTTGCACAAAGTGAAATGAGGCGGTGAAGGACACCGAGGAGGGGTTTCTCTGGCACACATTCAAATGCAACAGCAGCATCCCACAGTCTGTCCTCCCCTCCACATACTGCAGGTAGGCAGTGTCTCCCTCTGGGGACACAGCCCGTGACCCTCTCTGTGGTTGTTTTAATGTGCACTAATGCAATTTCCTGGCTGATGAGATGTATACATTTGTTTATTTAGAAAGTAGATCCACCCAGATCTGGGTCAAATAGTGGTTGTAGTTTGTTTAATCTGCTGGCTTCACCAGATGGGTGTGGTTTACAGCTGCAGAGAGTTGCACATAGCTATCGATGTGTGGTTAAAGGTGCCACATGTAGCACATCGTTAAATCATCAGCCACACCAATTTAAAAAGATTAGTAAAAGTGACTAATGAGTCGATTGCCACTGGTAAATTAGATGTGTAAGACGACTCCATCAGGGGCCTCAGAAGGTTAAGGTTAAGGAATGTTAAAGGAGATAGGATTTATTGTAGTCAAATAAATTACGCTGAACAGAGGTAAAATGCATGATATCTTTAGATAATAAAAATATATCTAATATATCAATAATCTCCTGTCACCTAATCCCTCTGGTTTATTATTGTCTTTTCTGTTCTGTACAAAGAAAACAGTTTTTTAAAAAACACACACATATGTCATTTCCATACTTGAAATATCCAGTTTCCTTGGCAGTGTATTTCATCCCTATTGTATTTTTGCAAGGTGGCTCAAACTTCCCTCAGTCCATTTGTGTGGTATTTTTGCTCTGGGGGTCACTGAAAGCATCCATTCAGTTTTATCAAATCCTGGGGTGGGATAGGGGCTGTATTTGTGGAGGTCAAATATGACACGAAAATTCTTTGCTGTATCCATGTGAGAGAAAGTGCCAGTTTCAGGGTTTTGTATAGTACATGCTGACTCACTGAACAGACTTCCGGGGACTCTTAATGGAACAGAGCCATTGTTAATGTTGGTGGTTGAACCTGTGCTTTTTCCTGCTCTCATAAGTCAAAATGTCCGCTGTGTAAACTCGTTCACCTCTGGCTGCTTCCATTCCGCTCTGCCTTGTAGCTTAGATTTGTAATCTAATTCTTTGTTAGAATATGTATTAAGCGCAAATTTTCTTTCCGTCTCTGGATATTTTTTAAACAACTTTTACTTGGAGATACATTTTATTTTAGACCGAGGAAAGAAATAAACCCAAGGTGTTACCAATGAAGTATTATGATTTATAGTCCTATATGTCCTAAATCCTTTTACACTGTATCATGACTTTTCAGTGCTTGTTAGCTTCTTACATTTGATTTAAAGACAGTGGCAGTTGCAGAGCTATGTCAAAAAGCACAAAGAGGACAAATACAAAAATGTGTGATTCTTCTCACGTTCAGTTCCCTTCATCACCTTGGGACTGTGGAGTCTCTTTGGTTTGAAGCTCTCTACTCCAAGTTGATTAGTTTCAAACGTTTTTGTTTTTTTTCTCCTCCTTCTTCTTTTGTTACCCGGGTTACCCGTCTGCAACAAGTATGCTAGTGTAACTTGCTGGTAATATCACTCATGATCTGCCCACCATCACCACCAGCACCATTAACAACACACACAAACACAGACACAGGATAAGCCAACATTACACTATTTTTCCATGACATAGGTTGCACTTGATTTTCATAACCACACACTGCAGGAAATAAAATCAATATGTGAATTCAGACATGACAGTTTTCATCTAGAGGCAGCTGTGTGGTGGTGTAACGAATAAAGTTAGTGTCCTGTAGGGAGACTACAGACTGTTTCATGGCCCCAGTATCCATGTCAACTGCAATTAGGCCAATAGATGGGTATATATCCTAATTTTTTGAACAATGGGTCAGGATTCAGGACCTGAAATAGCTGGCAGGCCCTACTGTTCCAGCATGCCTGCATGTCAAGAGCACTAGTTTTTAATTAGTCTGGGTCCCAGGATGACGGACTACATTTATCACTTGGGTCCCAAGCCTAAAATGTGTAAGCATCCCTCCGTTGTAGGGTAACAAAGTCAAAGCAATGTCAAGTGTAGCCTACTTCTGATAGTCCTGCTCCAAACTACAGAGCATTTTCCACCAAGTTTCAAGTTTGCTCTTCCTTCTTCCTCTTCCTTCTTCCTTTTTTTTGCTACACTCACTCCCTGGATGGCTAATGAGCTAATTTTCCTGCATTACTCCCTGCATGTTAATGCTCACAACTAAAATAGCTGTAATGCATAATCATAATTTATCATTAAGATTTACATAAATATTACTGATGTGGGAAACAAAGCTGCATGATTGCAGCTAAGGATTTATATTTTTTTTATTGAGCAATTTTACAACTGTTGAAATGGTTTAGACAGGTGGTATAAAATGAAGCTCCACAGGTTTGAAAGTTTTTTTTTTTGAGTCTGTGGAGTCAACATTCAGTCAAAGCCTTGTTTGGCTTAAGTTGTATTGATTTAATGAAAACAAGAATCACTTCCTTTCAAAATGAGAAAAAAACATTTGCATTCATTCGCCATGCTTTGCATGCAAACAGGAAACAGCATCAACAGGAAGAAGGACTGGAAACATGATATAATGGATTTTATTTGTAAATAATACCACTTGAAAATTAGACCAGCTGGATTTCTATGGAGAAGTTTAAAGGTGCGTTCCTTAACTCTTGAAAGGAGCTGCTGCTTGGTCTCTTAAACATCCCCTAAACACAACACACATTAGCATATTTTATTTATCCGATACCTCTGTTGACAATATGATCTACCACGGCTATGGTTGTGGTTTGCTGGGTTCAGGTTTAAAACAACTTGGTCAACTTTAGGAAAAGATCATGTTCAGGGTTAAAAGTAAGCATCATCGGCTGTCGGCAGGAAATGGGAAGTGTCAGTAGCAGTGTCATGTGTCAAAGTTTGACATTTTGTTGACCCTGACCTCCTCCCTCTGTGAACTTCGCGGCTTTACAACAACATATGGCCTCATTTGCTCCTGATGGACAAAAGTCATAATCCCTACAACTGCTAGAGCACTTTGTCATGTGAGCGTAAACATATGTCACATTTGGACATTTTGGATGCTGTTGTTTTTCTTGGGATGCTTGTCAGTGCACAATGTTCAAAATACCCCCAAAATGTGAACAGAGGAAGAAACAGCAAATAAGAATCTTCTCACAGTAACCTTGATTTTCAGAGCCACTTTACAGAGAGGCGCCTTAAATCCTCTCTCAGTGACAGTCCCTCAGGACTCTGCCTGAAAAGTCTACCTGTTGTCTGCGTGTTTCCCAATTATAGTTTTCTCCTGAGTAAGCATACATTAGGTGACTCATCAAGAACGGCTGTCTGCCAGAGCTGGCTGGAGCGCAGTGTATTATTTCAGTATCAGTGTATATTTCAGGCAGAGTGAGAGGGGGAGAGCGAGGCCATAAACTTAATGGGTTAGTTCACTCAATAAAGCGGCGACTTGTATGACTTGGAAGCTGACCAAAATATAACATACTCAGGAGAGCTGCTAGTGGTTTTTCTGGGGGAAATTTGAGAGGCGGCAAAAGTGCGTTTTTTTTTTTTTTTTATGAGTGCTTACTTGTGTGTTTTCCTGTCTTTCTAGGACTGACTCATGAAGAAAGAAAACAGAGCAAAAATGTGTAAGGCAAGAACATTTTAGGGGCCACACTTCCTACAGAAACTGGTTTGGTGTCGATACTTGGCGATAAGGTCAGTGGTTACAAGTCAAGACATTAATGTGTTTGCTCAATTATTTACACGTATGCATGTGTGCGCCTCATGCGTTTATGTTTAAAAGAAATATTGTGCCATTGGGTGCACAAGGGTTGTGTGTTAGAGTGTGCATGTATACAAAACGTAGCCGGCAGACGGCATCAAGAGTTTGTTCATGTCTGACGAGAATCAGGAGAGTATGGCCTGTTGGAAAGAAGTTTTGTAACCACTTATAGTAAACTGACACTCTGTGGAAATGGAATTACAATGTTCAGAGCTCTATGGAAAACAAGATGAAGCTGAAACATCTGTGTGATGTTTAAACCCCCCCCAACCCTCTTTTTTTGGGGGGGGGGTTGCTCAGATATTGAAATCCGAATTTGTTGTAAACCCAGAGAAACCTGGCAAAGCTGAAACTGTTACCAGCCGCAACAGGCTGGTAGTGTATTAATCTTGTAAATCTGTGTGCCTGTGTGTGTGTGTGTGTCTGTGTGTGTCATCATGGCAAAATGTGGTCCTAGAGTCACCTACTGTGAACTACCACAGTGGTGGTTTTGAGTACTTTGTCTGTGGACAGATCTTGTCACTGCAAGAGCATCACAACTGTTCAAGACGCAGTCACTAAACTTTGCGGGCGTGTACCTGAGATCAAAATGAAGGCCGAGATTGAAGATGAGTGTGATCCAACATATGTGCACTGAGTACTCATGTAATAATTTAGGCTAGTAATGACTGCTGAGTACTCATGGCTCAGAACATTAACATGCTGACAGGCGTTGACGTTGGTGTGATCCCACTGAAAGATGGTCTCCAGTTTCTTTTGCTCCTTTGAGCAACTTGAATTTAGCTTTTAAAAGCAAATGAAAATGCATGCTTAGACCTACAGCAAGAAGGTCATAAATGAACAACGAAAAAACACCTGGCCAGCTGTTTGATTTCTTGGCCTCCAGCTTCGTATATCAAAGATAACTGAGCTGGCTGGTGGTGTTTTTCAAAGGGTTTCAGGTTTAAACAGTAATACAAATTTACACCTGCAGCTCACCGGGGGGACATGCAGCCTGGGGTTTGGTGTCCACCTGTGGTGTTCCTCAGCTTTATATTTGGAGAATGAATACCGTATATTTCTAAAGGAAAGACAGTCCTTTTATCAGCTTTCATCACCAGACCTGTCAGGCTGCACAAAAAAAGACTCCTGTCTGGATCTGCACAGACATTATTTCATCCATGCATGTTTGACTGTTGTTTCAACCTGCTCAGTCTCTCTTTGGCTGTCTCTACTGCTCCTTTACAGCTGCTGTGAAACTAATTTCAGGTTTTTAGAAAACTGATGTGTAAAAAAAGATGTACTGCCTGCAAGTGTTTGTTTTTTGTGTGTCTAATTTAAACATTTTCATGTGTATTATATAAAGCCTTTTAAAATTACCGTCATAATAATGATGATAACATTTGTATCATTTTCGCTTGAAAAAAAAAAGAAGATCATCTTTCCATTTTTTTTGGAAAGTATCTACTTTGTAGAACGTTTAGTTTCCAGTTTCCATTCTGTGAAAGTGAATTCATTTTGAGTTCACAGCAAATCAAACAAAGCCCTTGGCTCAGAATGTGGCCTGAGTGATATGATCTCCATGAGAGTCCTTGAGTGCATTCACACCTGTACTCAGAGTTGTCCACTTCATGATCAGATCACCCAAGACTTGTGGTAATTGGGCTTTCGACAGTGATTTACAGTTAAATCTGGTTTTACTGTGCTGTGGAAACGAAACCAGTGATGGAGCAGTGAGTTGGTCTGTCTGTCCCTCTGACTTTATGTTGGCTTGCCTTCCTCTGGAATTCCTTTGCATATCAATGACTTCATGTCAAAACAAGCCCCAAATCCTCCACTCTGCTGTATCAGTGTATGTGAGTGAGTGTGTGTGTGTGTGTGCGCGCACATCTGTAAGCATGAATGACTGTCCTTAAGCCTCTTTACATAGACTGGAGGTTAAAAGTCCAGTGTTTCTCTCTGATCATATTCCTGGCAGGCTGGCCAAGTGCCGACAGAGAGTGGCTCATATGAGGGTGTAAGGCAGAAAAATGAAAGTAAGCGTGTGTGTGTGTGTGTGTGTGTGTGTGTGTGAGACAGAGAATTGTATATCTTCTGGGAAAGCAAGAAACACAGAAGGACAAAGCTGATGCAAAAGCCTGAGAAGCCTAAATCTGTGTTGCTCACTGGCAGCCATTAAACGCAGTGAGGGGCAATTGCTTTCATTTCAACCCACATTTTGATAAGTCACAGTAGGAAAGGATCACAGGAGTAATGATGACATTAACGATGGCTGCATTTCATTTATGTGTTTCAGTTTCAGGGTCCTGGTACTGTGCATGCTCACTCACTGTCAGATCTTCACATCTGAAAAAGCTCTACCATGTAATGTGTTTATCGGCACTTTGAGCCCATACGTGTTTTCTTCTAAGCAGCCATGACACTGCCTCTGTAATTTTATTTCAATAAGCTGCTTAATACAGGACTTTTACATGTAATGCATTGCGACAGTTTAGTATCGCTCCTTTTACTGACATCACTGTGCAGGTCGTAACTTCCACCTCCACCACTGGGTGGCGCTGTAGGAAACACGCTGTAGGAAACGAGTTCCCAGACCCGCTTCGAAGACAGGAAACACGCCTTTGTTGACTCGGCCGGAGGAGAGCAAGATGTCTGCCCTGGACGTGGATGATTTTATTCAACAGAACCGGGCTCTGGCCGAACAGGTGGAAACGTTTCGAGGTTACTGGGAGAGTGACAAACAGTGGCAGGCCAGGAGGGAGTTCATCCTGCGGAACATAAAGGACTACGAGCAGCAGGATCAGCTGCTCTCTCTGTCCATGGTCTGGGCTAACAACGTCTTCCTCGGTTGTCGGTGCGTGAACGCTGTTTTTTTTTTTTTATGACCGCCACAGTGTAATACGGTTGCGCCCTTTATTGGACACGTATTTGTGTTTATGTTGTTGTGTTTTTTTGTGCTTAGCTGGATCTTAAACCATCCCACCGCTGCTAAAGCTCCTCAGTCCAGGAGCTTTAACCAGAGCAGAGTTTCAGAGTTCAGACTAGCTTGACTTTAATGGTGCCGTTTAAGCTTACTTTAGAAAGATTTTCCAAAACTATCAGTTAGTCCTCACAATGGAATCCCTTCCTCTTCTAAACGTTAAACATCTCGTCTGAAATTACCTCTCAGAAGTCACAAAACGTGTCTGTGTGGTTTGTTCCTAAATGCTTTCGAGTGCGGATTCTTCTTCGTTTCATGTGCTCAACACATGGTGGGCTCACTGCTGCCCCCTGCGTCCGTAAAACGGTAAACAACTACAAGGTGCTGTTAAGACTGCAGCTGCAGGGGGTGTTTGCCCTCAAAAATAAGAGATATGATGATGATGATGATGATGGTGATGAGGAGCTCACATTTTTAAAATCAAGGCAGTGTGGGGCAAAAACAATAGCATGATATGAAGCAAGTTAAAAAAAATTTATAGTTGTGCACCAGCTTGTCTCATTCTGTCTTGTTATCAACAGTTATAGCACAGAGCTTCTGGACAAAGTGAAGGATATGGCTGAAGGCATCGTGGTGGAAGACGCACCGGTCTTCAAGACGAGAGATGAAATTATGAAGAATCAACAGGTGAGACTGTGGACACACACACATACACACAGATGTCTATATTATAGGGAAAAAAAT
The DNA here is from genome assembly GCA_037833715.1 of Toxotes lorentzi. Taxonomy (NCBI): domain Eukaryota; kingdom Metazoa; phylum Chordata; class Actinopteri; family Toxotidae; genus Toxotes; species Toxotes lorentzi. The sequence goes on from JBBMJY010000004.1 coordinate 12,379,279, forward strand.
CCTCATGTGTTTCTCTCTTCTGCCACAGGGTCGATGACCAGCTCAGTTGTATCGTCTCTTCTGGTTGTATCGGATCAAAACCGACGGGACTTAGCTGATACGTACACACAGGCTGTGCTTGTTACATGTTGGACCACATTTCTGTGGTTTTCTTACCGCCCTACATCGTTAATGATGGACGTTATGAGTGTGAACATCAATAATGTTTTGTTTTTATGTAATGCAGAAAGATGGGGTTTTTAGAATTTGAATTATATAGAGGCAGTTTAGAGATGTTTTGACAGTGTGGTAGCTTCACTGCCCATCAATCTCTACATTGTTCTTTTACCTTTTTATAAGTGTATGAATTGTTTTTAGTGTTTTTATAAAAGTTCAGATGCAATATGACACTGGATCTCATCCCATGTTGCTGTCTGGAGCACAATAAAAGACTTGTGTTTTCTTCTCACAGGATGTATTTTGTCTTTTTTTCCCTGAGAATGACGTAAAGATGACTTTGGTGCCGTTTGAGATGTTCTTTAGGGCATAACTTTTCTCCTGTCGTCACCTCACACATTTCAGGCAAATACCAAAAAGGCTGAAAGGGCAAAACCTAGGGTAGAGTAACTCTGAGTGAAGCTGCACTTTCATATCTGGTCAAATGGCTTTACAAAAATGGAACGTCAGTACTTCTCCACATTTTCAGCTGTAGACTGTTCTTCAATGTAACAAAGAGAAACATAACAAATTCTGATTGCAGTCCATATTTTAATCATGGGTAATCAAGCCAAAAAAAAAAAAAAAAGTATTTTCTCTATTCTGATTTTTGAAGGTCGTAGTGATTTCGGGACTCTTAGCTTGAAGAAACATGGAGAATTTACCAGCATTGTGATGATGGAGACCCCCTAAGATCAGGAAAACAAACACTTAAAGAATCAGTATTAGCATTGTATTACATGTGGATCTGGACTCCTATTCGAGAACACACTTTAAACACAGCAAAAATAAATCTCGAGCAAAACCTGTCTCAAAGTCTGAAAAATGTGTTTTATTATGTTTATACAGCATATCGTTATAAGTATACATTTTTTTTTGTTTAATTCACAAAATTTTTTATAACATATCCCTTCTGCTTATTAGGTGAAATAAGTCACTAACCACAATATGACCTTTACTGTCATCAGAAAAGAGTAACTCTTGTTTTATGATAATGTCTTCCATTGATTATTTAGCTGGAGTTGGGCAGGGTTCAGTCATGAATTTATACTGGTCTTAAGTGGTCTTTCAATTGGGTACATATAATCACATACAAATAAAACAAGACAAATGCAGGCATGAAAAGAACTTAAGGAAAACCCCAGATGTCACACTGCTGAAGCAGGGTTTGAACTGTATGCGAGTGTGGTCGTCTCTGTTGCACTTTGCTGTCAATCCTCCACTTAACTGCTCTCATTTAGAGCAAAAAAAAAAAAAAAGGGAAAAAAGTATAAAGCACTGAACAGCACTGCTTTTATCCTCAGCTTGTTTTGTCAATCTATATGTCAGCCATGTCATTTTAAGAGAAGGATCAAAAGCACCAACACTTGATTCAGGCGGACACGCGTCACCAGCAACAAAGCATTTGAAAGTCATTTACTTTGCGTGGCGGTGAAATTAGAAAACCATGTGGGCGCAAGCATAAGATGAGCTGTCAGGAGAGGGAGCAGAGAACAGTCCAGCTCTGGTTTTTAAACGCAGTCCTGCATTTACCCTACATGTTCTTAAATTATGGACTATGATAACTAATAAAGAGAGCAACTTACTCAAGCCCCGACAGCCATGATTTAACCATATCGCTAAGAACAGAATGCTATGCTCTGCATACATTTTGAAAACTTTTAGCAAAGAAAGACAGTAAGACTTGATTCAGTTAGCTTGAGGAAAATTAAATGTTGACTGAAATGAATACAGTATTTCCTTAATTCAGCCGGGATTCTCACAGCCTTTTCAACTAACTCTCTCCACTTCGGGATCCGAAGTCCAAGCTAATCCTGTCACATCCCAGCGTTAATATTTACTTTCTCATAACACTCCCTCTCTAACATCTATCACTGTCTATCTTGGAGAAGAAATGATTAAAATAAAAGCTCAGAGCTGGACGAGCCAGGGAGTCATGATTCATCAGTGCAAGAGAGACTTGGCGTTGTTATAGCCTGTGACGTCTGTGAGCCCAAACCTACAGTGTCTTAAAATAACAGAGATATGCTGGAACAGATCAAGTATTGTTCTTTATCAGCTGCATCTGTGGCTAACTTGAAGAGTAACGATGGTACCAACTCTGAAAAGGCATTTTCTGGGTTCTTCCATGGAAATATGCTGAAGGAAAATTTCCAAAGGAAAAAAACAAAATCTGTAAAACTCAAACACTAACAGTTCAACCAAACAACAAAGATATATTACAAATTCTGTTAGCAATAACTTATTTCACATCATGCAATAAAAAAAAGTAAAATTAAGGACAAGAAACACAAACATAAGATTGATTTCCCTCCCTCATTTTCCTCAAATGTATTGGCAAGCAAGTTAATGTCCATTCTGGTTTGGTTGTTCTCTGGATGTCTTTTTATTCTTCCTTTTTTTCAGGGTGGCACTTGAGTTCTTCTGATATAGTTGCTGTTTTTTTTTCTTAATGAGGTAAAAAATGAAACTGAAGTACTGGGATAATGAAGAGAGGGTGATGGAGAGGAAGGAGTAGAGAGTGAGAGAAGCTCAGACGTCCACCCAGCTCTGCTCCACGATGGCCGTCACCCTCTTCTCGTACTCCCTCTTGTTTTCCTGATAGAGCTGTGCAGCCTGACTGTTGGCTGGACTGTTGGGGTTTGGCTCATCCAGCAACGACTGTGGAAAAGAAGATCAGTTATTTAAAAAATCCATTTGTCCTGTGGAGCAGCATTAAAATACCACGACAAATTTGTGTACTTATACTTGTAATATAATGTAATGCATACAATGTACAAACAAAATATACATATACCAAATTTATGAGGGCAAACAGATCAATGCATTTACTACTCTGGAATATTATTTCACATTTTTTCTAATCTCTCACCCCTGATGTTTTTCTCTCCCTTTGGAGAGACAGAAAACGCAGGCTGGATTTCACATCAATTTACACATGAAAAGGAATAATCAACTAAAAAAAAAAATCTCTTGATTTAATAATTTAGCATCCACCAAAGTAAGTCATCTAAAGTTCAGTAAAAATGATCCCATCTGAAACATGCCCATCCAAATGCAGGACTCTCATCTACAAACGCCTTGTTGAATAATTCACATCACATTTTATGCTACAAATCTTTAGGAAGGGTTTTTTCAGTAGATTTTATCAGTAAGTTTTATCAGCTACTGTGAATTGTTGGAAAATATTTTGTATGTATTAATTGTATGTTATATGTATTTCAAACAGTCCAATGCATCCATCAAAAAAAATAAATAAATAAATAAATAAATCTTAAAACTACAGTTACAGTTGCCAGATGGACCATGTTAGTGGGCTTTGTGTAAAGGCCGTCAAACCAACCAACCTGGATGGAGGTGAGTATGGACGACACATCATATGTGGGGCTCCAGCGATTCTGAAGAATGTCTAAACATATACTGCCATCTGCATAAACTGGAAAACAGAGAGACGGCACATTCAAGCTTCAGAGCACAGAGAGCAACATCATGACTCAATTTATTATGTCTCTGTACCAGTGTCACTGAGATTAATATCTTTACATTTAGCAAAGGCAGAATGTACAACAAATCAGCAAACAGATGGTGAAGATGAATCCAGCTAGTATACTAAGTATATTCCAAATGATATACAAATTTGCCATGTTGTCACACTGCAGATGACAACAGCCCTGTGGGGGGAAAAAAAAAAGCAAGTCCCCAGGAAATAAAAAGGAGCTTATGATCCAGTGGAATCAGAAAATACAAGACACAAATTCAAATGATATAATGGCCATAATGCGACTTTTACAAAGTCAGAAGTGCAATCAAAGCTAAATTCAACACGTCTTTCTGGCTTCAGTCATTTTACCTCTACATACAAACATAAAATCTTGCTCGTTTGGAGTATACAGCCAGTCTGATGTAACCTACTAAATTCATTTCATCATGGAGAGGGGAAGGAGATGAATGGGAGGAAACTGCTTGAATGAGGAGGAAAGGAGGAACTTTAAACCTTGAGATAATGGAGGCACAAACTGTGCTACATCCCCACGTCCAAGCATCTTGTACGTCAGACACAAATAAATGGAAGATGTAGACCTGGTTATGAATAAGCGAATGCGGACATTTTGTTCTATTTCAAAATCCTTGGTTTTAAAAAGTGAACGAGCACCACTTACCATTTGGGTGAAACATTCGGGACACAAAGCGAACTGTGGGAGGCTTGTTTGGGTACTCCTCGGAAAACTCTATCAGAAGCTTAAATGTTCCTGCAGTGACAGAGCGAGGGGCGAGAAGGCGAGAGGCCGAAAGAAAGACAAAGATGGAGAGAGAGTGTTGAAGAGTGCACACAAGTAATTTTTTTAGGAGAATAGAGGTGTGAAGGGACAATGTCTTTTCCTCAGTTGCAATGTATCCTTCTCTTGTGCAATATTATTCCTTCTCTTGTGCAATTATATCATATCATGTACATTATACCACATTTGCAGTGCAATATTACTTCCACAGAACAATAAGCTCAAGTTAAATGCACCATGTCGCTTTTTAAAGGCAGCTCTTTAAACTCATTGTCACCATAAAATTACAAATCTAATCTGTTTGTGTTTAGAGCCATAACCTCTAAAAATGTGTCGGCCCAAATGCAAACTGCTCATTTTAAGTCAATTTGTTTTAACATTGTGGAAAGACTATTTAAAATACTTCTAAAACTTAAATTGAAATAAGTTCAAATAAGTTCCTTTTTTCAACTTAAAAAACAGATATCCTTTTAATTATATCACTATAGTACTTTACTGAAAATTTCTATTTATAGGTGCAGGGATGTTTTTGAGTGTGTGATTTTGTGCTCAGTCATATTGATTGCTTGGATGCATAACCCACCATCACGCTCAGACTTTCAGCTTCCGTGTTTTTGCAACACGCAGCCCAGAAGGCTGTAATAGATGGACTGAATAATGCAACTCTACAATAATAACAGTGTAGGAGAAAGTTAAATCAAATCCAGAGCTTGAACAAATGTGCTCTGACTGAAAGTGCACTTTTAGGATGAGATAAATCAAAATGGAGAACTCACCATCTTCAAATGGTGTCCCCACAGGCCTGCAGAAGACAGAGAGAGAGAGAGAGAGAGAGAGAGAGAGAGAGAGAGAGAGAGAGAGAGAGAGAGAGAGAGAGAGAGAAATAAATTTATTTCCAAAAACTATTAGCAAGTCTATTTTTACTTTAAACCAATGTGTTATTCCCCCTTTTTTTTTGTTACACCTTGTTGCTTTCTGTTGGGCTTTCCAATTTGCCTGTGTTCATGTTTTATTACTTTTTGCATTGACTTATGAATCTCATACCACGAGTACTTCTCAGTTTAATAAAAGCTTGTTCCTTCTTGCTTTTTTTAAGATTCTCTTTTCTTTCAAATGCAATTTAAATTATACACCAATGGACACGTCTGCACGTCTTTGTGTTTGGTCTTATCTATTCCTCCTTCCTTTTCCCATCAACTCTTGCTTTAACAGTTTCTCCAAGCCTGTTCTTCCATCAATCACCCACCAAGTCCCTACATGCTGATTTTCTAGACTGCTCTCTGCCACAATCTGGGCTGTAATCAGAAATATTTTTAAAATGCAGGAGAAGGCGAAGAACGAGAATGCAACGGGGTAGGTTAGAGGGGGAAACTGTGCATCACAATCACAGTAGAACAGTAAAGACAGCAGGGCGGAGTTGGATTTAGAGCATGACTCACCCAAAAATAACAGCGTTCCAAAGCATGATGTTGTTCTCTGATGGTGCTCCGCTCACACCGGTGGGAGGATCTTCTTGAAGTCTGGGTAAGAAGGAGAGAAAGACACATGGTAAGAGAAAGACATATGGCAAGAAAGGCACAGAGAAAGGGGCAGAAGAGAGAGAGAGAGAGGAGGAAACAAGGTGAGAAGAAAGAAAAAAGAGGGAGAGAAAAAAAAAACAAGAAAGATGGAGAACAATAAAGACCAAGGGACAGGAAAAGAAATAACAAATGGGGGAGGAAAAGACAAAGATGAAGGAGGGGGAGAAAGAGAGAGACAAGGATGTGAGAGAGCGTGAGGCTTTTAATTAACACCTTGACTGGAGGATAATTATCAGTCAAAACACAAACTGTTGTCTCAACAAGACCTCACTTGCAGGATCAAGTGCACAGTGTCCATCCTGCTGTCACATGTCAGTTAACATAAGCTATAACATTGACACTCATCTGAAGCACTGCTGCACCGTGAGCATCAAAGCTCTGATCGTATAAAGCCCTTTAGACACTGAGTTGACCTTCACCTAAAATGACTTCTGTATAACGTTGTCATGAGCAGGACATCTGGATAAATCGCTCAGATAAAGTAGAGGCACCCTGATGTTTTTCTATCAATAAATGTTTGTTTTGTTGCTCTCCATATCTGACCTATATGAAACACTGTAGACAAGTCGTTTAAAGCTTGGGGGACACAGTGTCTGTTCTTTTCCCAGGAAAAACAACAATCGGGTGCAGAGGAAGTGATGTGTTTTACATTTGAAGCAGCAGCAACACTGGTGTGTTTGGAATAAACAGACCAACTGGGCAGTCATAAGGACATGTCAGCTACAGGAAGTCAAGCTCCCCGCAACATGAAATCCAAAGAAATAGAGTTTAAATTGTTTGTTGATTGACAGAAAATTAGTCAAAAATAATCAAGTAACTGTTAACACAATTCATGAGGTTAAAAATGCAGATGTGTTGGTTTTACTAATGTGAGGATTAGCTGCTTAAAGGTAGCACTGCAACTCTGAGGGGCCCCTGGTGAAGTCTCCAAAATTGGATGACCAACAGTCATAAACCCTTAACTTGTCAACATTAAACAGGGAATAGCAGCAGAACCTCACATTTGAGCACCTGGATCCAGCTAAAATTTGGCCTTTTTGCATGATTCCATTTTCCAAAAAATAGACAATTTAGAAAGTACATGACTTGGCTGTTATATATATATATATATATATATATATATATTACTGCCCAAGTGATTCATGTGATTCATTCAGTGACCCCAAAATAATCATAGATGGATTTATCATTAATTTAATTAATAATCAGTTCCAGCTACACAAGGAAAACTGCCCCAAGCTGTTTCACTGAAAGGTGATCTCTAAACAGTGCAGTGCAAAAATGCCACAGCAACAACTGCCAAGCAACAAAGACATTAACAAATTAAAACAGATGTTGCAGGTCAACATTATAAAATAAGTTTCCGACAACAGTCGCTATTGATCAGTGCAGGTTATAAAACATGTTTCTGGTTGATTGAGCCAACATGACAAATAAAGAAAACATGTAACAGTCTACAATTTACTTTGTTGGTTCCCTTGCTGAAACTCAGGCTACATTACTGTGTCACATTAAAGGTCTCGCTTCAGATCACCAGCACATGTAGGCCAAGTCCGGAATCACGGCAGACTATTTAGGCCTGCAATCCGACGCCTAGCATAAAAGCTGGTTTAATAAGAGCTTACAGCTATAAAACAAGGTAGGCTGATTTGTGTGTCTGGGTGTGAGTGTCGATCCACGTCTAAGTCCCTAGCTGCAGACAGACCCACAGCAATTAACCTCATTTACCGTAATCTGCCTGAGCTCCATCCACTGGTGGACTGATGCTCCAGTCAACTTCCCTACCACATAGACTGATGGTTAATTTATTTTACTTGAAAACTCTGGATTACTGACCAGTCTGCAGAGAGCAGATTAGGGAAGTAGTGGGCAGCAGTCTTGAGGGTTAGGGGCAGGGTGCGTGGTGGTTTTGTATCAATCATTAGAAAATAAACTGGCATCTATTTTGATATCTGATTAATTGTGTAAGCCTTACATATTAAAAAAACCAAACACCAAACATTGGTTGGTTGCAATGTGAGACTTCGCTGTGCTTCTCTGTTTCATATCTTTGTGAAATGAACCTCTGTGTTTTGGACTGTTAGTCAGACATAACATCTGAAAATATCACCTTGGACTGTGGGAAACTGGAATAAACATTTTCCCCCCCACAAATTAATGGCATTTTACAGATCAAATAATTGATTACTATAGAAAATAGGCAACAGGTTAATAGATGGATATTAATAACACACCAGAAATAATGTGGTCTAGGAAACCTGTCATATTATGTAGTTAATTCAGTAACTGGTGTACATATACAACTTGTCTGACTAAGCTTTGCCAGAAATGATCTAGTTTTAGTGATCTCAAACATTAGGGGCTACAGAGCACAAAACACTTTGAGCTAAAGTAGCCTTAAAATTAAGAAAATATTGCTCTAATTTCTCAACCCAAGGAAGACTAGAAAAAAAAAAAATAAGCGAAGGTACTGAAGTCTGAGGTGATACTTGCTGGTTTCACAATGTCAGTTGCTTCTAAAAATACATTTGAAGAAATGAAAGTCATTCTTTACTGACTCTAATCTGAAATCTGAATCTTATTTAAGCAGCACGTCAACACCAAAGTGTCATTTCATGTCCAAAGTACTGAGCCAAAACATCACATGGCGTGTTGCTGTTCATAGCTAAGTTTCAAGACACATATTGTACAAATAATTTGACTTTCAGATCAAACTAGACGGGTTTGGCAACATCACAAGGGGCTGAGTTCAATCAGCATGCCTTGGTGTGGACACAGAGGGGCTGATCCAGGAATGTGCCATTGTGTTTTCCTTGCCTCGGTGTGTTACAGTTTACCACCTGGGGACTGGCACAGCAGAATTGAGTTACAGTGACACCTTATCCCCCCTGGTCCGTCGGCTGTTCTTAGTAGAATAGCTTAGCATCTTTTTTTCCATTGACAGGTGTGTGTGTGTGTAAGTAAAAGACTAACACACACCTACTGTGGGGTGCCATATGGAACAAGACAACAGATTGGGGATATCAGGTATTACAAGCAGCCGCTTGCCAGGTGTGATTCTCCCCAGAAACCCAAACATATTCTTGTCTTCACAGCACAAGTTTGACATTATAATTTACATGAAAACTCTGTATGAATTGTTTATCTATACTAATAGTGAGTTGAGGAAAACCAGAGGGGAAAAGATTGCAGGCACATATCGAGCCATCCTATAAACTGAGATGGAGCACCCCAGGACCACACACTCCGAGTTGTGCAACACCTGCAAGCCACGTTGTGCAAAGGTGGCCCGAAACCACCACGATAGCTGGCTGGTTGAATGCTGCTGCCTTTAAACCAGCAGAATTAAAACCCAGAGCTCTGTAGGCTGCGCCGAGTAATTAACACATATCCTTTCACATTTAGTTTCTGATCGGGGTCAGGTAAGCCAAGACAAAGGGTTTGATGAAACGTCTACAAGCCTGTGTCCATGCAAATTTAATCCACCTCAAGTAACCTCAGCTAACTGAAACTGCACCTACCGGAACAAAAGAAAAACAAACTAGCCAGGAAAAATAAAAAGACAGCAAGACTAACGTTATCCCCTGGGTATAAAACACTGCAGAGCCAAACAGCCTTCTTCGGATATCCTCAAATAACACTGACAGTAACCAACAGAGTCTTTGTCAATCTTATAGACACCAGATGCCGTGAGAAACCATTAAAATGAACACATTCATGTCACAACAACTCCAGTTCAGCCTTAAATGCAATATTATTTTCACATCAGCAGCTAACGCTAAGCTAAGCTAGCTACCGACAGCTCCATCGGCTAACGCTGCTAGCTCCGCACAAACACAAGAGATGACTGCCAAAACGCTGCGATACCTTTTAAAATCTCTCATAAGCCGTCTCCTTGCCGGGGTCGACATTATTCAAAATGTGTTTTTAAAAAAGAAAACCAAGACCATAAACCGAATACTATCCGAAACCAAAAACGGTGTTTCTTCCGCTTGTAGCCCTTTTCTTCTTCTCTCAAAACAACTGGCTAGCTAGCTAATATATGGTGACGTTGGTCGCTTACAGTGTCGGCCGACGGTACAACCCCTTTTATGTCAGCAACGGTGCTGATGTAAAAAAAAAAAATGTTAATTATAACGCTTCCTAAAAGGAAAGCCAAGTATATTTGTGTTGGTATAATATATGAGATACACCTAACTTATTTTTTAATCCTCTACGATGTCTGAAAATATACTGTTTTCACACCCTGCAAAACCAAGGTAATCATCAGTCTGTCATCATCCAGTTGAACTATTTAAAACATAGTAAAGCATTTGTGCAGTCACAATGATATTTTTGAACTTTAAACACCCATTGTGTAACATTCTAATATAAAGACTTTGACCCATATTGTTGTAAATACCTATAAGGATTTAAAGTGTTTATGTGATACTTGGATCAAAACTGTTTTCTTTCTCATACCATGCAGCAAGTATCATTGTAACATGTCCTTTATAATTATTAGTCCCTACATGTGTGTCTGTAATCTTATGAGGCTTCATGGTACATGTTTGCTTCTCCTATAGATAGCCATGGAGAGATTTTGAGACAAAGATCTCCGCTGCTAGTTGAAAATCACACTTATAGCCTACTTAGATATTTTGTTCATGGTGGAGATGGTGCTAGAGGCTAGAGTCTGAACCCTTCCCAAAAGCTTCCCTCTACAGCAAGTCCACGTATTATAGGACAATACACAAAATATTGTAGGAGGAGAAACCTGCTGGTGATTAATGAAATAAGTAAAAGTTCCCTTTGATATTACTAATAATGAATGAGAAGAAACACCATTTTCATTAGTTTAATATTTATTAGCCCAAAACAAGGATAGCCCCAAATAACAAAAATTGACAATGTCAGTAGCGGGTGTTTCCACCATTTGCCGCAATGACAGCTTGACAGCGACGTCTCATGCTCCTCACTAGCCTCATAATGTTGTTCTGAAGCAATGCTTTCCACTCTTCCACAAGTGCTACACGCAGTTCTGCCAGGTCACCTGGGAGTGGGGTACGATCATCCAGTCTTTGCTTCAGCCGGTCCCAGACGTGCTCTATGGGGTTCAGGTCAGGGGACATTGCTGGCCGTACCATATGAGGCACTCCGACTTCCTGAAGTTGAGCTGTGACAATTCTGGCACGATGTGGTGAAGCATTATCATCCATGAACAGAAAGTCGGGGGTGTGCTGGCGGAATTAGGGGATGATGATGGGTTCTATGATGTCTCTGAGGTAAGAACGTGCAGTGACTGAGCCATCTATAATAACCAAATCTGTTTTGCGCTGACTGGTGATGCCTGCCCAGAATGTTGCACCCCCTCCACCAAAGCGAACCCTGGGGACCATGTTGACCTTGGCCTATCGCTCACCTCGCCTTCTCCAGCAACGCTGACGACCATCAATTCTGTGCAAGGTGACCTGACACTCATCAGTGAACAGGACGGCAGACCACTGCTGCATTGTCCAGGTCACATGGTCTTGTGCCCACTGCAAACGTTCATGGCGGTGTCTTGGTGTCAGTGGAGTCACCTGCAACTGTCGTCTGGCATTCAAGCCAAAGCGGTGGAGTCAGTTGCCAATGGTTTGTCTGGAAACCCTAGTACCCCTCACATCTCGTAAATGGGCCTGCAGCTGTGTGGCAGTTGCATAACAATGTCAGAGTGCATAGGTCCTTAGGTATTGGCCATCGTTGCGGTCTGTCACTCGTGGGGCTCCACTCCTGGGTCTGTCACGAACTCTGCCAGTAGTTGTGTGTCTTGATGCAAGTCTGCTGATGACACTTTGAGATGCACCAAGTTCACGAGCAACATCTGACTGCCAGCCACCAAGCCGAAGGCAAGCTATGACCAGGTGGCGCTGCTCGTGAGGGTTGTCTGTTAGTATTTTTTGGTATTGGCCCCAGTATGTAAGGCAAACTGTACACACTGAGACCACTACGTTGAAAACACAAAATGAGGTGTGTCTATCACCCCAGTACAATTGCCTCCCTATCCCAAAAATCTCTGAAGTGAAACAAACACCGTATGTATGGCATCTGAGTCTCTCACAATATCCCTAACTTATTGTGAGTAGTGTATGTCTCCTGTTCCTGTGGGAAACCATGCCCTGCTCTGTCTGCACATAATAGGGCCTGGGCTCTCATATCTTGTTTTCCAGCCTTTTTCCCCCATTCAGTTTGATGTTTACTCCCTGACCTGGCTGTAGTGCAGGCAAAGGTTGCTGGTCTGCTGGTCCTCAAGTCTGGCAGTCTTGTAGTTCCACAGGACTGGAGTGCAGTTGCTAAGGTAGAATGGGGACTGTTGTCCTAATCTGTCAAATAATCATCAGCTGCGTGGGACTCAGACCTGTTGCAGTGATTGGAGTGGCTCAGTAACTCATCAGAGCCAGGTGAGGGTCTGACTGGCACATAATTTATTTAGCTGTGGCAACACTCTTTTCAGTCACCCCACTGGCCTGTGGATAGTGAGGGCTGGATATTGTATGTCCAAAGTCTCTGAATGGTCTGAATTCCACTGAGGTGAACTGGCTACCAATGTCAGTTAACAGCTCCAGTAGGATCCCCCCCATTACAAACATGATTTTCAAGTCATTTCTGGCTTCACAAAGCTATCACAAATACTGCATGTTTGCGGTATTTGTGACACTGGTGTAGGCAAGCAGCTGTCTGAAGGTGTCCAACCTGTCACCTGTTATTTGTCTTGTTGATATCACTGACTGTTCATAGGCTTTGACCTTGTGGTAAGACAAAGTGTCAGCTACATCGAGCTGCTTACCCAGGACGTGGACAGTTTCACTATTGCTCTTCATCAGATGCATTAAGAACCATTGACATCTCACAAGCTTTTCATGGTCATATGAGTTTTTCAAAGGAATCAGTGGCTTATGGTCTGTTTGCTAGCCAAATTTTTCCATGTTTTGTTTTCTGTTCAGCTAACTGTTCACATTCCCACACACTTGCAAGGCATTCTTTTTCTATTTGAGAATAGTCTCAGTCAGTGTTCCTGAACAAGAGAAACTGGCTGGAGTCCATCTCCCTGCTCCTGATACAGAACTCCTCCCAGATCCTAGCTACTTGCATCTGCTCTAATCACTGTTGGCTTGGTGCAGTGGTCAACATGGACATCACTTGCTTCACTTTTAATACGATGTTAATGTGTAACATGATAGATGAAAGGTCAGTGAGGAAGCTGCCCAGATATTTCATCAACTCAATCATCTGGTGTAGCTCTTGTAAAGTGTTTGATAGCATCTTTTCCAATGATGAGTCCAAAATACTGGATTATAGATGTCCCAAACTGACACTTGTCATTGCTCTGTGTCAGTTCTGAATAGAGATGGGTATCTCCCTTATTTTTTATGATAGATAGATAGATAGATAGATAGATAGATAGATAGATAGATAGATAGATAGATAGATAGATAGATAGAT
>JBBMJY010000004.1:12392891-12420561 GCA_037833715.1 Toxotes lorentzi
ACACATATATATATATATATATATATATATATGCATCAGGAATATAGGCATATAATGATCAACTTTGTCTGTTGTCATGGTAACAGTCTAATTCATTTTCTGCCTTTAAGAATGCACACAGTAAAGTGCAGGCCAGTGTGAGCTTCAGTGCAAGTTTATCAAAATGAAAACACAATGTACGAGTCTTCTTCTGCTTTATGCACCTTGCCAAATCCTGCCTTCGTTCCCTATTTTGCCTTTTGCTTTCTGCTATCTTGCTGAGATGGAAGCAAGATAGCCACAGACATTTGATGAGGTGAATGAAGCATGGTGACATGCAGACGAGTTGTGCTATGTGTTTTAACTTTGACGGACTAACGCTATCATTCATGTCATCCATCTCTTGATGTGGGTGGAGAACAGTCTGTCTCTTAAAGAGGACGTAGCCTGTCACCCACCTAATACAATCACCCCTCTTTGACTTATGGGCAGAAGTGAAAATAAAAATTAATGTGCACCAGTCTAATAATCCACTCAGCAATAAGTGGCTTACCTTAAATCTACATGATCCATCTGTAGCTAATGCACTCTGCCTGCATGGGCCTGCCTGCAACGCGATTAACGTCAAGTCAGAGAAAATATGGACTGACTTAAATCAAGTACTGTGGCTTCACTGGTTGATATTGTGCTACAAGTCGTACAATGTGATTATACTTTGCTTCACAAAAGTAAAATAAAACTATACAAGAGTGACTTACTAAAAGAGTAAAAGTGTCAAAAAAACAATGTAGATGATTCAGATATTGTCAGTTTGTATAATATGATATCAGAGAAAAATATTCTGAAGTTTAGGGAACAGAAAAATGCTCTCTCAGTCTGTATAACCCAGAAGAATGACCAGGAATTGGTAATACCTTAAACTTTTGAGCCTATTTTGATGTATTTTCATTTACATTTAGAATAATTTTATAAATGTAAATGATGTTGAGTTTGGAATTTGACTGCAGAAAATGCTGTCTCACTGTCACGCTGCCTTTCCATATATTTCCAAAGCTTGCTTGAAAATATAATGTAGTTACAAGACTGGGTTCAATTTTTTGCAATGAGTGCAATTTTACATTTTGCTCTCTCACACTTGTCACTACATTACCCATGCCATTCAACCACTAGTTAAATGGATCAAGCTCTCAAGAGGTTTATACAGTAAAAGACATTGTGGCAAATGTGGAAAATCGAAGTTGGCAGGGAAATTTGCAGGGAAGTGAAAATCAAAAATATGGCATCCAAAAACAATTGTTGGAAGGAATCAAACATCACAGATTCATGATAACTTAGTGTTCACTTACTTCAAATATTTTGATTTTTTTTATATAAACAAATAGTCTCACTCTGAGTGCATTCAGTCCAAAGCCATATATAAGTACTGAAAAAGAATTGCATGTCAATATCAGAACAGGCACCCATTAAAGTAGAGCACTATAAAACATAAGCACTCAGAGGAACTTAATACAACAATTCTTCACATAATACAAAACAGAAAGGAGAATACTTCTTTCGAAGCGTTCTTGCAGTCAAATGTTTTCGTGCATTTCTTTTCATCATACTTGCTGATGTGTGATTACAGACCGTATATGTGTGTATGAGAGAGTGTGACAGCAGTTGTCCATGAAAACTACAAATAACATGAGATAACATTAACCATCCTTGTTTTCATGCTCACACAGTTCTCTATGATTAGAACAATGCTGCAAATTCAACAGGCCCCATGTAAACACAACACTCTGTTAGTGTGATTATTCCAGCAGTCAGGGAGAAACAAAGAAAAAATATTTGTTTGCTAATGCTTTCTTGTGTTTGCACTATGGGTTTTTAATTAGCTTAGTGGTGCACTTGTTTGTTGTTGTTGCATCAGAATTACTAGAGGGTTTTGTGTGCTCTGTTTCTTTCTACCATTCCTATCACATCTTCCTGTAATTATTTCCTTTCCTGTTTTTATCATTTTCATCTTTTTCTCCCTAGATTTTATTCTTCATTTCCTGTCAACAACTCTTCTGGTCTCTTGTTTTTATACAGTGATGCCTGCACATTTTAATTGACTTGCCTTGCAGGTCAAATTCATCTTCATAAATTGATAACATTAGAGGAGAGTCTAACATGTGCAGATTCTGTAATGCTAAGCGTGCACAGCTAAATGTGCTCTGGAGCTGATTAATTCAGAAAAATAAACACCAACTATTTTGATAATAGAGCAAAAATGAGAGCTTGCTGCTTTTCTTTACTTTTAATTCTATACTAGCCTAAACGTCTTTGGGTTTTTGACAGTTATTCAGAAAAAAAAACAAGAAATTTGATGACACCACCTTGTGCATTGTAAAACTGTATTTTTAAAAAAACAAAAAAACAAAAAACTATTTTCTGACATTAATTGAGAAAAGAATCTGCATATTGATGAGAATAGTCATTAGTTGCAGCCCTAAGTTGTTTTGTCATGATTCTGGCATTTACATTATAATGAAAATGATTACCAAAGCAGAAAAATGTTGGAGTGTAACTTTATAGAATGATGCTTTATTGCACACTGTTTAATGGGATCATTGGTAGTAATCACACAGTATATGCATGTAAAGTTTCTGGTTAAATTACTGCAGACTTTTACATAACTCCATTGTCAGCACTCCTTGGGCAAGAATATTCCAGCCTTTATGGGCCTTTTAAATGGCAGAAATTGTTGCAAAAATTGACCGAGACCAACATTACACATTGAGTTAGTGAGCATCAGTCTCACTGCAGGGCTTTACCGAAATCCCACTCAAAGCTCTTGCAAATATAACTGGCAATCTAATCTAGTTTAATCGTTCTCTAGACCATTTCCCTAAGAGAGTCCAGAATGCAGCTATCAATAGACACACAGCCCTGTTGGCATTTCACTATTGTGAGAGAATGTAGGTCACGCATGGACAAAAGGGCCTGGCTCCCTTTTCTTGCTCCCCCAAGAGCCAAGAATGAAAAGCATGTTTCTTTATGTAATGCAAAACACATTTACATCATGTGTTGCTATCTGGGTTTTTTGGGGCTGGAAACAAGTATTTATGGCTTTTTATCACTACTGAAAAAACTTGATTTTCTTTTTTACTGGGAAAAAGAAATGAAGATTGAGTTGATTGTGAAGCATCAGGTTTTTAATCAACATTTTAAAGCTTACTCTTCTTACGTGACCCCATATCTGTCCGTCAGAGGCTGGACAAAGGCCTGGATCCAGCTAAAAAAGGCAGGAAGAGAGTTTTACTGCTGAGCTCAGGTGCTTTTAATAGAAAGGGCAGAGAAATCACTAAGATACTGAGAGAGACAGTGGTGTTTCTCTCTGTCTCTCCCTCTCATAATATACAAACATACTATTTGTGAAACAATATATGTATTTTGAAGAAGGTAACTTATCTTCTTTTTAGCCAAAGAACTACTTTAGAGAGCCTTTGAAACCCTATGAATGCTTTATAATGTTGAGAAACTTAATGAAAAATTAAGTCATAGTGAGAAACTTTTAGAAGGAATAATTCTGCTGAATAATTTGATGATATATAACAGTCACTTTAAACTGTCATTAAATCTTGTGGATGTAACAGAGACTTTGAAATCTGAGACAGAAATGTTATTTAATGCAGTGAAGTGTTTCACCATCTCTCCCTTGCAACTGAACAGGTGCAGCCATCAGTCTAGAAATATTAGTATTTTGGTCTTTCAGCATTCATATTGGTTGAACCTTAATGTGCCATAATGTATGTTTCCCTCATACTCTGTGGATGGAGAGGTTGCTCAGGCCTTTTTACCTCTCTCATCAGTCTCACTCTAATGACCCATTAGTCCCCACAGAAACCTGCTGGCGGCGGCTGGAAGTCTCCAGTCTGAGTGTTAGGGCGGGGCTGGAGCCATCAACGTGTACAACGGCCATCAGCACTAATGAGGAGCGAAGCTTTGAGATGGTACAAGCTAATTGTCTCATTAGAGCTGCAATGTCTTGTTGCATCTGCATGGGTGATGGTGGTAATTAAATTACACAGCTGACTGGGTGAGTGTTCAGGGCAGACGGTCAAGTCTGCGGCCTGTTGGAGTGTCTTGGTCAGATTTTAGGATCTGTGAAGGGCACTTGTGTTTGAGTGATCACTGACTTTTCCTCTAGCGCCACAGTGAGATTGACATTTTTAGCTTTTAGTAAAATTACTCAAGAACTATTGGTTGTTGCTTTGTGTTTGGTGTTAACTGATAAATATTATGCTGCTAACATGTTAACTAACATGGCAAATATGTGAAACATTGTACTTGCAAAACATCAGCATGTTAGAATTGTCATTGTGACCATATAAGCTTGCAGGCATTAGAATTTTGCTTAAAGCACTAAGTGCCTAAATAGAGCTCCCATGTGGCTGCACACTCATAGTCTTGTTCTCATGTAGCCTTTCTGTTGGTGATGTAGCACAGGATGTCCTAATTTCAGTGTTCCAGTATAAAACATTGTGTGACTGGGAGGCCAAAGGAAGGGTTTACAACAGAATATGGACTCCTAATCATCCAACTGCCTTACCATGGATCTATTCAACTTAGGGGACAGCTGATATAGGATACATTTATTTCTCATTGCCAATCTCTTTAATAGGTCACACAATACTTTAGAGATTAAAGATCAAACTTAACTGTTCTTAAGGAAATTTGTCTTGGACATTTACTGTATCTGCTGTTAAACAAACAAATAACAAAATGCATAGTACAGGCATAGTTTGCCCCCTGACAAACCAAATTCCTTTCAGGTAATGTATCTTCATCCAGAATAAATAAGTATAGTGTGAAGTTAAATAAATAATGAAAAAAAAAACGCTTTTAATGGTTTTGACTAGCTTGTTGTTTGAAGACTTTGGTGGACAAATGCATTCTTAAAAAATAAATAAGTAATGGTTAACATTAATATTACAGGCAGCTTGTGTGCCCTTGGCGAACGTGTTGTTTAAAGCTTTGACAGACAATGGGACAAAGGAGTACTTAAAACGTCTCAGCCTGCGCTTGGGGGCTGTATGACTTTTGCCTGAGGGAGAAGCTGATACTCTGGGTGGAGGACATGGGTGTCTGTCTGGTGATATTTCATCAAAGATATTCTGTGGGGTGGGATACTGCCTGACTCCCAAGTTGAAGAAGAAACCAACAAAAAACATTTTAGTAAGGTGCTGGACCATCATAAGCCTCCAGGACAGATGCAGTGCTCCTTTGTATAGTGTCTTTGGAACTCTACTGGAGTGATAAACACCTTTCTTCCAAAAGATACTTCCTCATTTGGTGTTTTGATGAGAGCATCTACAATGTTATACAAAGTTGTATATATTTTTTTATGAGTGGATTGATTCTTTAAAACAAATTATTTGTAAATAGAACAGATACAAATATGGTGTTGGGAAAATCAAACAGAGCAATAATTGAAATAAAATTATCACTGGGCTCTGTGTCTAATGTGGCAACAGAGTGCTCCTGTTTCTATGTAATTGCCATTATGAAAGCTTCTCACAGTCTCAACAATTAAGGGACATGTGAAACTTTGAAGACACACAAAACCGAGTCGAAATCTACCAGTGTGGGTTACTATGAGCTGCAATTCATTATTCATCAATGATGCAACCACAGGGCGTTTTGTAGCAATACGTTTATATGGTATGTAACAGTAAGGCATAAAAAACAATGGAGATGTACCCAACCCTGGGTGGTGACTGATTTATTATTAAATGTTAATACACACACAAACAAGTACATAGTTTCCTGTTGTCTTAGCTCCGGACCACAAATACAAGCTGAGTAGGCTACACCTTTGTTGCCTTGTGTCAGTCTCCTTTCTTTAATATCAAATCAAATGAAATGAACAACAGGACAGAGTAAAACAGAATGAGACAGAATTTTGAAGATGCATGAAACTGAATTCATGCTTTCAGAACTGTAACTCAGTGGCTATGGGTTTGAATCAAACTACACCTAACTGGCTATGAATTTAGCCTAAACTGTTCAGCTCCTGGGCATGAAAGTTCATTCTTGATGTTGGAAATCATTGTTTGACAAAATAACGATTTCCATTTTCCAAAGTCTGACCTCAAAGCGAGTGAGAACAAGCAGCCTGGACTTCTTCTTTGTCAACAGCAGATGGAGCTCAAGATCTCAGATGGGAAGAGTAACCTGCTGTTGTCATGGTTTCAGGTATCCTGGAGACACAATTCTGGATGCTAATTGGTGGAAAGAGAAAGAGTGAGGTAAAGGAGGTAGAGGTTGTTGCTCCATCAGTTTTTTTTTTCCTATCTCTATCTCTATATTTAGTCTGAAAGGCAAAACTGATCACTAACATTTACTCCAAAGACAGAAAAGATGAGAAAGATGAAGGAAAACTGAAAAAAACCCTTCAGTAATAACAAAGAAGCCAGTCCATTAAGTCCATTATGTGCCATACATGAAAATACTGTGTACAGTATATGCACCACAGTTCTTTTTCTTTCACTGTTTTTATACCTTTTCTTTATCGAATTATGGATCATGTTATTCATGTGACTACAACAAAGTAATTTCCTATCAGATGTGTCGAATTGCCTTATCTGTGGTACATTTATAATTATCTAAAACCGCTACTGATTAAACTGTCAGCTTCTTCCCTCTTAATGTATGTATCTCTTGCAGTCAGTCTGTCTGCCTCCATGTATTTATTTGGAGCTTCCCAAGGTTATGTAGAGGGCAATCATCACATGACTTCAAAATGCTTGATGTAATGTTATGGACGCCTGATAAGCTATTGTTATACAACCAGTGGCTGATTCTTTTGGGATGCACAATTTCTCCCTGTCCCACCCACCTCCAGGGTTCTGACTGCCTCCTCTCCTCTGATATCGCAAACGGTATCATCATCCAACTTTCCAAGTCAACCCATTTGTCATGATCTTCTTCCTCTGCCGCATAACAGACAAACACATATCTCTGATAGTGTTGTTTACAAGAGGCTGCAGCCATTTCATCCTGATAGTCTGGCATCAGCATCAAACATTCAGTCCGCATCTGCTTGCCTGGAATTAAAAGGGCTTTTGTCCAAAACTCCTTGGCACACACAGAGAATTTAAATTTAGATGTTGATCAGCAGCAACAGCAGCAGCAGCAGCAGGTACTCGAATGGCTTTTATAACCAACCTGGCACAACAACAGAGACTAAGGCCCTCTAATAAATTGTAGCCATTTGATTGGTGGTGATAAAAGTATCATGTATCCTGGTGTATACTTAATGATGTTTTGGAGCTCACAGTGGCTCCATCCTAAGAGTTGTGTTACTTTGGATTAAGCTCTTGTATTGTTTAGCCTCCCTCTGTCTCTTGCCTCTTTATGCACTGATGGTCAGCACTCAACATGTCATCGCTTCCATATCTAGAGGCAGCCTTCTGGGACGCCCTGTCATCACTGGACACATGCATGAAGTTGGATAAAGCTAAAGGATGAAAGATAACCAATTGTGTAATCCACCTGTTAAAAGTGTCTTTTCCTATGATTTAGTGTTGTTCACATTTTGAAAAGTGATAGATGTCATGTTGTTGTGTGGTGTGAGCCCTTCAAACACTTAGATTAACAATATCATGGGCATAGATTGGCATAAACTGGGAAAGAAATGAAAAGTAAAGGAAAAGAGAGAAAGAGAAAGAAAACTAAATTTTGTCTTGTCCTACTTTGCAAAGTGTCAAATCCACTTTTATTATGCACAGTAAATAATCTAAAAAGACTGCATTCCTGATGCATCTTCAAATTAAATTCAGATCTCAGAAAAACAAAATAAATTTTCTCACAGGAGAAAGTTTTACGGCAATATAATGAGCTTTTACTTGCAAGGCAAATTTATTTGTGTAGCACCTTTCAACGACAAGGCAATTCAGGACAGGATACACAAGGCACTGTATAAAGCACAGATAACTAGGGTTTTAATGGAGTAGAATACAATACAAGATAAAGATAAGTAAGCAAAAACACAATAGGGATTAAACTAAATAAAGGCAGGTCGGTCACATGAGTAGAGGGAATGAGCTGCTGGGGTGTGCCAAACTTGGAAAACTGCCCAGTCTCCTGGTTGGGGAAGCCAGGGCTACAACAATCAGACAGGCTGGATGAGCTTGTTTCCAAAGTGATCGATGAAATGTTAATGTGGAAAACAACAGTCCGGAGAATGCTTATCATGATCTTAAAATAGGCTACGGGGTCACTGTTTAAGAGACATGAAACTTTATCAAGTAGCTTATCATGAGTCAGAGGGCTGAGGAGTATAACGTGGAAAATAGCATGATCCAGATGAAAAAAAATGGACTCAAGCATGAATAAAGATGCAGATAATCAAAATAACGATCTGAAATTGAAGTCTGAAACTGATTATCATGAGTCTGTGTAAAGCAGAAAATGGTTGCTTGTTTTCACCGTGAGCCTGCAAACAGAGATTTCCAATCATGAGGAGAGCGCTCTCGAAAATGTGGATGATTAGACGGTTTGTTGTTGTGGAAGAGGCTCAATTAGGAAAAACACAAAAACCCACAGTGCAGCAGCGTCTGGTTCTGCTCGGCACATTTTAATCCGTTTTTTAATAAAGAACTTATTGAGAGATGCGTCATTACAGTACACACACACACACATATACACACACACACTCTGTGGGGCTGTTTGACTGCTGCAGGAAGAAAATAGATTTGATTTCTTTTAAAATAGAGCTGAACCAAGTACGGATGATGTCTTCACTTTGAAAATCACATCCATCACATGTCACACCCTTTCATCTTGCCTTGTGTTTCATCGTGTTTACAAAGGAACCTAACAAGTTTCATTTAAGATACAATGATTATTAATTAACGGGATATTTGTTCGTGTCTCAGTGCGTCAGGGAGCGGCCCTGAAAGGAAGAGCAGATTCAGCCTTTGATCACCGCTTTCGTTTGATGTGTGGTGTCTTTTTGTGATAGAGACTGAGGTCTGCATTTTGAACGATGGGCAAAATGGACCTGGAAATTGATCTTAGCTGGGTTTGTGTCAACATTTCACACATGCACAGATACACAGAGTCACAAAGAAGTACATACACAGTAAAGAAACTGAAGCCAAACTGATGTATTCTTACTTTCCTGGGTGGTGTAATTGTTATTCAGTCTAAAGTGACACCTGTGGCCCAAGTTCCTGCTTACAGCTTCCCTGACAAGTGTCTGGCACAGGTCCCTCCTATTAACTCATGATGGTCTGTTGCTAACACAAAGAATAATATTATACTGTATTTTCACTGCAGAGTGGTCTGTCAGAGCCGAAATCCTACAACAATGTTTGATGTGTTTGGCTTTAGGTTGTTAAAATGTGAACTGGTCCTTGCAGATTTCTTGCAGTTTTTGTTGTAAAAGAGGCAGTTCAGGTAAATCTCAGTATTTTGTTGAAATGAAAACAGTCTGACAGTGTGACAATAAAGTATTTATTTTTATATTTCACTAATCAGATGTGGCACATCTGATTTTGTTGTACTAGGACATGTACAGTGACAATATAATATAAGTATTTATTCATTATTCATTTATTCAGTCTGCTGCTGTGAAGTCTTTATAGCGCAGGGGAAGTAAAATTGTAAGTATGTGTTGTGAACACATTACTGTAAGTGCAGATGGATTTTTAGGAAGTTGCCATGGTGGTGTATGACATTTTAGGAACATCGCTTGTTTGCCTTCTTGCCCAGAGTCAGAAAACCACTCTCATGTCTGTCTGTTAAATACAAAGCTACAGCCGAAAACTGGAAACAGGAGAAGCTCAGTGATTAACATGTTATATCTTGTTTGTTTAATCAGTACAAAAATGTAAAAAAGATAATTTGTGGTTTGTTATTTCTTGGCTGGGAGTAGTGCCTTCCTGGCCAGGCAAGCTGTTTGCCCCTGTTTCCAGCTGTAATGAAAAACTTAAGCAAACCCAAAAATGTCAAACTACACCTTTAAAAGGGGAACATGTGAAATATGGTCTGTGTTTGTTATTAATGTTCATACATATTAATCAAACTGGTGCAATCCTGCAGTAACACTCAAAGTGAATTATTCACTTGAGAGTCCTTTCCAGTTTAAAGTAAGGAAAAATTGTGAGGGCAGGGCCAAGGCATATTAAGACCGCAGCATGCTGAGGCGAGGAACAAAACATTTTCTTCAGAGAACGTACTGTACCTGTGATACTCCCTTTGCAGCTTCAGACATGTATATCCTGTTGGCATTATGGAGTTGAGACGAAAGGAAATTGTGTCAGTATTTTTATTTCCCCCCAGGAGGAGGCTGATGGAAAAAAAAAGAAAAAGCTATCACTGAATCACAGTCTGAGACTGGAAAAATAACCCACTCACACTGAAAAAATAAAGACAAACAGCTGTCTAAAAGAGTTTTAGATGTGTTACATTCCCCCATAGGTGAAATTAATATTTGGTTGAGTGTGTGTATGTGTGTTATCCAAAGTTCTGTTTCACATCTGATATCACTGAATGACCTACTAAAATTATTTTTGGTGTGTTGTATTGTCAGTGTAACGGAGGTGTGTTTCTTAAGCACACCTTCAGCTCTCCATTGAAAGCTGCTTTTTATTTGAGGAAAGATCAGCCTTGGAGTTTATACACAAGAGCAAGAGGTCAAAATGAGTCTGCTTTTGGCTGTTGAAGGGTCATTGTCACAAAAGGAAATCCAACGAGTCACTGATGTGTAAAAATAGCTTGGACAGTTTGCTCTGATATAATAAAACATTTTAAACAGGAAAACTGAGAATGTAGCTGGGATATACTCAGGGCTGGTGTTGATCGTATTGATGGAAAATGTCACCCAGTGCAACTTTGTGGCTCACTGGAGTGTATTTAACAGTGTTTGGACAACAATGGAAGTCTGTAGGACAGAGGAAAAGATGATTATGACTTATATTGACTGAAATTGGTCAGGCTCAGTAAATAGGCTGGCTGAATGGAACAGTCCACACATCAAAAAAGACCACACAAGAAACGATCAACTGTGTTGAGCTTTTATTTTGTTTACCCAATGCGGGCTACATGTAAAACAGTGACATCATGGCCACACCATAAAATTCACAACATGCTTTCAGGGGGCGATGATGCAGTCTCTCTGGTGTGTGTTGGGAACTTCTCTATTAAACGATGAGCCAATAAAACTGCAGAGGAAGCAGCGCTCTGAACCAATGACAGAGTTGCCGTCACTGGTCTCCCGTTGCTATTTGTGTCGGGCGGCGCTCTGCTGCTGCGTAAAGCTGGACACAATCAGCCAGAGTCAGACCGGATGTAAGATGATTGGCGTTATTATTTTAATCAGTGAAGTCACGATTACAGTGCAGTACTGGGTCAGTTTTTTTCATGGAGGTATTTTATCGTATTTTGCAAATGCTTTAAGTATCTAAAACATCTAAGCTCACAGTTCCTCTATCAAAAACATTCTAAACTTAACAATTTTGCACAAATGTTCAACAATCATACATAGACAAATATATTTAGGCTAAAAAGAGATATACATTTCTCCAATGCTGATAGACTTTGATAGACCCCTTGGTCAGGTTTGGTGGAAATGATTTGATCAGTAAAATAAATAAGGATCATGTGCTTGAGAGTTTGAGGTGTGTACCTGATTCCTATAAGCTGTGGAGTAAATAAAGTAATTTTCTTGAATAAACTAGTTAAAATGCTTAGGAAAGCCAGGAGAACATATGTTGTTGGTAGACAGCGGTTTCTGTGACCATTCTCTGAAAATTACAGAAAGGCAGAGGTCAGTATTTTTTTTCCTTATTTGATAATCAGCTTTCAAGAGATGAATAAACACATTACAACCTTTCTGTCTGTTTTACAGTCCTGCTTGAAAACTTTAACAACCATATCAGACATAAATTCTCATTCAATTCAAAGCATAACATTTACAGTACCCCGAGAGGGGCTGTTTATGCATTGCTGTCGGGGCCTTGTACCACACTTCACAGGAGTTGGTCAGCTGAGAGGCTTTTATTTAGAAGGTCAAAATCGGAAGTGCAGGTGTTGTCTTGCGTTGTAGTTCGACACAGACTCGTTTCTAGGGTGGATCACCAACTGACGTCGCTCCCTCCCTCTCCTCAGTTTCAATTCAGTCAAATCATAGCGATCTGGCAGCCCGAGGTCCATGCGTCTTCTAACAAGAGAGCAATTAGCACTTTGTGTGGCCGTTTGGTAAGCTCTGGAAAAGATAAGATCACTCGAGTGAGTCGTCTCTTAACCGAAGTCAGCTAACGTTTCGGCAAACGGAACTGCTGCGACCGCGAAAACACACAGAAATGGACGAAAAGGCGTTTACGAAAGAACTTGATCAGTGGATCGAGCAGCTCAATGAATGCAAGCAGCTGTCGGAGGGACAAGTGAAAACACTATGTGAAAAGGTAAGACATATGAATATAATTTTAAACTCACCCTCTCTACCCGACGTAGCTGTCAACGTCTTCTCTCTCTCCTTACCGCCGCCTTCCAGACATTCTTAAAATGGCGTCTATAGTGTACATTTCACTGCGCTGTGCGTATATTTGACATTCATTATCAACGTTTAGCCTAGTTTTTTAAGGACACTTGCCTGCTGGAAATGTGTGGAAATTCTGAATTACAAGCACACGTTTGTCGGTTAGAGAGGGTTTATCAGCCGGACAGGGTCAGCCATACTGTTAATTCAAGT
This sequence comes from Toxotes lorentzi, assembly GCA_037833715.1. Lineage (NCBI taxonomy): Eukaryota > Metazoa > Chordata > Actinopteri > Toxotidae > Toxotes > Toxotes lorentzi. The sequence continues at coordinate 12,405,595 of JBBMJY010000004.1, forward strand.
CACATACCACATTTACAGCCCACCTCATTCAGTCTGTCACTGTGACCTGTAGCATCTCTTTTAGCTAGATGTGGCAGTAAAACTCCACACTGAAGTTTTAAGTGTAGTGTGACTGACTGCTTTCTTATTACTGTGCGTTATATCTCATGTTGTCTGTATGTGAGTAGGTTTGTGGTAGAAAAGGAAAAAGGTAGGTGGACGTCAAAGAAGCACTTGAATGGAAAAAAAAACTTAACGACTCTATCCTTTTGTAATGTGGAGTGAAATGAAGCTATTGAAAGGCAGGTAAACTTTTACTGTACAGTTAAAACTGTGGGTGAGATAAAGGTGGTTTATTATGGTTCACTAACTATTTATGTGTGTTATGTATGATTACTTTGCATTTCTAGTCAAGATTGTTGCAGTTAACCTCCTTCATCTAGCTTCTCATTTCTTTCCCAAGCCAATATGGAGTGAAGTTGTCATGTTTATTAGGCAATAAAGTACTCGATTTTTAAACTTAAACCAGACTTAATTGGTCAAATATACGTCATGTGAGTGGTAACTCTGACCCCTCATTAAACATCTGCTCTGCTTTTATTTCTGGTTTACTTTTCCATGTTCTAGGACATTTGGTTGACATGGAGACAAATACAAGGAAGTGACTCACAAACAAAGTGGATTGTTGACCGAACAGTCCTTTTAATGCAACTTATTGCTCGACTTTCCTCCTGACACTGTCATTTGTGTGGTCACAGAGTTGTTGTCAGTATATTGTGGTGTTGATGGTGGAACTTTATGCAATATTTTCATTGCATAATGAAAATATTCTGCATACTTCTCTGGTCTGAGCTGGAGCTTAACCACAGTCTTGCCTGAATATCCTTTGTGCTCAGACCACCTGCTGATTTCCAGATCTAGATATGTCTCGGCATAAGAAAAACTTCACCCTCAAACTCTTAAACAGTTACTTGCAACATTTTATAGAAACAAAATCTTTTTATCTGATGATTTGTTTTCTGGAAAGTCCTACACCACTTTACCAACGTGCACTATATATTGCTGCTGCCTTATTGTGTGATCTATTTAGGCTTCCACTGCTGGAGAAATGGACTCCTTTGTCTCTGACTGTTGGATGTCAGTGTTAGAAGTCCTGCCTGACAACAAAACCTGTCATCAGTTTATGGTGGTTTAGTTGTCTGCTATTCTGGTTTTCTTTCAGTTCAGCTTTGCTCTTAATTTTAACCCTGGTAACAGAGGCTAAATTTGGACGGATCTTTCTTTTTTTTTTATTGCCATTTGTCATATTGGTTTTTCATTCTATAGTGCAGCTGTATCCCTTCCAGCTCTTAATAGGACACCAAAACTAGACCCACTACCATGTTTGGAGTGCTTTTCGCTGAAGGTTAACAGCACACTATTCTCAAGTGGCTTGTTAATCTTAGCATGTGTTTTTTTAGCATTTTTTTTCTCTTTTTGCTGAGCTCTAATATGGTCAGTTTCAGACTTAAACTGCATTATTCATCCCTGTTAGTTTGAGATCCCAATATGGGACATGAACACTCTCCATGGAGCAGGGAGATGGTAGTGGAGGTCCATGCTGTTGCAGTCAGCTCAATAAGTTACACTAGCTAAACCGTCAGCATGTATTTTGCTCTGCGTGCATCTGTCTTGAATGATGAATAAAGCAGATCGATTGGTGGGCCCTGTGAACAGTTATTAGTTATAAATAGGATGAAAAACAACCACAACAGACAAGCTACACAAATAACGTGTTTCTCTCTTCTCTTGCTTGCCACTGCTTCCTCCCTAATGCAGCAAAGATGCCATAAAAGTAGTCAAGAGGAAAAAGGAAAGCTGCACAGTTTCCTCACCCTGGGGCTGTATCATTGTCGCAGCTCATTTGAGCTCAGCTGCTCCAAACTACTGTCTACCTGCATTTACCCATCCACCCACCCACCACCCCCCAACCCATGAATTCTGTTAATATATTCAGCAGAATGTACCTACACAACCTCCTCCCTGATTTAAAAATAGCAGAGGATATGATTGATTGTGAGTTGCATCACTAACACTATCAAAACCTTTGTTGCTAAGGGGATCAGAGTGTGTGACTCAGGATAATACTGTTCATTGTGACTCACAGAGCTGCTGTCTCTGTTTTGGGATGTATGGGGGTGTGGAGGAATGAGATGTGCTGTGCAATCTGTCCTCAGTCTTTTCATTTTAGCTTTCCAGCTATCTCAGGGCAGGCAGAACATACCAGGGTTTCTGTCTGGTGCCTGGGACAAGGGGACACCCCCAAGGCTCTAGATGTCTTTAACAAATATTTTTTGTTTACAGACTGGTGATGTCATCTGTTTGATCAGTTGATAGTGTTTAATCTAGTTGACAGGTTCAAATTGAGTGATTGCAATCAATGCTCTGTTCACTGGAAATTGGTTTTCTGTCCCTGTCAATTACACAGAGTCATTTTAATTAAATGCATAACATGTGCTTCAGACAGAGACATATCCTCTTCATGACCTGTTCCTCTGTTCAAAAATAAACCTTTTGAGAGTTACATAACCATCCAGACATTGTTTCTGTCTTTTAAAGTTCAAGCCCCGTGTTGTTTATGTCTTTGCTCATTTAATACCCTTGTGAGGCACCATTTGCTAACCATTCAGGCTAGATCCAATTCATTTGTCTTGTCTTGTGTTAGATAAATCCTCTTTGAGTGGAGATTACAAACTGCTTTACATCAAAGAGAGATTTGTAAAAGGCAGAAATGGTACAGAAATATAAGTATGGAATTTGCTTATGAATGCTGAGGAAATTGTGATGTAATCATAAATTTCATTATATCATCAAGCCTGTCAGAATGATGTAATAATTTGGTCATGCAGTTGACCCACTTCCTGAAAGTGAAATCTTTTGTATGATCTTTGTCTGTGTTCAAAGGGCTGGAAATTAAGCTTTTTGTTTGCTAACTGATGTAAGTGTTTTACTCAGGAAAAAAAATGAGTCAGTCAGAAAAAGTGTTCCAAATGATGGTTTGTTGTCATACAGCATTACAATAGTACTATTACGACAACACTAAAAATGGATATCAAAAACACAGATGAAACCATGCAACAATACAGTGGTCCTCGTGAACATGAGTCAAAATGTGTGACACTGATAAAAGGCTATTAAAGGCATCTCAGCAGAAATACTGCCAACACAGGCACAATTAGCAATCATTTAGCTGCTTGCGGTGCTGATTTCCACACTGATTATAGTGCTGTTGTCAGGACGATGCTTAACCTTTAACTAGCATAAGCATCTTGAGTGAGGTCATCGTTTGTGGTTGTAGTTTTGCCTAGTTGTCAAGCATAATTCACCCTAAGTTGTGTCCAGGAGAACTTTTGGCTGTGTTTAACTCACTTTAATGGGATTATATTGTGGCAGCCGGGAAAATGCTGACTGTAGTTCTCAGCACTCGGCTAAGCAGTTTGTTGACCGTGTGGCGTCTGATGTCTCGGGCATAGCTGTAATCTGGGCCGAGGTTCACTCTTTGCAAGCCTCTCTGTGGTATTTCGTCTACAGAGTACTTTGGGCGAGGCGCTTGCGTAACCTCTGCCGTCATCTTATTCATTCACCACTGAACTGGCATCAATGCTATGAGGTGTGACCTGCCGTCTCATGAATACATGGCTCTATCACACACTAAGTTTTAAAGTTATCGCTAAATCTGAGCTTAAATTGTTGTGAGTTACTAAGAAGTTGCCCTGGTGCCAGAGGCAGCAGGTCACATTGTATTAGTCTCTTTCCTCCATTTTTATGTAATATTTGATCCAATAGAACTTAATCATGTTTTATGTTGTCTGTCAGCTGTTTAGCTACAACATCACAAAATGAAACTCTGTGAAGGCAGTTTGCAAGATTTTTTTTAAAAACGAGGTGCAGGTGATTTGGATTAAGATGTCCGCTTGTTACTGTAACAAGGTTTGTTTACAGCTGCAGGGTTTTCACTAAAGGCAAACGGTATGGTGATGAGTAGACAGGGAAAAAGAGAGGAAAAGAATTGAAAATAACATCAGTGGTTCAGTGCAGCATAGAGCGAGAAACTAACTAAGATTTGTTGTCAGTGTGCTGGCCTTACACAAAGTGCACATTAAACAAGTTATAATCAGTTGAGCCAATTTAGGACACAGAGGTGATATCTGATGCGTCATTGAACGTATTACTCATACAGTTAGTGTAAGGTTACGGAGCTGTAGGCCATATACGGTGTCATGCACTGGCAAAGCAACTTTTAGAGGATGTCCTAATGAATTAGAGGTGGACAAGATAGCACTTAAGTATATTGTATTTGATTGCATAGCTCTACTTTTGTTTAAACCCAGTGTCTGGTATGTTTTTTTCCCTGGGAGTCCACTGATCTGAATTTGAAATAGGCATAGATCATAGTAGTCTTTATTTTTACACCAAAAGCAGTCTGGGTTTTTTAGATAGCTTGATCAGTGATAGCCTTCATGGCTGAACAAAACCACGGTTAATGCTCAGTTTAGTTCTACCCAATTTATACCTAATGAAGGAAGCTGTAGGTTTAGAACGATGACTCGAGCATCAGACAAAGACTGACATGGCCTACTTAAAATTTGTTTGTTCATTTTGCGTGCTCATATTTATTTATTTCCCCACAGGGAGGGAGGAAAGGGCGGATGAAACATATATATTGCTGCTCCACTTTAATACAGGCATGTAGAATATTCTCTCTGGCTTAGCGACTCAGTTGCTTGAGAGTTCGAAGCCCTGGTCAATCTGTCATCCAGAGCCCAGTCACTTAAAAGCCTCCTGCCACATGGTGGTATGGGCACGTGGAGGGTGTGTATGTATGTGTCGGTAATATAGGTCAGCATTGTGCAGCACTGCAGTCCTGTCCTGCTCACTGTGGGTCTGTCGCTCTCCGTCCCATCTGCCGGGGTGACAGGCCAACTTCAGCAATCTGTCAATGTCAATTCTCTCTTTCTCTCACCCTGGTCACATTTGTGTGTGTGGGTTTTTATTTTTTTATTTTAAAGGGATCACTGTGAGACTATGGGGGCTGCTCAAAATGTTCTACCAACAAAACTCAGGGCATTTACATGGAAGGAGGCACATGCCCAAACCAAATCAGCACTTTATTTCAAAGAGTCTGTTATGTGATAAAATAGTATTAAACACACATGCCACAACAGCCCCTGCGTTTAACTGTATTGCAGATGGGCAGTGACCTTTTCTCTAGAATCACACATAAGTAACTGCTAGAAAATGGCTGGAATATAAAAAAAGCTTGTGTGATTGTGAACCCCCTGTTTGTCCTCCCCATTTCCCTATGTCACTCTGCCTCTCTTTCTGCTCTCATGTGGCTCAGCACGTCAGACGTGTCTGGTGGCCATTCCGCTCAGAGCATTTCTCTCTCTGGCTGAGCTTTGTTTGCTCCCAAGCTTCTTAAAAGAGCTCATCCAGCTGACCGACCCCCTTAGTCGGACCAGCCTGCCAAGCTAGACTGATGCCAGGAATAGGCCTTGTTGTGGGTCTCCAGATTTAGCGTTATTACTTTTTAAAGCTTCCCCTATTTTTAGTTTTGTTTTCATCAATCAGTACTGGTAAAGGATGCATAATCATTAGGCACCTGAATATTGAAAATTATTCACAAAATGTTTGCTTTCCTTTTTTAAAATTACATAGAAATGCACACTATTAAAATGCCCATAAGCTTACAACTCCTTACATAAAATCAGGAGAATCTGTTACTCCTCACACAGTTTATTCTTTAAACAAAGCCAAATGATGGCTTTTTTGTCCTGCGTCAGCTGATCTGCAAAAGAAAATCCTTGACATATTTTGAGTGTTTCATCTGTGTGTGACTTATTTGCACTGAATCAGTAGACAACAGTAACAGAGTGTTTCCTCTAAAAAAAACACTAGCTGTAGGCTACATACTGAGTCATGCCTTTAGTTTTAGTTCAGATCTGTTTTTTTTTTTTTTTTGGTGCAGTGGCTGACTGTGTTCACACACACACACACACACACACACACACACACACACACACACACACACACACACACACACACACATATATATATATATATATGAGATAGGGGCTTATTTCCTTGGAGAGATTGTGGTGGTGAGGCTGGAGGGTTGTCTTGTAATCACTGTGCAGCATCTTAATGTAGACCCCACTGGAGGCTGATGTGGAAATTGTGCAGGGAGGTTGGCAGGAAATTGTGTGTTCCAGAAATAAAGACGGAGAACAAAGAACAAGAGAGAAAATTACAGTGTATAGAGCATGTGATTATAGTGCAGGATCACATGGATTTTCCTGCATTTCAGTGAGCACAACAAAGTACAGCAGCACACAATACATAAATTGGGGAAAATGCCATACAGGTAAATATCGGGTTATTGATAATATAATTACTTGATGTCTACATATACATCAGTGTTGTGGGATTACAGAAGTGTAATAATGGACGCTATGTTTCATATAATGGACAATGCTGACTTTTGGGATGTTTTAAGCCTCCTCTTTTGGGTTTGTTTGTTTGATCTGCAGTTTTTGTTTTAACTTGGTGTTTTTTTTTCTCCATTCTTCAATCCATGAACCACAGTTAAATATGTGTGTGTGTTTTCTGTAGGCAAAAGAGATCCTGACCAAGGAGTCAAATGTCCAGGAGGTGAGATGTCCCGTGACAGTGTGTGGCGATGTACACGGCCAGTTCCATGACCTTATGGAGCTGTTCAAGATCGGAGGGAAATCTCCAGACACAAACTATTTGTTTATGGGAGACTATGTGGACAGAGGGTACTACTCCGTAGAAACCGTCACTTTACTAGTAGCACTTAAGGTTAGTAATAATCCTCATACCTCATACCAAAACTGAAATTTAATAGGGTGTTGTTGGAAAGAAAATAACATACTGCTCTGTTCTCCGCTCGTGTTTCAGGTACGCTTCCGGGAGCGCATCACAATCCTCAGAGGGAACCATGAGAGCAGACAGATCACACAAGTGTATGGCTTCTATGATGAGTGCCTAAGGAAATATGGTAACGCCAATGTTTGGAAGTACTTCACAGACCTGTTCGATTACCTCCCCCTCACTGCCTTAGTAGACTCTCAGGTGAGAATACACGTCGATTGGTTTCCCAGATACAAACATGGACTGTGCAGTGACTGAACAGCACTTAATATTAAGACATGGGATGAAACATATGCCATTATGCGTTTAAGAACCACTGTAGATGGAAGAATGTGTGATGGATTTAGAAGCTGATGGTCAGAGTGAAGTGCTCACATTTTCCTCTTCTCCTTCCAGATTTTCTGCCTTCATGGAGGCCTGTCACCGTCCATAGATACATTGGATCACATTAGAGCACTGGATCGTTTACAGGAAGTGCCACATGAGGTAAAAATAATACTTACATGTCTCTGTGATTTTCAAAAGTTATAGTCATCAAAATGAAATGTACAAAATGTACAACAGAACAAAGAACTGAACAGAAAACTTTGAGATTTGGTTGAAAATAACTGTCATCAAGAAATGTTTGTCAATAAAAATAATTTGATCATTACCAATACATAAAAAGGACAAAGAAATTAATGTGTTGCTATTCTTGTTTCTCCATAATTCAGCATTTTTGTATTTAGAACATGATGGTGGCTGTTCAGGTAGTTATTAGCAGGACTTTCCTTGCTAACATGCTCCTTCTTCTCTTCCTCTTCGCTCTTCTCAGGGTCCTATGTGTGACCTGCTGTGGTCAGACCCTGATGACCGCGGTGGCTGGGGCATCTCTCCTCGAGGGGCTGGCTACACTTTCGGTCAGGACATCTCTGAGACTTTCAACCATGCCAACCGCCTCACACTGGTGTCCCGTGCACACCAGCTGGTTATGGAGGTGTGTGTGTGTGTGTGTGTGTGTGTGTGTGTGTGTGTGTTACAGTGTTTAGTCCTCACAGCTACAGTCAAGAACTAGCCACCTCTGCAACAGAAAACAAAACAGTTAGGCCACCATCTAGCTCTCTCATACTGAGTTCAAGAACACGTGTGCAGTTTAGATTTGCATTACAATAGACCTTTTTCCTGGATTATGTATCTCCAGTGAATAATGTATCTGTTTTCCCCAGGGTTACAACTGGTGCCATGAGAGGAATGTGGTGACAATATTTAGTGCTCCCAACTACTGCTACCGCTGTGGTAACCAGGCAGCTATCATGGAGCTAGACGACACCCTCAAATACTCATTGTAAGTATATAAAAAAAACGAGTTAGTCTATGTAATTCTGTGGACTTCTAAAAGCTCCGAAAGCACAGAAGCTCTGCATGACTGTAATTGTTGTTTTCGTGGGAGATGGGGCTTAATTTAAGTTTAGCACTTAAATTATGTGAAAAATTAATTAATATCAATGCTCATATCATTGTGCTTAGAATATATATGACTCATAATTGAAATAATTGGTCAGCAAATCTGATTTGTTTTTCTCCGCCTTCTATTCCCTCTTCCAACCCAGCTTGCAGTTCGATCCTGCGCCTCGCAGAGGGGAGCCTCATGTCACTCGTCGCACCCCAGACTACTTCCTGTAAAGTCTGACCTTCGACCCTTGTACAGTCAAGTCCAGTATTGCCATGATATATGACCTTCAACCGATAACAGCATGAATGAGGAAAGGGGAGGGTGGGAGACTGGGGGACTCACAGCAGTGCACATTGTATATCCACACAAAGACCTATTTATGCATTTAGCGAAAACAATGTCTGTGTGTCTATGGATGGACCAAAAGGTGTGTGCCATAATCATTACAATATTCATTGCTGAGGACTTGTATTGAAAATCTCCCCCAATATGTAAAAACAACAGTGATGTTTAAATTCCTCATCCTGTACCTGTGTAGCTGACCGATGGCACCGAGGTCCAAGACTAAAAAAAATTTGCTACTTCAAATGCGGCTGTTTGAATCCCACATGCCATGGCTTACTATATTTAGGAGATCTGAACATGATCTGTTTGCACTTTTGTAAATCTTAAGAAATGTAACATATGTCAAAAGATGAAAAAAAGATTTCACATTACAATGTTTTTTTTTTCTTTTTGATTTTTTTTTTTAAATGACAAATAAAGCCCCCATAAGGCAAGTTTTACACAAGGTTTCTTTGTCCTGTGTAAGCAACTTTTAAGCAAAACCCTTCTTATGCAGTTACCCAGCTTGGTGTATATGATTGACAGATGATGGAGTGTTCATCCACATCAACTCACTGACTCCCTCTGAACTACAGAGTCTGTATTAACCAAACCATTTGAATAATAAAGACAAAGGTGGCTCCTTGATGTAAATGTGCTGTTTTCTTTTCATGATACTAAAAAACGTTGCCCTGAATGAGATGACAACTGGAGTTAGGTCCCTGTGACCTATAACGAAAGTCCAGTTTAACCAACTGGAAGTCTGCCAGTTCACCAACCAGCAGGCAGTGCTACATTATTAGTAACTAGTACAACATGTACATGTGTAATGACAATAAAGTTGAATCTAATCTAATTAGTTCAAGATGTGTGTTTTGAAGAGGTTTGCTCACTGATGGCTTTCTGCCTCTTGGAAAGTGTCACTGTAACTGTAACTGAACTGTCTCACAACTAGACAGCCGAGAGAGGTTTGTTTATCAAGAAAATACATCAGCAACATTTAGCACCAGCTTGTGTTTTGCCAGTAATGTGTGAGTGTCAGAGTGAAGACAATTATGAGCATTGACACTAAGTTATTAGTATTTATTTTTTATCCCTTTTACTGTTAAGTCTAGACTATAAGATTATGTAATCTTTACCTTGGAACAGTTGCTTATAGACACCACAGTAGTATTGTAAATATTTTTTTAGGTGAGCACAACATTTTATTTTAGTCCAGGTGATATGACTGTTTTCCTGCTGTTAAATGTTTGTTGTCATACACGTCTATACAGTGTACTTTAATATACAATATACCTAATGTGCATGCTCTCTTCCATTTGTCCACTGCAGCAGTTAAAGTGCTTTGCCGCTCGACACAATAACAAAATAGCATCCATGGGGAAGGGGGCGATTTAACATTTTGGTATATCATTTATGAACAGAAGCAGAAAAGACGCAACATGTTTGAAAGAGGTTAAACTATTTTTGCGGTTAAAGCTATTGGGAGTGTAAAATTTCGAGGAGCACTTGAAAGCACCATGGAATCAGCTGGAAAGAATGCACAATAAAGAAAAAGCGCCACTCCATGGCAGCTTTATCACTGCATTACAGAACACAGTATCTACAGTCATCACGCACATGGATCTAAAGCATATTTTCCAAAATTAACTGTAACCTGACATGACAAGTCTAAATTAATATAATGTATCCCATAGACAGTGATGGAAATAAGTACTGTATTTAAGTAGAATTTTTAGGTATTTGTAGTTTACTTCACCTGAGTATCTTCAATTTACACTTTCAACTCAACACATTTCAGAAGGAAAAAAAAAGTATTTGAGAAAAGACCAAAACCTGCAAACAGATTTGTGTATCACAACTTTGTTTTCTCTTCTTTCTTCACCCATTAATCGTCTCAGGACCCCTCAGATGTATCCTGTCACCGTTTATGAGCCACTGGATTAAACTAAGTCTATATGAAGTAATTAAAAGTAGATCCACCTCGATCAGCTACAACACTAAAATGCTGCTTATACATTGATGAATCTGCGTTAACAGTTAGTACTTTCGATTACTATTTCCCACCACTTCCTGAATGGCCCAGATACAGCATGAATTGTAATTTACTCTAGACTGTTTAACGGACTTAGAAATAATCCACGTCGCTGTATATGCTAACACAACAAAAAGAGCATCAAATAAATGAATACCCGTTAATATGCTGTTTGTAGTGATGATTAAACACCCTCCCATGCAAACATTTAAAATTTTATAAAATTACCAGTGTCATGCAGAAACGTGTACAAATGGCTTACAAGATGAAAATGCTAAGTGAAGTAAGCTGAAATCTCTGTACAAACCTCTGCGTCAGATGAAAAAAAAATGAAAACGGGGTTTGATAAACAGGAAAGACAGCCTTCATGCCCCCCCGCTCACCCCCACTTTTTTTCTCCCGCATCTGACAAAGAATTCGTCAGCCTCCGGGCGGCAGGCTCACCAGGTTGATCCAGAGACTTCCAGCCGCTGTTCGGTGTGTCTGCGTCTGTCAGGCCCTACTGTTGACTACAGAGGAGTTTCACCTCTGGATTGGATTTAAAACATTTACGGTACGTGGCTTCGCAATCCTGAATGTGCCATTTTATATTGTGTTCACCTGAGGAGATTGAGGTCAAATCGATTATTTTTTACTTTATTTTGTTTGCGTCTTTATTTGACGAGCTTGGAGGTGGTTGCTAAGAGGCCTCGCTGTTGCAAGGCGCTAGCGTAACGTTAAGCTAAGATGCTAGCATTGTGCATGGTAATGCTAGCTGCCTGCTTAGCTCACTATTTAACCAACATTAGAGGATTTTTAGTGTTTGAAGAACACACAAGGCAGGCAATGTAGTCGGTGTTTTATACATTAAAGAGGATCGATTGTTTTTCAGTTATGAAAGATGTCTAATATTAAGCTAGCTACGTGGTTAGCATTATCCTCGGTTAGCCTGTGCCAAAAGCTAAATGTATCGTTGGTTAGCTTGTCGGAAACGCTATCGCTGGAACGCAAACCGCTTGTCAGTTGAGGCGATCTTGGTAATAACAACGCTCACATATGCAACCTTAAAACGTGTTAACATATGGAACAAGTGTATCACTACTGCTGTAACTATTTGGTTGTTAATGATGTGAACTGTCTATGGCGGGATAGCAGATAAGTTGTCAACTGTTTATCACGTCATTATTAGCCAACTGCAGCGTTAGCAATAACCAGACGTAGGATTAGTGTTGTCTGTTAATGTGAGTTTCTGTTACTTAACCAAAGTGTGCATAGATATATAAACATCTTAATAACGTTTCTAACGTTTAACATTCTATTTGTTCTATTCTACAGATAATGCCTACAATAAAACTACAGAGCTCTGATGGGGAAATCTTCGAGGTGGATGTTGAGATAGCTAAACAGTCTGTCACCATCAAGACCATGTTAGAAGGTATGACTTTCAAATCAACACAAACTTTCAAATCTGTTGCCTGACCAGTTTAGGGGCTGTATTTTACTTAAAGTAATACTCCGTTTGGTAGATATGGTGCAGACTGATGTATGACATTCATTTATTCTTTGACAGATTTGGGAATGGACGATGAAGGAGACGATGACCCAGTTCCTCTCCCTAATGTGAATGCTGCCATCCTCAAGAAGGTACAGAACATGCACACACACACACACACACACTTTAAACTGCATATTGAGTGCTCAGGTATGTTTACGTTTAAACAGGTTTCCTGGACATTGAATGGTTTGATTGTTAGCTCTTTGTCTGTGGTCAACTGAGTGTATATGTGGTTTATCTTCACATTCTGTTAATATGATAATCTAAATAAGTTTTTACTGTTAAATTGTCACACAATGAAGCACAAGCTATTTATTCCTCTTTGCCCTTGCTAAATTGTTCCTGCCAGTAAACCAAGTAAACATACCTGTGAGAGCAGAAGGATGTGAAGGCCTGTTTCTTTATGTCTCTTCAACAAGTTCATGCTTGTCCTCCACATCTGCAGTTATTTAAATAATAGGGTTTTAGATTCTTCTGCTCTTAATCCATTTTGAGACCTTGAGCCTATGTTAGGTAACTGTAATGTGCATAGAGTTATTTAACACATTTCTATAAACTGAGATAATAAAACAAGCGGAACAAGGTGCACGTGATACTTCATGAGAGGAGCAACAATTTTCCTGTGGTATTTAAACCTTTTTGCACAGCTTTAAAGGCAGAGCTGATGGACGACATACATATTGAGTTCACTTGAATAAAGTCACGTGTGTGTATTTCCTTCAGGTGATTCAGTGGTGCACTCATCACAAAGATGACCCCCCTCCTCCTGAGGACGATGAGAACAAGGAGAAGAGGACAGATGACATTCCTGTGTGGGACCAGGAGTTCCTCAAAGTGGACCAAGGCACCTTGTTTGAGCTCATTCTGGTAAATACAGTTTATATTATATTACATTTATATTACATTGACCTACATTCCTTCCCAAGAGGCTGACACTAACCTTAGCCACACCCATGACATGCCAAATTCCAACCCTTATCTGAGCTTTAACCAAAAAAACAATACTGTATAATTTAATGCTCAACATTTATATGGATGTGAGTCCCCACAGTGTTAATTAGAAAACAGATAAGATCAGATGAAGTGCCACTCCAGAGTTATCCCCTTAAGTTATTGTGTAGGGAAGCATCAGGAGTCAGTAACTCAGGAAATTCCACTGAAATCCTTTTGCTATTCTGTCATTTAATTACCGAACACTTTACTGTGATACACCTTCACTGTGATATTCTCTTTTGCTTTAGTGTCTCCTTTTGTCTGTTGTCTACCGTGGTTTATTTCACTCACCGCTGTGGTAGTGTACTGAGAGTTGTCATTTTGTTAACAGAGATATCAAAGTTGCTTAGCAACAGCTGGAAAATAGGTGGTTTGGGTGACACAGAGGCAGGGATTTGAAAAGACTGTATTAAAGAGAAAAGCAACAGGAAGTGATCTTGGACTTGAATGGATTTTCTGTGGGCAACATGTGAAGGTAAACCAGGCACAACATGTGAAAGGTAACCTAAGCAGAGATTGGGAAATAGGTGTTGGTACAGCTGTGGGTTTCCAGGAAGTGAAATACAAGTCGCAGTGTCCGTCACTCGAGTTGATTTCACCCGCACTCAGAAGTGTGTGCACATTTTTAAATCTTTGTCCATTCAGGTTATGTTTCAGACATGTTGGATTTCAGCTCAGAACATGCAAGCACATATTCCTGGGGTGTTACTTTATAAAATGAAATCTGTATTGGTATTGTTTACCTCATGGTTGTCGTGGCAAAAGACAAAACGTTTGTCATCATGATAACTTTGTAGCGTTATCATAGTGTCATAAACCGCTGTGCTGCGTTTTGTAATGCGAGATAAGCTGCAGACCCCATTCAGACTAGGTTATAATATGTGATCTGCATAAGGACCTCTGATATATCAGCCTGTGCATTTTCACCTGCCTTTTAAACTGCTAACTTGTGATTGAGCATCAGTATCCCATTGTTTGGCACGGCTTGACTTGTCTAAGTCTAAGAGTTTTTAAGTGTTGATGTTTTCCTTGAAATACTAAGATGTCAGTCAGTCCTTTCTCCTGCCTTTCTCTCAGTGCCACCCCCCCTTCTGCTCCTCTTCATCTCACTGTTGTCTTTTCTGTTTAGGCCGCCAACTATCTGGACATCAAAGGCCTGTTAGATGTCACTTGCAAGACGGTGGCCAACATGATCAAAGGCAAAACCCCTGAGGAGATCAGGAAGACTTTCAACATCAAAAATGATTTCACAGAGGAGGAGGAAGCCCAGGTAGTTATTCCATGCATCATCTGTCTGTCAAAACAAAACACAAAGATCTTATTTACACTACCGGTCAAGGTTTTAATTTCAATTCAGTTCAATTTTATTTATATAGCACCTTCCACAATCAAAATTGTCTCAAAGCACTTCACAGAGACCCAGAGCCTGACCCCAGAGTAAGCACTTAAGGTGACAGTGGCAAGGAAAAACTCCCTTTTAACAGGAAGAAACCTTGAGCAGAGCCTGGCTCATATAGGGGACCCTTCTGCCGAGGGCCGGGCTGGGTGAAAGTAGGAAAAGGAGGAAGACAGGACAGCTCGGAATGGAGGAGAGGAGGATAAGGACATGCAGCATATAAAACATGATACAAACAGGGTTGGAAGTGGACAATGTTAGAGGGCCAGCATTTAGATTACAGAACAGTTAGTGGATACTGTGTGCTCAGCAGATTACAGTTATGATGGGAAACAGAGCAC
>JBBMJY010000004.1:12420661-12433031 GCA_037833715.1 Toxotes lorentzi
GAGAGGTGTGCAAAGGATCATGGGAAGTCCCCCAGCAGCCTAGGCCTATAGCAGCATAACTAAGGGATGGTTCAGTTGCCCAAGCCAGCCCTACTATGGGCTTTATCCTTAACTGTAACAATGTCTATAGAAATAATTGTGACTAACTATAGGTTTAATCATAACAACTAAACTTTTGTTACTGAAATTTACGTAGTGTAATATCCCAGTGTACTCTAAAATGAAAACATAAGATTCAATAAAAAAAAAAAGAAGGAAAAAAAGGAATCATGAAATCTTAGATCCAGAATTTAAACAAAAAAATCTGACTCCTCTAGCAGCTGAACACACCAAAGGTTTGTAGGTAATCAACAAAAGCTGGGTCACCTGTACGAATTTTTTTCATTTTTCAAGGCTTCATTTGAATTACTTCCGTTGCTGCAGGAAAACTGGAAGTTAGCAATTTCTTAATCCCTGAAAAAGCCCAGTTTTTTATGAAATCTAAATGATTTTTTTTTTAGTTTTTGGTGACCTTTTGAATTTTATTTATTTATTTACCTATGACACTTTACTGCTTACCTTTGTGCCATTTAAAGTTATTCATTGAACTTGAACTGCAGAAATTTTAGACTACCTGTATGAGGAATCAGAGCTTTGGCAGGTTTTTTTTTTACGCAGCGTTTCGGAAACTCAGCCTTTTTGTTGCTCTTCTCGTCCACAGGTACGCAAAGAGAACCAGTGGTGTGAAGAGAAGTAAAGTGGAAAATCCTGCCAACACTACCACACTGAAAAGGATTGTCCCTGCTAACTGGTTGCACTGGCGTTGTTCATACTTGTTAATATTTACATTTAGTATATTTAGGATCACACGCCCCCCCACCCCGTCCCCTTTCCTCAATTTCTGTATACCGACAGCATGACCATTTTAACTTGCCTGTGTGGTGTTATTAATTTAAGTAAAGAAGCTCTTTTCTGTTTCCACACACCCATGTGTATTCACATAAAATAAATAGTTTCATGGTTTCATGGCTTTGTACCCTTAAAGATTAGAAGACAGTCGTTTCTTATTTTCCCTATTATTAATTGCTATGGTTGTCTTTTTTTACTGGACATGTTTGTTTTCTTTTAGGTTAATTGATTGAATAAAATGGCTTTTTTGACAATGGAAATGAAAGGGTGAATATAATTTTTTTTGCCCTGTAAATGCATTTGTTCTGTGAAACCATGTTAAGAGAGGCTGGGCTGTTTTCAAAGTAAAGTGAGGTTTGAGGTGAAAAGGTTTGGTTTTTTTTTCTGCGTGATGTCCTTTGGACTTGAAGTACTTGTGTCTGTGGTCACACATTCCTAATTCATATTGTATTGAATAGGAAACTTCTCAGATAAGCTCTGATGCTGGCTTTTGGGATGGTCAAACATATACTGAAGGAGTAAATAAAACGTATTCAAAGGTTGGTGTCTGTCATTTGTGCTTTGAAAAGTACCAGTGCTATAATCATTCTAGACATGGGCGAGATATTCAAAACACTTTTAATACATAAAACAAAACAAACAAACAAAAAAAAAAACAAGTAATACATCAGAGGCGTTTGAAGCATAAAAAATACAAAAGACATGGCTGAGGCGTTCCCACTACTGACATGAACGCCCTCAAGTTAAAACAAGCTATTTCTAGCACAAGAGCTCTCTCTGCTGGAGGGAAACGGTTTTGCTGTACAAAAGCTCAGCCCACAGTCTGTCCACAGAGTTGTAAGCTGAGTCTGAAGCTGCAAGCAGAACAGAACATTAAAGCCTTTTTAGTCAAACTGTCTTCTTGTTACATTAAAGTTGGAACATGCACATGTTTGAGAACATAAGATATCATTTGAATGCTGCTGCAGTAACACTTGACCAAAAGTAAAATTCTGCACAAGAGGACAAACACAAAATGTATTGCTTTAAGAAACGGTGGAGCAAAAAGGTTTTTTAAAAGTTATTTTTTTCTTTTTTTCTTTTTTTTACATAAAAACATATAAAAGTTTAATTATAATAGGGAATTCCAACATTTATAAAACTTTACAACACAATGCAATATAATAGTACCCATTTGGTCTCAGATTAGTTCATGGAGCTGCAAAATGTTCAGTCAAAGGAAAACAGCCAAAAAAAATAAAAAAAATAAAAAATAAAAAAAAAACCCTCTCATCTTTTGTCAAGGGTTTCCCCATCAGCACAAACATCTGACCTTTAAAAAAAAAAATAATAGAAATCATGAGTTTTATACAAAATACCCCAAATTAGTAAGTGTAACTGTAAGAGTTGATAAAGCAAGAGACTGACAGCCTGAAAGTGCCTAAAAGAGATAATGTAACTTAAAGTGGGTATTTTCTCATGTATTATTCTGAGACTTTTCTTTCTTTTTTTTTTTTTTTTTTATTTAGTTGCTGTAAATCTATTTTTTTCTGTCGAAGGAGCTGCACAGGTATTTATAAAAATGTAATGAAACCGAAGTCAGACGGTAACAAAATGGCTGCTATAAAACAATCTGTCCCTCTTCAAAGCTGAGGTTGTGCTGGTCAGGCTGGCTGGGTGTTGGTCTCTGCTCCCCTCTCATGGGTTAATGGTTTGGTCTCAGTAACAGTGATGGATGCTGGGTAATATGTCAAAGCGGTAGCTGTTATGATATGTAAAAGAGAAAGAGGTGGCGGCATCTCCTTTGTTATTGTGGACCCCTACATGTGGAGGCAAACGTGTATGTAACACTGAGAATTTTCTGCTCTTACTGCTCATCTCTCCGCACAGTAAATCTGGCATTTTTAAGGTCTGTGTTGATGTGATTCATTGGATTAAGAGCTCATTTGCAAAACTTTTATGATTGTCGTGGGGGTCAAAGCACAGGGTCAGCTGTAAAACCAACAAACTGGACAAAAGACAAGAAAACAGAAAACAACAAACAGACCGAAAAAAACACCAAGGGGCTAATGAGTTATTTGTAAAATGGTTTCTCGGAGGCAGAGCCGTCCTCAAGGTAAAACTAATCACTTTAGCATTGTTTAACTGCAGCAGATGGAGCCAAAGAACCTCTGTTTTAGGCTCCAGTTTAATTATGCCCTCAGTGCAGGTCTGCCTCTGTATGACTGGAACTGTGTGGTCTGGAGCTGGCCAGGTTTCAGTCACAAATTCAGCCAATTCAGGGGCTGGACCCTCCAGACTTAGTCTTTGCCTTCTCTTCCAAATGACACAGTTTAGCCTCATGGGTAAATACTCTGGTGCATTCAGTTGAGTTTGGTCAACTTCCAAATCAACAAAATTTCCGAGTTCATTACCAAGAAGCTGTTCTCATACAACCACAAAATACAAAACTGGGATAACCAAATTAATGGTAACCAATTTTACAGCATGAACTGTGATGAACACATGATGTGTATACATTTCTTTTTGCACATTTAATAAATGGATTCTTTTCGCATCTTAAACAGCTGCTTCTAACGGTAAATGTGAACCTGGGACACTCGTCTGATTACCAGCGTGTCCACACAGTTCACCTCCTGCAGTGGCTTTTCACTGGTTTAGATCATGCTGTAGTCACAGATGAATCATGTATCTGGTAAATATGACGGGGTTATCTGTTTTTTCCAGTCTTTCGGGTTGACACAGATTTCCTGAATGCTCGATTAAAGAACTGAGCAGGTGAAGGAGGCTTTGAGAAGGACCAAGTCTTATTGACCTGTTAATGATGTACTTGGCTTTGGAGAAACCAGCCTCTGAGCTGAGACACAGCTAATACCTTACTGTGGGACAATCCAGCAGGGCAGATGATGGCTGTCACCGTGGACTGAAGGATGGCCCCAATCCTGCCAACCTCAGTCACTCTTTTTCATTTTTATTTTTTGTTTCAAATCTGACAAACGGTACGGATAAATGTGAGAATGAAGGGTGATCTAAACGGCTCTGGAGGAAGCTGAGGTGAGCAGGATCAGGGATGTGAGCGGACTGGAGTGATCACTGAGTCTCTGTTAGCACTTTGAGAGAAAGTCCTGCGGCCTTGGCAGCGGACAGCACCGCCGTCGAGCTGTGCGTCTGCTTGCCGGACAGTTCCAGGTGTGTGTGGGCGTGTTTGGTCGCGGGCTGCCGGAGGTCGCCGCGCTTGCCAGCAGACTGCTCCAGGGGCAAGCGAGTGTGCAGGCGTGTGTGCGTCGGCGGAGACAAGGGGAGGCGTGTCGACGGGGAGGTGGGTGGTGGGGAGCAGCCCGGGGAGGGGGGGCGCTGGCGCTGCTGCTGATAGAGAGGGTGGCGGGCGGGGGAAGAGGAGGGGGGAGAGTCTATAGCACTTAAATCTGAAGAAGTTGGGCTGGGGCAGCCTCCTCCTTGAAGGTAGCGAATGCACTTCTTTTTCCTCCTAGGAACAGTCAGAGAGAGTTATCTGTGAATAAAGTGTGGATGGTAAATGTCAGCAGGCTTCAGTGAAGATGCATCACTCACAGTGAGGTCAATGAACAGGGTGATATAATGCATGGTCATAATGAACAACAGAAAAGTATTAGTGTCAGTCTATGTGCATCCATAAATGAATGAGAACGTCCAAATCACCACAAATCCATTATGGAAATTTTCTTGAATTCTGTTTTCTAAATAAATAAGAACCCAAATTTGTGGTTTTTTTTGAAGATCAAAAAGATCGATGGAGAATTTTTGAACTTTTTTTTTTTTTTTAAAGTCAGGCTAGCCGTTTCCCTCTGCTAACAGTCTTTATGCTAAGCTAAGCTAATCATCTCCAGGCTCTCTCTTTCCTTTCATTAAAGCGAATAAGCATATTTCCCAAAATGTCGAACCATTCCACTCATCGGAAGGAATTTATATTTGTGTAGGTTAATGCAAATATCAGAGAATATTGATATTATTTGAGCAGGGGAATACCACTCAACTTTATGACTGAAATAATTAATATATTATATTTAGAACTATTCATATTTAATAATTAACTACTTAATCAATTTTTTAAAAAACAGCCTCATGGAGTTGACAGTGTCCTTTAACATTATAAGAACCACAAAGTAGTATTAAACGCACACAAGGTTTTTTTTTGTCCACCTCGTGTCCACCACACTCGTGGTCTGCACCAAACATATTGCATCTGTCTAATATGCAAACAGCAGTGACGTACTGTGCTTAGTGAGGTGTTGTACTTAAAAGCAGACTTGTGTACCACTGAGCGCAGCATCAAAGCAGTTAACAGGATCCCATGATCATTACCAGAATATGATATGAGTCACCAGGTTTAACCGCAAGGAAAGGCGCTAGGCCATACTTAGAGAGAGAGAGAGAGAGGGAGAGAGGGAGGAAGAATGCAACAGAAAGTGATTTCTAAATGTTAGAGTTCACCATCAAAAGGCGCCTGTTACCACATCGCATGAATGGAGAAAGTTGAAAGCAAATGGGTATGAGAACGCTGTCAAAATGCAAAGCTGCAGGGAGTGTGTATGTGCGTTGAGCTGTGGTGATAAGGATTTGCTCTAACCACACTCACCCCCCCCTTTGTTCTCTCAAACCGAAACACACACACACACACACTCTCAGATTTCCATGACGTGATGGTGGGGAAGACGACGGGGTTGCTACAGTGCTGTTGTGGTAGAAGCTTTTACTGCAGAACCACACAGATTCCTGACTCCTGCAGCGAAGCTGTCGGCTGTCGTCTACTGTAAATCCTGCTGTGACTAAAGCAGAGCAGTCTGAGGTAGTGACAGGCTCGCTTCTGATGATTTATATTGCACTGTTACCATGTTTCTGCTTTATTACACAGAAGGGAAGAACTGAGATTGTTGCAGTTTTGAGAAAAGGTCAGGGGAAGAAAAAAAGACTCTTGGATCAGTGTTGTCGCTGCTCATAAATAAATCTCCTTGTGCTGCCAGGGTACTTGATCCCTAAGTTAACACTAAACTCTGTAAACCAAGTTTCCTGCTTTACTTTATAACTCTGAGTATTCAAAAGTATTACTCCTATGACTCAGACTATCCCCACGCTCACAGTGTTTGGGAAAATGGGAAATTCCCAGCTTTAGTTCACAACTACAAACGAGAGAAACATGGTTCGTAGCACGATCTAATTTATTCGATTTAGCAACATCTGCTCCTGAATTAGAGCTTTAGCTACTACAATTCAAACCCAAAGGTTCAAACACTTTGTGAAACTTCACCTTTTACAACATGGTTACAAATTGGAAGAGAAGACATTTGATAATTTCGCTCCTCTGATATGTACCTAGGTATGTTTTTTGAGTACCAGGTTTTTTAAATTGAGTGGTATTCCCCTTTAACCACATTAACTTTACAGGGCCTCTGTGATGCACTGCATTGTAACGGCACAGCAGAATCCAAACCACCTTTGACCTTTGACGATGTCACAGTTAAAAGCGATGAAGCAGGAGAAAACGAGTTTTTGGAAATAGCTAAATAAATCTGGATCAAGTGTTTTTCTTCAATCTGTGAAACCTTGTTTAAAGTCAAAGGATACGTTTTTGGACCCGATCCTAGAACAGTAATCCTGACAGTAAACCTTTATAAAGTGGAGCCTGACTTAAAGTAATACTCTGAATCAGAAGAGAAGTAGATTAGTAGTAAGTTTGGGATGTTTTGATGCTTTTTAATCTGTGATACTCTGTCTATATTGTGGGTTTTTTTTTTTACTGCATAACTACATATTTATGGCTGTAATGGTTCTTTTTGGAGAGCAGCAAGTTAGTCACAGATAGGCATGCAGAGTTCGGGTTGGGTTTTCAAACATTTGCTGCAGGTGGAGCTGGTCTTGAGGTAGACATAATGTAAAAAGAAAAGGGCGAAGGGTAAGAGAGGAGGAAACTACAATTAAAACAGCTTGTGAATGTGATCAAGTTGAGGATATTATCACTACCTCCAGAGCAGCTCTGCCTGTGAGAAGCGTTTGAATAACTAAGACTGCATCGGACAGACTGATGAACAGATGGTTAGATGGGAAGAGACATGAGGAGTTTGATGGACAGCAGCAGTGCGGCACGATGGGGTGGGTGGGCGTGGATGTTTGGTACACACCTGCAAGGACCGCACCAGTCCGTTTGTTGGTTGAGGCCGAAGCGAGCCCGGCATTTCTTAGGAGAGCCCGGGTCTGAGCACAATACACAGCATGCACAAAACAAGGAGGAGGAAAAACAAAAACAGGGAAGAGCAGGAGAAGAAGAAAAAGGTTAGAGGGCGAGCAGAGAGAGAAGAGAGATAAAGACAGAAGAAGAGGATAAAAGAAGAAAGAGACACAAGAGCTTGTCAGGGCACGGGAAAGCACTGACAGGCCAGAGTCCGTTCACAGAAAGCCATTGAGTCAAACTGTTAGTAGCTGGTTACAGCACAGCAAAACATTAACGTTCACCAGAATAACCACACGACACAGACACCACTTAGTTAAAACATATACGTCAGTCATCCTGGAAACAGGCTGTTAAGGCATACAGAGACACAGATAAAGGACGGCCATGCTGTGGCACTCTGTTAGTACAGGATTTTATACGGTTTTCAGTCACTGGACACAGAACAGTCATAAACTGCTTAATCTTACGAGGTCACCATTCAGGAAATCCAGAATTTGTTTTTCTTACATTGGGCTTGTTGCTTTAGATAAATATTAGGATTCGGATTCAGATTTTGATTTGACAATCTTGGCATTTTCTGCATTTGTTTTCTAGGGCTTTTTAGGTTAGCGTTCATTTAGGCAGAGCGCTCAAACAGCATTTGGATCAGCTGCTTCATTCATGCTTCACCATCATGGCTGCTTGCCTACCAGCTGACCACTAAAAACATTTATATTTTTATACCAATCTCTTATGTGAAATACCAGAATTGTTTATGCCATTTAAGATTAGCATTGTTTTGTGCTGATTCACTTGCTCTGGATGATTTGTCCTAATGCTGGTTTCTGCTGCAGTGTTAGCATGAACACTCATGTACAGTATGTGATCGACCAAGGGCACGTGGAGGACTTCACTATGTGTGCTTTCCTCACTTAATTGGTTCAAGACAACAGGTGAGAAAATATTTTTGATTACTTTTACATGGTGAAGGAAAATGGAAAACTGCCTTGACGTCCAACTGACATTTTAAGCTTGAACCAGCTAAGATGAGGAAATAAAGTTTTGTGTGCCGGGGATTCAAATGTTTGTAATTGAGGTTACGTGGAAAGCAGAGTGGGTGGGTGGTTTGACGTTAGAGATACATCCTGCCTCAAAGACATCACGAATGTTGTGCTACAGAGCGCCAACGCAAGTTCAAGTTCAACTGAATTCTCCCAAATACTTGCAGGGTTGACACTGGCTATTTGTTTCCTCGCACTGAACTACGCTATCTGACAAAAGAAAGGTGAGATGTTTTGGCATTGGATGTTTACCTGTGTTGGAGTCCTGCTGCTTCTCCCTTTTTCTCCTCTTCTTCTTGCCCTGTTGGAAAAAAAAAAAAAGAAAATCCCACAAAGACATGAGTCTGGTTCAGCTGTTGAAATGACTGAAATATTATAAATTCACTGTCAGGGCTGGAAGTTATTAGCAGATTTTTGACTGTGGCTGATATATATCGAGTTCCTCTGGTTTGTCTCAAGCAGGGTAACATACTTTGACCTGCATAATAAATTTCTGGATTCCTCTTTAACTTAATATTCTTATTTATAACCCTTATGTGAAATGTCCCTTTGAGAGCGACGTTAAAAACAACTGGTCATGATGAGACCTGGTCCCACACTCTATTCTGTCTAACAGAGACCTGCACTGTATGAATAGCTGAAGTATCTTATGTGACATTATTATAAATTCACTATTGTAAATAGAAATTTGCAAAGAGCAGAAAACAGGCAACCATCTTCAGTACTTAACAAAAGCAAGAAGAAAGCAAGAAAGATCAAGAAAAAAAAAAACGAAAGAAAATACTTAGCAATACTACGGTCACTGTAAACACAATTCATGCAAAAACTGCTGAAAAGGAAATCTGAGACCCTCCGAAATTCAGTTTTAAAAGGCTTTTACACACTTTTGGATCATCTTAGACCCCCAAAGGTCTTGTTTTCATATTTGTGTTCATTTTGCATTGCCTCCAGGCTGACTGCACTGTGTAACTGTTGAGATAAACATCAGAGTTGTTCACACAGATCCAATGATGGTGAAGTGAGGCCTCATATTTGGGTGAGATGAAGGATGTGGGTACAGAAATCTACCGCCTACGCGTCAATGTCTGCCCTCCTCAGCTCGCTGTCAGCATTGTCTATGTGGTTACAACAACTCCTCTTGCAACTGCACCTCTCTGAAGCTTTATGTCTGTGGGCGTATGTGTAGAAGTGTGTGTCCCGTGTGTATGCAAACACTATATGTAGGTTTTTTTTTAGTGAGTCGGAGGAGAGACCCTCAACAGCTGCGGGGGCGATATGTGGAACTTCGCTTCCTGTTTTGCTAGTGGGTCCGGTCACTGTTCTGTTTTTTTTTTTTTTTTTTTTTAACCTCAGAGGTGGTGGGGAGTGAGTGAGTTCATGAAATACAGCAGACAATATTTTAAGCACAGGAACTCAACACTTGTCTATGTGCCGTTAACTTGTTTTTATTCTTTTGTGCTGTGCTTAAAAATGTACTCTGAAAAAAACTGTTTTATGCTTTTGCTCTTTTTGCATTCATGAATGATTGGTGGGACAATAAATTCACTTTGGCTGCTGCTGAACTATTGCAGAATGATCACAGGTCATAAAGCGTAATGCATTCCTGTCATTATCATCAGAAACAGCTTAAACATGCAGCACAAAGTTGGCTGCCCAATGTCCCTATAGTTAAATGCACTATAAGCAAATGCTTTACTTGTCAGTAAGCCACTAAGTGAGGATGATGTTTAGATATATAGTACACTGAGTCATAACATTTGCCTAAATGAACTAAGCAAACAGAATCCACAGTGTTATGCTGCGCTCAAAGCTCCATGCGTACAGCAGTAGCTCCTCCACCAATGATCACAGTTTACTAAAGCTCTGGTTTATAACGAATTCAGAACAGAACATGAGGATGTTTTTGATCAGTGATCTAAGAGATAACCCTCCATAGACAGGGTTGGGACTTTTATTTTGAAAAGTCTTGCTCAAAAACTCCCACTGTGCTGCTCTGTCAGCTACAGCATAGAAATGAGATAAAACAACAAAAGAAGAATGACAATGGAACTGAATCAGCGTCCATGTTTGTGACATGATGCGCTCATTCAGACGTTACAAACGTGTTATAAACCACAGCCCAAGCAAAGGGTAACCATAACTCATGTGCCATGCCTGACCGTGTACAGAGTTCAGCTCAGTCAGACACACAGAAACGAGACAGTACAGCAGAGAAAAGCGTAAACAGGTTACCAATCTGCCACATATCTAACGTTACTAAAAAGCAGCCAGCGTACCAAAGCTTTTGATTCACCTGATTATGACGCATCTTCCTTTTCTGAACAGAAGGTCTTCATACATTATAGGATTTACTTAAACATAAAATGAACTAATTACCGTGACAAAGGGCTGCTAAATTACTGGTAAATGTTGTGTCAAAAGGTTGACACAGTATGTGTCATTGTTGTCTGGCTATAATGATAAAATGAAGGTGCTACATTTTAAAAGGATGCCCACACAAAAAAAAGAAAAAAAAAAAAGAAAAACCAAGGCAGCGAGGCAGTGAGGCCAGCCATGCGGCCCTGCTCTCTGTTAGTTGAGCAAAACGGGTTGATTTATACCTCTGTGATTCAGTGTTCTACTGTTTAACCGACTAGTAGTCATAACCAACGTGCAAGACTTAGTGAGATGTATCCATAACTGACCGATCAGACTTTCTGTTTGCAGCTGCTGTTGCTTACGTGTTGTCTGTGGGGCTGATGCATGTGAGTCATTCAGATTTTTTGGAAGGTGCATGCAAACTATGCACAGGAGTACCCACAACCCCTTTCATGCAGCTCTTCACATACTCATTTTTTCCACCACAGAGGCATAAATCCACCATAAGATGTGTCCCTACCCAATCAGCTTTACTCTTTTCCCCTGCGACCCCGCTAAGGCCCGCCTCCTGCAAGAGTTCAACAGCAAACTGACAAGTGAGAGGCACATAGCAGCCCAGATACAGCACATCCCCAAAACATTAGACTAAAACACATGCACCACACAGGTTTGATTTGCCCCTGTACTGTGGGATTCTTATTTAATAAATCTATGCCAATCTATGCTAAGTGTGTCGTCATGTTTTATGTCTTTTGAGTGACATGTCTGGGAGCCAATAATCATGCAGGGTGTGTTGAGGCAGTAGCCGGTAGATGAATTACTTTATTTACCTACTAAGTAATTTCTTCAGCTCTGAGGTTTATTGTATTGATTCAGTTCTGTTTTTTTTTTGTTTGTTTTTTTCATCTTGGCTTTATTTACAGTTAATCAAACCAGAGAGAAAAGAAGTCGAGTGGTTGGACCGGTTCCTGGTGTTTGTTTCATTGTATGTTTTGTTCTTTTCAGAGCTTTTGACATTTGACCAATTTCTAAAAATTCAGCTTTTTGCTTCCAGGAACTGTTTAATGTCAAACTCGCCTATCAAGGTAGAAATAGCTCTCATTGCTTTCTCCTCCTTACTTCAAATGACAGAGTAAAATATGAGTATGAAAATCAAATATAAAAAAAAATTACACAATAACATAACATGCAGCTCAAACAGCATAGCTGAACAAACTATTATTTTTCATTATTTTGAGGGACTTTTTCTTTCGTGTTTTTTCTTTTATTTTGTTTATAACCTAATAGCTTTACATTGATATAATGGTAAATAATTATGTATATAATGTAATGTAACATCGTATTAGATTATCAAAAACACTACACATATTCAACTATTCTGCACTAATTACTTTTCTATTTTCTACAACCTCAGTGTTGTAACCATAGCAACCAAATGACTTCTTTACTCTAGAGATGGTTACTATGACAACCCAAGCACAAAATTCATGACTTTTCCACAGTTTTGCATAACAAAGTCAGCGTGCCTCCTCGACCTAAAACTTTTACACCTTCCTGGTTTTGTTTTTATAATGAGCTCAGGAAAATTGATAACATGTTTTTTTCCCCTCTTGTGGATTACACTGATGTAACACCAGGAGTTCTAATGGCAAACGTAAACATTCGGTGTGGGGGAAGAGGAGAAAAGAGGACGAGTAAGAAGAGGAAGTCCTTACGTAGTTGTCCCTGGCAGACCAGGTTGGGTAGAGCTGCATGTGGAGTTGTCTCTCCTTCCTGGCCAACTCGTAGTACTTGGCCTGTTCCTCCCGGGTCAGTGCATGCCACTGGAGACACACACACACACACACACACACACACACACACACACACACACACACACACACACACACACACACACACA
>JBBMJY010000004.1:12447843-12472524 GCA_037833715.1 Toxotes lorentzi
TGTTTTTTCGAGTTGTTGAGAAAAGACTTTTGTTTAGTTCCTTTTTTTTTTTTTTTTCACTTTATCATTTTGTTCTCAACCTCTTTCGCTACCCCCCCCCCCCCCCCCATTTTTAATCCATAGATGTAACTGCTCCCTAATAATGCAAAGTTTACAGTCACATGAAAACATTGGGTGGTAAAACAGCAGACAGTTGAGTTACGGTTTCTTGCACTGTTTCCATACGAGGAAAAGCGGGGATAGCACGCGCTGGACCCATTCATATGGGAGTCTGGCTCTTACTGTATCGGAAACTCCATTCTGCAGTCTCTGACACTACATATACACTTCACTAATAAACCACAGAATTGCATCAAATAATCACCAAATAAAAGCTACTTCTTAGTTTCGTTTCCTTCAATCGCTCGCTTAGCCACGTGTGTGCACTTTCTATTTCTCTTGCCTTGAATTTCTATCTCCTTTCTTTCTTTTTTTCCTTCTTCCCTGCTCTCTCTTTCTTTTTGGTTAAGTGACATTTAGACACTGGTATCACTGAACTCATTTCTGTCGCTGAGAGAACTGCCAATTCACCAACGCCAAGACAGCGTAGAACCTGTGTCCAACCCTGGCTGAGAAGACCGACCTGATGGAGGGTTGACTGATGAGTGCTGATTCAGCGTGGGTCACGGTGGGTCAGCGGCAAATGAAAACGGTAAAGGGTAAATGAGCTGCACTCATTTATGTAACTATTAATGTACATGCTGGTGGCCATGGAGCCAGGCGAGGGCCTGGCTATCTTGGGCAAGTTGAGGGTCACTGTCATGCGAAAGGACACTTCAACATGTGGACACCAGCTACCCGAACATTAACCTGCTCTACCTTCTGACCCACTGCGACTTGAGAAAGAAAGCAAAACTGTCAGCAAGGCTGAATCTGCCACAACATGTACATCTTAATACATTCAAGTTAATCATCTGTAGACCATGAATGTGTTTAATTCTATGAAAATCTGCCTCCTAGTTTTTGAAATTTTGATTTGACAGTGGTGACGATTTTGGCTTGTGATGCTGGTCAAAACGTGAAGGGGTCGTCTAATTTATGGTGAATCATCCTCTGGGGATCATGAATACATTCAATGAATTCAACAATAGGTGGCCAGTAGTGGAGATATCTTGTACTGGATAAAAAGTGTGAGACAGTCGGACACTGTCACCCTTTTAGCCCTGCCTCTGACTCTGGCAGGGCAAAAACTCTTACAGTGTTTAAATGTCGGGGTGTGTTTGTTTGTGACTTCCAAACAGAGCACTGTGTGTGTTTGTGTGTACAGTGCTTGCTAAGGAGAACCTTGTGTGTGCTGTTGCGATGGCTTGTGCGATTGTCACCCTAATTGTTTCCATCTTTGTGTGTGTGTGTGTGTGTGTGTGTGCGGCTGGCGGTCCCTTCAGAGGCGCAGGCCACTTCAGAGCAGTCGTGGGACCGCCACAGGCTGACAGAGCCGGTGCTGCCACTTCACACACTGTGTGCGTGCCTGAGTGTGTGTGTGTGTGTGTGAGGGGAGGAGAGATTAACAAATACCGTGTGTGTGTGTGTGTGTGTGTGTGTGTGTGTGTGAGAGAGAGAGGGGTTAAGAAATAGAAAAAGAGAGGAAACATGAATATGAATATATTGCATTTGTTATATTACATCTGTACTGTGTGTTTGGTAAAATGAGACAATGCTTGTATGTATGTGTGTGTGTGTGTGTGTGCTGCATCTGTGTTGATGTGATGAATGACGCGTCGACAGCACAAACAGATCGCAGTGTGTATGTGGATGGATTTCAGCAACAATGCAGCAGCTGTCTGGGGTATGTCTGTGTTTATTTGTGCATGTATCTGTGTGTGTGTGTGTGTATTCTTCTGTGTCTCCACGTCTGTACCTACAGTACAGGCATGTAATGTGTACATAAACCTCTTTTTTTTGTGTGTGTGTGCTTTCTCACCTGTCTTCTGGCTCATGTCTGTGGGCAGGTGTGGAGGACTCGGGCTGAAGTGGTCGTTGCTGTAGGGCAGGAGGGACGTCAAGTGGTGCATCCCGTGAGACTGCTGTACCACCGACACTTTGTTGGACTGTTAACATAACACAAAGACACAAAATTAACTTAGATAATGATGACTCTGTACAATTGTCTACATTTTGAATTGTTGAACTTAAGGGGTTGCATGTAGGTAAACGTATGAAAATAACCTTCAATATTTTTAGAATTTTAGCTGATTGATTTGTAAAGAAACTGTCAGGAGTCAATGATTTATTAGAATCAGTTGTATTGTTGTTTTTTGTCAGAAGCATGCGGAACCACAAATTAAGCAAAGAAAAAAAAAAGAATAAAAAAAACTTGTATTATTGTAATTCCTACGGATGTTTGGGACAGTACTTCAAGATTTTACGATCAGGATTAGTCACGTAGCTAAAAACTGCTGAACATGATCAAAGAACATGACAATAATGCATGTTTTTGTCTCAAGATGCATTCAAACAGACACAAAGATGAAATGATTTAGAAGAAAAATCTCAATTCTCTCTCTTTTCTTCACTTAATTGAATCACTGAGGTTTCAAGATGCAAGATTACGCAAACCCAAAGATGCCGATGTTAGTCTCTCAGAATGTTTTCTGCATTCGTCTACACTTGTGGGGAACATTTGCATTTGCTCACTGATATAAAAATCCAAGCACACACACGCATACAAGAGTGAAAGAACATTTTAAACATGGCTCGGAACAAACAGCTGGGCTGTACTTTGCTCCCTTTGGTTTTAGGTGGAGAAGGGAGCAGGAGGAGGAGGAGGAGGAGGAGGACCATTTGATCGATAAGCCTTTGATGATCAAGTGAGGCTGCGTGCGGGCTTGTTTGCTTTCATGTTTCTGTTTACAAATGGCTTTCAATAACTTACGTGAAATCTAGTTATTGCTAATGCTCACAGCATGCTGGCTGACATACGATATGTCACAGCGGTTTGCGATGTTGGAGGCAGCTAACCAGGCAGCCTTGGACAGAGTTACACTGCATATGTTCAGAACAGGCCGTGTGAGCGTGTGTGTGTGTGTGTGTGTGTGTGTGTGTGTGTGTGTGTGAGTGGACCGGGCACTATAATTGTTTCTGTGGGAGGCAAGTATAAATATGCGTCTTTCATTGCAAGTGCGAATGCGTGTTAGTGAGTAGGCGGATGTGTATGGAGGGATATATTTGTGCATGAGTTACTGTGTGTGAGTGTGTGTGTGTCTGCAAACTGTATTAAGTCTTCAAAAGAATGAGAAGCTGATTTTCAGGTAGATGAATATTTCTGACGTAAGTGTTATCTTATTTTGTACACTGAGATGGACAAACCTGTGTGTGCGTCTTATGCTATTTAGATGAGAGTGTGTGTGTGCGTGTGTGTGTGTGAAACATCAGCACTACAGAGAAGCAGATCTGGTGCTACTTGCTCGGCATCCTGCTGAGTTACAAAGTGAATACCTTATCACTTAAAGGCAGAGCTTCCACACACTACACTCCACATTAACACACGCGCGCGCACACACACACACACTTTCAACAGCTCCTTTCCTATCAATCAACATCTTAAACTCTTACTCACTGACCAAACACACACACACACACACACACAAACGGACTCTCATGTGTATGCTACACGGCTAGCTGTGGAGCTAAGATCAAACTGCTAAACCGCTTTTAATGTTGAGACACATGAAAACAAAACGCGCTGCCTCTGTACCGGAGAGCCAAAGGGTGGGAGGTGTGCGGGTACGGGAAGAGGTGCAGGCGAGGAGGTGGTGTGCGAGCAGGGTAGAGGAGGTGGTGAGGTTTAGATGAGGTGGACTGCATTCATAATAACCTGAAGAAGAAGCAGAATCAGAGACGGAGGAGAAGCCTTGTGGTTTTTAGGAATAAACCAAGAATATGACTGAATGGCCCTTTGGCCCAATGTTAGCAGATCATTGCTTTACCTATGAAAACAGGTACCCCACTAATTCTTTATGGTCATCACAAACTCACATACTGTGGACAGTATGTGGCTGTGTGTATCTACTTTACTACTTTACTACTTGTAAGTGTTCACCAGCCTACTCAGATTGGTTGTAAGAAAAAAAAAGGAAGATTTAAGAACTGGTCTTATGAGGTTTAAAAACCAAAAACCAAAACACATACACACTTTGCTTGGTCCAAACAGAACTATATCCATTAAAGCTTGCATTTAGTTACCCTGAATGCTGATTTTAGCAAACCTCAGGCATGTTAAATGTTAAAATGATGCACAACATGTCCAGCCTTTGAAATGTAATGTGACTGTGGAGCTGTTAGACTGCTGCTTTTTATTCGAATACTTGGCTCATTGTAGCTGTGGCGTAAGTTGTGTTTCAAGTTAATTTTACCAATTTAAAAAAAGGGTAGCAATTGCCAGAATTTAATCATGGTTGACTTTTGTTCTCATCACTTAATGCCTAAAATGACCAACCAGTCTTAAGATTTCAAGGTTTTATCAATAGTATTTTGTCTGCAGTTTCCCTTATTGACTTGTTGCCTTAGAGCAATTTCATTTCAACTTCCATACAACATTTTGCTGTTGATTGTCACCACTTGATACAACGCAAATCAAAGAATTTTCATTAGAAATCTGCTAACGTACAGAGTCACATAGCTCTGTCCTGGGAAAAGGAAATGATACATTTTGTACATTTTCAGCAGTAGCAATGACATTTTTCAGGGAAAATCCCAAAACTGGGTATCAGCACTGAGCACCATCAGAATGTGTGTGTATATAGAGGTTACATGACATTAAAATCTTGCCTTGAAAGAAAAAAAAAAAAATCAGCATGCTGAGAGATGTGCAATAGAGCAGATGTGAAGCAATCTAAGCACATACAGAATATACAAAAGTGTGAATTACTGCACATAAACTGCACGTGCTTAACACATTGTTCATAGTCTTCATGTACAGACACACGCACATACACCTATTCCGTTTCTCGACAGGTTCTGCACATATGGATGCAAACGCGCGCACACATCTGCTAACAGCCTTCAAAAGTAGCTGTGGCTCGGTTTCACGTGCTGAGGTTGATGTAGCCGTTTTGCTGTAACATTATAGCCGCAAAATCGTCCATTTATGTTTCCTCTCTTCCTCGGGGTAATTAGCCGGCCTTGAAGTGGCTTTCGCTGCGCCTTCCTTTTTTTACACACACTCAGGGAGGCTGACTGAGAGCACTCATTTAACCCATAATTATCAACCCCTCTGTATTTAAAAAAAAATCCCCCCCTCACACACACACACACAAAACTTACACATAATTAACCTTAGCTGGAACTGACGAGTGTGTACATGCACGAGTGGGACACACGCACACTTGGAAAAGATCAAATTACACTTATGGCATCTTTAAATCAGAAACACGCAGCTATGTTTTTGGTACAAAAGAAACCAGAAGAGTTACACATATGTTCAGGTGCGATGGTGTACACACACACACATACATGCACATGCATATACACACGCGCACACAGATGAGGGAGAAGTGCTCACTCACCCTTTAATTTGCTGGAGTAGAGTTACCCACCCTTGCAGACTGACATAAATCGTCATGGAATAACTTCATAGTACAAATCAATAGTAAATACAGGGTTTTTAACTGTGACCAACTAAACCTTGATTTATTTATTTTTAATAGGAAAATAACATGCGTCACTGATTTTGACTTTGATTTGATTTGATTTGATTGTGACTCAAGGCCAAAACATGCTCTTTAAGAAGTGTTGTTAGGACAGTCTGAGCGGGGTGAAAATGTCTTTTCCGATGGAAGATCTGTGTCACCTTATTTTTGGAAGTTTCTGAACCGAACGATAAGGCAGCCACACCCACGTTCTGCAGCGACTGGCCAGGTAAACACAGCCGTGAAAATGGGCAGAGAAAATTCCACAAATTCCTGTCTCTCTACATTCCCTCATAATCTGTATTTACTGTTGAGTTGCTGAGTTGAGAATTTGCCAAAGATATTACTGTGAGAAGGATAAACACCACCCTGAATGGCAACGCAAGTAACACACACCAGCCATGTTGAGTGGCATGACATCTTTTGATGGCCAATAGAACACATAGTGAACACACTGTAGAGAAAACAACACAGGGGCATGTCATGGTGCAGAAGCACACATCTCGATGCTGCTGGTGGCGTTTATATGTGCGTGTGCTGCCCTTAACGCACAAGTATATGGTCATTTTGGAAGGTGTCGTTTTCTGTGGTGTTGCAATGGACTGTCAAATTGTTCCTTTTATTTATTTTTGTCAATTATGTGCAAACTAGAACAAGAAAAGGAAAAGGAACAAGATGCTCAAATTCTCAAATTTCCAGTGATCAACAGCTGGTGGCGGTAATGTACAAACAAATAAAGGTGCCAACACAGGCAGCGAACAAGAAGATATAAACAATGCAGAATTCATTTATTTATTTATTTTTAAATCCTTTTGCCAGTGACTTATGTGGAAAGACCTCAAGAACACACACAATCCGCTTTAAAGTGAAACACTGCAGGTGAATGTAACTTTGTTTTTAAGACACAACAATCACGAGTCATTTTTAACTTAAGTGACACAATGTCTAGAAAAGAAGAAGAAGCCATCATTGTTGTTACACACTGGCAGTTGTTTGACACTTTAAACACCAGCTACATTTATAGAGTCACAGTAGACCATATGTCACCTTACATACATACATACATCATGTTAGAAGCCTCACACACGACGCCCACTGTCAAATGCCAACCTCAGCAGCGCTGCATAATGAATCTCCTGTTTGTTGATTACTTCAAAGATCTAATTACTTCAAAGATGCGATTACTTTAAAAATTCCAATTAGATATCAACACCTTTTTAAGTGCGTCAGGAAATCGTAAATGTAGCCCTCAGTTCCTCTGTAGTCTCATTTCACTTGAAAGGCCTTTGATTTATCAGCATATTGTTGCTGCCTTTTATCTCCACTCTATTTGAACAGAAATCTGCTGCTGAATAAAAGAGTTAATGGGATCCCAGACATCACTTGTTTGGAATGATGCCCTCCACCTTGACCCTGACACGCACACACTTATACGTATGCATTTCACATACACGTGCGTGCAAAGAAACGCAGTTGCATGCTTACGAGTGAACACACACACACACACACACACACACACACACACACACACACACACACACACACACACACACACACCTTCATTTAGAGGATCTTATGCTGATAAAACACCTCTAATGTATTCTTTAGTTTTCAGATGACACACTAAGTAGATCCGTCTCTTTTCATATCTGAAGCGGAAATTAAAGCGTCCTCTCTTTTGCCCCCCCTCCCCTCCCAACAACCCAGAGTGCTTTTGATTCTAATGTCTTTAATCTCACATTTCACGGAGATGACACATTAAAAACACTCATTCACTCTCTTTCTTTCACAGTCGTCCTTGCCCTGGTGTGACAGAAATAAAAAAAAATAAAAAACTTGGACAGTCGCTGGGAATTAATGGCGCATTCACCTTGGCTGTCTGAAATCCTTTCAAGTGGCAGCAATCAAACTGCTTTGCAGGAAAGAGGTTTTTCACAAAGAGATCTGAGCATGACGGCATCATGTTTAGTCATCAAATAAATCAAGATTGCACTTAATAAACTGTCCTTCACAGACAAATGAAAACAACAGTTCATATCATGTTCTAGTTTGTGAATAAAACCGGGTCTGTGAATTAACACAAATTACAACAAATGTGCCCTTTGAGAAATAAGGAACTGGTGCCTCCTTTTAAGGAATAATTGCTTTGCCTGTGGTGCAGCTTGAAAAACAGTGAAAATTTAGGGGCCAATCTAATACTTTTGCTTACAAATGCTAACAGCAGGAATTTTTCTCGTTTCGAGCAGTTCAAACTTAAGGTAATTCGCATTCCTCATATTATATTCTCAGTGCCATTTCTACCTTCTGCAGTTTTTGAGCACTAAATTCAAAGCGACTATGAAAGGTAAACTTGTCACGAAAGGTTTCCACCTAATGAACCTCTTTTCCCCCAGATTAACTAAGATCCAAGTGAAATAAAATACTGGAGCAGACAAAAAATATAAATAAATAACCTTTTTAACTAATCCTTTTTTCACATCAAGTTTTAATTCTTTAATCCTTACGTTAGTTACCATGTGTATCCTCAGTTAAATTCTTTATCTGCTTCTTCGGATATTTCATCTCAGCCCTCCTTGTCAAGCTTGAATTTCATACTCAGGCCACATGTGCTGATTGTAATAACTGACATTTTTATGCATTATGCAGGTGTGAAAGAACAAATTAGACAAAGTCGACTAGGGCAGAACGTGGACTTAAGGAGCTATTCAGTGGAGAAACTGACGAGAAAATGGTTATTTTGCACAACCTAAGTGTTTTTTCTCTTTGTAAAAGTAGTGACTGTCAAATGTCAAGGTGGCTGGAAGTGGAATTTTCCTTTGTACCACATCAGTCATCATTAAAGGACACAAATACATTGCTCTTAATACATTAATGCTTCCTCTGAGAGGTGAGAGGGCAGGGTCAGCCTCTTGAGTGTTGAATAACCTCATACAAACACACATATACATACATTTATATATGTACAGTATATACACAGGTCTGTGGGTGAATAGGAGGGAAAAAAACCTCTGAGTCTAAAAGTGCGGTAAAATTCCCCACACCTGCATTCATGAGAGAAAACTGCGAAAAGAGAGAGTGAGAGACACAAAGATAAATACAGAAAGAGAAAGAAAACATGTGAGTAAGAGGGAAATATGAGGCAGCAACTCCTTGCAAAGAAAAAGGCCGGAGAATCTACGAGCATTTGATCCCATGGAAACTCCTGGCCTAGATCACACTGATATTGCAGTGGTGTATTGGTATTAGATTCAGCCTGATCTGACTTTATCGATGCACAGAAAGGGAGGCTGATGTATAGAAAGGGCGCAGCTGTGTGAAATGCCTGAACTGCTTGACATTGGGTAGACCAATCTTGAAACTGTCCTGTATGACTAAGAAAACATAAATACGATTCTGAAAAGAAAAGGTTTCTGTCTTTGCTGAGAGGAAACAGCTATACAGCAAGTCATTTGATCTCTGAGGATGAAAATTTTGATCAATTGCCAGGAAACCTCTTCAATTTTGTCTGCAGAGAGAGAAAAAAACAAAAACATATATGTGTGGAGAATTTACATACAGGAAATGCAGAACATTTAAACCTATTTTGTCCTTGTTCATAACTGCATTATGAACCACATTTCAAAAACAATGATTTCACTTTTAGTTGTCAAAAATTTCAGCACGTTTACTTGAGCAGTAAAACTGAAAGAATTGCATACTGTAATTCTTCAACTAGACCGCTTGTTTTTGAGAATGTAAAAAAAAAAAAAAAAAAAAAAAAAATTCTCCTCTGCTGCTGCTCCGTTATTGTTCAATTCAATAAACACAATATGACTCAGAGACTTCCAAAAATTTCCGCTGTCACAGTAGACTAAAATTTAAGCTGAAGCTGTACAGATAACCCTTTCTAAACATTATGTTCATTTAAAAAAAATTGCGTTAGTAAATAGGCTTTGTAAGAAATGTAACGCTCTGGATTAAATTTTTTTTTTTAACATACGGAGGAAAAGTTTCTATTGAACGCATCTGCAAACTGTTCACTGCCAATACAAAATGTTCATATGGAAAGGTTTTCATGGCTATGTTCAGGCAACTCAAAGCACTTTGTTTAAGTTTATAAAAAGATCATGGTCAAATATGGTCAAATACAGTGAAATCAATGCTGACTTGAAGCACGAGGCATTAGCATTTTCAATTTTTTTTTAAATAATAATAAAAAAAAAACCCATAATCTTTTCCTAACATTAACCAAGTGTCTCAGTGGCCTGAACAAAAACATCACACGTAGAACCCTGTGTCAAAACCTTGTGTTCAGTACATCCACAACTGCTGCATCCTCCCCACTGCCCCCCGTACCACCAGGTTGACCTGCCTTGACCGTCATGACCCCCCACAGCCCGCCCCACCGCAGCAGTCAGTCTTGAATACTGAGTAGGTCTCCCAATCTGGAAGTCATTGCCTTCTCCAGAGTCAGGAGCCCAAAATGAGAGCCTCTTAGTTGGAGGTTTGGGCAACATCAAAGCTCAGGCAACCATAACAACGCGGCTATGTTTAAAAAAAGGGCCAAACACCCCCCCCCCCAACAAGCCCGCCCACTCCCCAATTCCAAACACACACACATACATACACACACACAAACACATGCTCATATGCCTGCATGAATGCATGTATGCAACGACACGCCCAGTGGTGTGCATGCAAACACACACACAAGTGCATGCACACAAACACACACCATCGTCCACTGCTGCCACACACCACTGGAACATCTGGGCCGTGGCCATGATGAATCAGTAACCACTGCTTGTATCCAACAGAGAGAAGCACTTTGTGTGTGTATGCATTACTATGCATCCTATACCCAACTATAATCCACAGAGAGAGAATGACTCCAGCTTTTACTCCAGATCATGTTTTTTTTTTTTTTTTTTTTTTGCTTGTCAGTACAGAAACAGTGTGAATGAATGTCAAAGAAGGCTTTGCAACTAAATCTAAACATACATCGCAAAATCAAATTTACAGAACAAGCAGTAATACTTATTTTTACTACTACTAATTATAATGACATAGCAGAGTCATAAGGGATGGCAGCAGTAAAGGTAATATTATCATTATTATTATTATTATTATTATTATTATTAATAATAATAGTCGTAGTCGGAAAATAGTCAAAACAATATTTGTTTTGCAGACTCGCTGAGAGGCTGCAACCTTTAACCTCTTTGTGTTCATTCATTTTTCACCTTTAATTACTTTTTCATTCTGTCTGATTCCTGATTTTGCTAGTTCCATTTATAGCACTGCCAGTAGCGCTGTAGCAGTAACAGTAGATCTGGTGGTGTTAGCAGTTGTTAGCGGAAGTACTGACGAGAATTGAGAGGAAGAGTGAAAAGAGACAGGAAAGAGTGAAAAGAGATTCACTTTTCATACTTAATCTGACATCACAGCTCAAGCTCAGTGTGGTAAAAAAAAACAAACAGAAAAAAACCCTCTAAGCTTTTTTATGTGAGACGACTCTTCTCTGCTGCAGCTGGCTCTGGAGCCATGGATATGACTGGGTGCAAAATCAAATCCAACCAGTGCAACGGCATTTAGAAATGAGTTATCACTCTCTTAATGAGTGGACGGAGACAGACAAGCAGGCAACTTTCTCTTCTAGACTGCGGTGACGGTTTCACTCTGCAGAAATGACCTCTAATGATTGGTCCTAAAGAGAGCTAATTAATGGTGTACTTGTTTATTTCTATCAAGACGTTCCACAATTAACAACTTGTTTGTGACATTTGGGCAATCATCTGCAACAAAAATATTGACAAAGGGAGTCGAGAGGAAATGAGGCGACCACAGATGACATAAATCCTCTTTGAGACACACTTCCTCCAGGGTTTGGTTTATTCAAACAATAGATACTACGACCACTTCAGGCCACATCCATATTTGTCTGTCTTTTGGGAGCCAGTTAGCAGAAGCCAAAAAATCTGGCGGTTTGATAACAGCATTGTCCAAAAGGCACCGAGGGCCCGCCATGGCAGAAAAGGCGTCTGTGTTTGCATTTATTCTCAGACAAGCCTGCAGGGATTGTTTTCAGTGTGAAATGTCAAACTTCCACAACTGTGTTTATCTGACCTGATTTATCTGGTGGCTGCGGTCTGGGATAAAAGTTTTACCCAATCAGCTTGAAGAGGGGAAAAAAAAATAAAAAAATAAAAGTGACCTTTTGGTGAATCTCCTCCTACCAACTGTACTGTATGAGGGAAGGAGACACCAGGCCTTAGAGCTTTAGTTTTTTTTTTTCTCTTCTTCTCAAAGATCCCCAATGTGATTGCGATCCCATCCGCAGGTTATGTGGTCCCGTCCCCTGCTGCGATGACTGAGTGTGTCTACCGCTCAATCATTGTGAAACTTTTTCTCTACGGCTGCCGAGGACAGCTTTCACTCACCAGCTCAGCCTAAATACCAGACCATGCGCCCAAATGGGAAATGCCGCCACACATTAAAAAAACCCCTGCAGTGACGAGTTTCTTGTGAGACACTATCTATTTATTACACAAATATGGCTGCCAAATACCACAATAAAACAGTCACACAGGTCATAGTTAAAGCACCTATTTTTTTTTCTTTTTAGATAGAGATTTACACTGATAACTCGTTTAGCTCTTCTTTGTTTTTTTGTTTTACTCCCATTGGGAAGGATTTTATTTAGAAGTAAATAAAAACAAATATCCATTACAAAATACAGCTACCAATTGCATTGAAACGCACAGCTATGGTACGTACAATGAGTCAAATTTGGAAGTAAGCCTGTAATATCACGATGTTGATGCATCATTTCATTCAGTTCATCGAGGAAAAATGACAAATGTTTGTTTGAGCTTTTCTGGGTATTATATTATTTTATTTTGAGTATCTTTGGGCTTTAGACTGTTGGAAGGACAAAACAACAAGACTTTTGAGGACAATAATTTGGGTGGTTTGAACTTGTGTAGGGGTTTTCTCATCATTTTGTGGTCTAATGACTGATCTATTAATTTAAAAGAGAGCTGACCGATTGAACGTGGAAAAACATTATGCTTTTCCTTTGTTACATTTCCAAAATTCAGTATGGTGTTTGCTCATCTGGCAAAAAGGCAACAACAATTCAAAGAACGGGTCCCTGCACACTGAAATCATGCCCCCAAAATACAGCGAAGATGTTTACATCTATAAATGTTTATCTTTATCAGCACGAAAAGCTTCAAATAAAAAGCAAAATACACAATTTACTATCCAAGCACCTTTCAGAAATGTTATTAAAGAGCACCTGTCAATGTATATGTTTTTAAAAAGTACATGTGCATTGCTGTTCCGTTTCCCTGCATACAGGGTAAAGTGCACGTGCATAGGACTCCGATGTTGTTTTGTCTGCGTGTTTGCGGCAATCAGGGCGTTGACGTGGTGGTCGTACATGGCTGACTCTACATGTAGGCCAACTGTTGTTGAGTCAAGTTTTGGGGAAGCAGACAGCTCAATTAGCTTACATGCTTTCTGCCCCCTGGGCCACCGGTTCACCTCACATGCACGGTGCTTTCTGTCTGATCTGCTGCTTTGATGTTTGTATCAAAATAACCTCATCCCTGGGTGTTTGTGTGTTATGGGAGCATTGAAGGCCATGCAAAAGAAATACCTGGGGGGGCAGAGCGTGATGAATGGCCTTAACGTCCCCGAATTGAAATAGGAATATTTTTTGGATACGGCTTTTTATTAAATTTGCACACACAGATAAGGTCTATGGTGCTGTAAAAAATATTAAAGTCAATTTGCTTTTTTGAAAAGTGAGATTTTTTTTTGCACGAATTTGCATTTAAGTTACAGTTAAGTTTCCATCACTTTTTAAAGAACAAACTCGTTAAACAAACCAAGCCAATGAAAACATAAGTCCTGTAACTGTTCTTTATCATTTCTGATTCTTTCCATCATGTATAACTTCTTAAGAAAAAAGGCAACAGAAATTGTTAAACTGAGAAAAAAAAAAACCATTGAAAGTCCTGACACTAGAGGAGGTCATAAGGTCAATTTCCATGACATGTTCAAGGGTACTCGAAAGTGCTGCTGATGTGTAAACTTTATGCAGCGATTTGAACTCTCACTCTGTGTGTCATATAGTGTGTGTGAAGACACTACAACAAAGCCACAGTCCATTCCTTACTCAACACTTGTGGAGGCAGCAATTAACAGTTGTGACATCAAAGGACTGTGAAAACCATCTTCATTAGATTATCCTGCTTCACTACTGACGGAATTTTGAATGAGTACAAACTGCGGCTTCAACAAATGATTATTTCCACGATTCATTAATCTGCTGATTATTTTCTAAATTCATTGATTTATGAACAAAATGTCAGAACATAATGAAAAATGCTCATTGAAATGTTACACAGGAGGAGATGATCAGTTTAGATAACTTTATTGTTTCAGTCCAAAACCCAAAGATGTTCATTTTAATATTAAATATCCCAAAGAAAGAATTAAATAAAATTCACATGTGAGAAACTGGAACTGTGTTTTTGCTTAAAAAAAAATGAAAAATCATGATGAAAGGTTTTCTTTTCTGTCAATCAACTTAGTTGTCAAGGTGTCATTGTAAGACACTACTTGAAGAGGCAAAACATATTGCAAAGAACAAGCAAATATGGCCGCCAATTTAGGAGGAAAGAGGGATGAGAAAAAGGCAGGAAAGTCAAACACAGCCAGAAAACACACAAACCAAGAGACATATACACAGTCTGGAAGAAGCGAGTCATCAGATGAGATCAGGCACAAACCAGAGCCCCGAGGCCGCTGGCCAATCAGCTCATTCCTTTCATCGTCTCTCAGAGAGATCAAGCAGTCCGACTCTGGACCATTTAGGGAACCATCTTTCAGCAAAGATTACAGTTGTTGCAACAAACACGTCTTGAGAACCGGTTATTTATCAGCTCTGATGACCAGTGTCCGCACTGAGAGCTGACACAAAACACGTTAAAAGTCCCCTCAGAAGCCTTGATGTGTGCCGACGCTATTCTTCATTTTGTGGGGACAGCAAAGCAACGACCTTTGACCCTTGCAGGTTTCTAACTGGCTGAAGACCAAAGATTCACCATTTTCTGGTTTGAATTCAGTTTTTTTTTTTTAATTGCTTTGACTTTGCATTTCATCTATTTATCATTTATTCTTTAAAAAATTGTGACTTTCTGTAAAAGTTGGTCCTTCAGAATATTACTTTATGGCAGAAAAGAAAACTTTAACCCTAAAGAATCACTTTTTATACAGAAAACGTAGGTAACAATAGGCAACTCAGTATTTTCCAAAAATCAATGAAAGGTTTTAGAGATTCAAGGTCTCTGATGAACAGAGAATAGACTCCCTGATCAGTTGAGTATTTAATATGTACAAATGACTTATTAATATATTTCTTAGCGTCCAAGAGTCACAGCAGCAAACTGAATAATTGTTATGTGTCCTTTTTGCTTTTCACACTTTTCCTGCCAATAAAATAGACTAGAG
Source organism: Toxotes lorentzi (assembly GCA_037833715.1). Taxonomy (NCBI): domain Eukaryota; kingdom Metazoa; phylum Chordata; class Actinopteri; family Toxotidae; genus Toxotes; species Toxotes lorentzi. The sequence continues at coordinate 12,463,011 of JBBMJY010000004.1, forward strand.
CAAGCGATCACTACGAATAGATGTGGAGATGAGATGGAAGAAAGGAAAGAATGAGTGAAGTATGCCTGCATCTGACAAGTCTTTTCATTCTTGATTAATCTGCTGATTATTTTCGCAAGTAATCGTCCAGAAAACTGTGCAAGATTATGAAAAGTAGCACATAGTGACAGAACCAAAGCTTCAGCCAGCGAACTGTGATTATTAAGTGATTATCAGAATTGTTGCTGATTGACTGATCATTTTATCTCTAGACTGAAGAGTAAAAAGGCACACAATCAGAAGACCAGGAGAGAAGAGGAGGTGGATGGATGAATGTGGAAATAAATGAGTAGAGGAAAAGGACAGAGAGATGGACAGATGGATGGATGGAAGAGTAGAGGGAGAGGTGCTCTGTCTCTCTCTCTCTCCTTTCATGTTCTAATTTATTCTGTCTGATTAATTCCTTTTACCCCAGCGGCTGGAGCGATTCCTCTGGATGTGAGGCGTGCCCCACCTCCCAGCAGCCCCTGCTCACTCTCTCTCTCTCTCTTTCTCTTTCTACTGTACCCCTCTTCCTCTCTCAGCCCACCTGCTGGGCTGGTCCCCTCTGTACATGCCGTGCAGCGGTGAGGAAACAGAGCAGGCATGCTGTAACCATGGTAACCATAACACAGCTTCCACCGCAGGCCGCAGAAAAGTCCCGGCTCTTGATCTAAGTCGCCCCACTTATTTCATTCGCACGGACAGAACACAAACTATGAAAAAAAGCATCATGGGAGCTGAGTTCAGTAATTAAAGGTTCAGTTCACCTATAAATTACAAAAAAATAAAAATAAATAAACTTGGTTAAACAAACAAGGCTTTAATTTGTCAGTCCTGTGACAAAATACAACCTGTGTTTTTGGAAACTGGCCCTTTAAAACTGCTCTTTCTACCCACAGTCTTCGAAAGAACCACAACCATGTCGCGGTTAATCAGTTATTCCACTGATGGAAAATTAATCTGTCACTATTTTGATAATCGATTAATTGTTTCAGTTGTTTTTCCAAGTGAAAATGGAAAACACTTCACTGTTCAAGCTTCTGAAATGGAAGAATGGGGGAAAGACATCTGAGGAGGTGACTTTAAGCTTTTTTCACTGGCATTCATATGCATTTATCCAGTTTTCTGATGCTTTATAAGATCAAAGCATTAATCAATTAAAACAATCAGATCAATTGATAATAAAAAAATAATTGTCTGTTGGAGCCTTTGTCTGCTACACTGGTTATTTTTCATCAGCAGAATCTCCATTTGTCTCCCCAGAGGCTTTTTCAGCTGCCTTTTAGCCAAGCATCCAACCTCAAACCAAATCAAACACAATCATATCCTAAGTGACTGAATCAGAAGGCAAGAAGTTAAATATGCAAACCACGATCATCTGTGACCGTGGCGACCTGTCCAAACAGGTGCCACTGTGATCGCAAAACTGTGTCCATGAATGTTATACTGCATTTACTCAACCAAAATAAACTCAAAGACTTTTAAAGGACACACACTTTATCGCTTCTGAGAGCGTGTGTAGTCATGTGTTTAAACGCCTTAGAAAAAAAAAAACAAATTGAATGTTACTCCTTTCACCAGAAGTGAACGCTTTCAGCCAGAGAACCTCAGATGGACTTGAAAACTATACTCTGGAGTTTCGTCCAAACACCTGGAAAAACAGCTTTGGTTTTCCTCTCGACTCTCATTTATCGTTATAAGTTGTTGTTACCACAAGTGGTTTGGCTTGGTCTCAGGGGGAATATGATGCTTTTCTGTGTGATGGATAACGCCTGCAGTCAGTTACTGTTATGCAGCTGCATCATTGTCCTTGAGCAAGACACAGAAGCCCTGAAGTTAAAAAAAACCCAAAAAAACTCAAAGTATCTTCTTAAAAATTTGATTTAGTTCCTTCAGGTCATCCTCTTAATGACTGTAAAGCACTGACAGTGTGACTTAATACAATCTGTAAAGTCTCTTTTTCTCTTTTTTTTATGAGTAAACCTGTTAAAATTTAGGGTTTCAGTGAATTTCACCCTCGAAGCACAGTGGCTTTGACTTGTGCTCACAAATTTGATCACATAATATCCTCCCTATTCTATCATCCCTGCCTTAGCCTGGTGTGTTTTCAATCAAAACAAAGCAGAAACGCCATGAACATAATTTTAATCTCTCAGTTCAATGCTGGGATAATCTCTGTGAATTGAGTCCAAGCCATGATGGTGAAACACATTCCCTTTTTTTCTCCCTCTCTCTCTCTCTCTCTCTCTCTCTTTCTCTGTTCGATGCTGAGAGATGCACTTCATGTGCTTGGCAAACATCCTCGCTGTAGTTTGACTGGCTTGAATTATAGATAGGAGACGTGAGCCACCCGCTGCTTGTTTGTTTGTTCAAGACTTTGAGTAGGCAGAGGAGAGAGAAAGAGAGAGAGAGAGAGAGAGAGAGAGAGAGAGAGAGAGAGAGAGAGAGAGATGAAATAGGATAGAGAGTGCAGAGGGAGACGGAGGAGATGATGAATAAAAAGGAGAGGAAGAAAGAGACAAAAATAAGAAGAGAGTGGCTACAGAAAGCAGAAAAAGCAGAAAAAGCGATGCAGAGAGATTAAGGAAGAAGAGGAAAGAAACTCAGAACAAGACGGCAGTGAAAAGGAGAAGAACCAAATCCCAAGAGAGCTTGTTGAGGACTTCAGGAACACTGTCAGGGTTGGGTGTTTGGATCCACCCATGGCCGTATGCACACGTTTCTTGGTACCAGGAAACAACTGGGGAAAGGTTTTGGTATCGAACAGATCAAAAAAAAAAAACATCAAAGTTAAGTTCTAGTGGGCTGTAGTAATATTTTGAAAAGGTTTTTGAGGCCGATGCTGAACCTCAACGACCCCAACCATAGTGTGCTCAGTGGGGGGGCGGAGGGGGAGCTAATCACATACACAAGACAAACAGGAAAGAAGAAAAGTCAGATAAAAAGAAAACAGTCACGAAATTAGAAAATACACTGGTGCACAGGTCGCCATCGCCATCATGGTAGCAGAGAGCAGACCGTTAAAAAGTCATAACTGTTTGTTACCGAGAGCTGCCTTACATCACTGACCGCCCGTCCCTGCGCTGCACCTCAGCGGCGGTTCTTCTGAATCCAAGGGGGAATCCTTCTCTGCCCATCCAGATCATATTACACAGGGCTCAGGGCTCTGATGTGGCTTCAGATTGAGAGCGTACAAACCCCGGCCCACAACCACACAGACCAGCTCAGTGCAGGCCCCGTCCTGTGGTCTCCTCGCCATGACAGAATATTTCTGAATGCCTTGTACATTCCCTAACTATATTCCCCCCCAACATGCTGCTCTCATTTAGATGAGGTTTTTTTGAGGGAGGGAGGGGAGGAGGTGCATTGTATGCCAGTGGTTGTGACAAGTTGTGCTGAAGGGATTCACAAAGCGTTTCATTGGTTTTTCACTTTTGGACAGAAGGTTCTGGAGAGTTCTGGAGGGAGCAGGGAAGAACCGAGGATAACTAATCGTAACTAAGCAGATTGTAGATTTAGTTTTGTTTCCTGAAGGTAGGAATAAAGTTATTGGTACAGACCAACAGTCATCATCTTCTTTTCAGACTGAAGCAACCAAACTTGGTTACTCTACGTAACTATCATACCGAGACAGTTTCAAGAGTACAAGAGTTGTTAGATTATATATATATAATCTAACAACATATATATATATATATATATATATGTATATGGCATCATTCTGACTAAACTCTAGAGATTGTTATGTGTAAAAATCCCACGAGATCAGCAGTTTCAGAAATAACTCAAACCAGCCAATCTGGCTTCAGAAATCAGCCCACCATCAAAGTCACAGGCATGACATTTTTTTCCCCCATTTTGATGTTTGATGTTAACATTAAGCGAAGGGCTGCACCTAACAATTCATTTCATTCAAGCTGGAACCAGATGATGTTTTAGCATTTTTACATAACAAATGACAGCTTAACTATCATCTATCATTACAGGTACAGACCTTAAGAAATGTTTATGTCCAATTCTAGTCTGTTCTAAAACTGTTTTTTTTTTTATATTGTATAGTGCTTCATTTGCACTAGTGTGGGCAGCTGCAATATGATCTATTAGCATTGTGCAACTTTCTCTGCCAACATTTTGTCATGTCAAAGCAGGAAAAACACAGTTCCAGCTATTAACGTTAGTGATAGCTCAGTCCCAGTTAGGTGTGAATGTGATTCGTCTCCACAATACATACACAGCACATACAAAAAGTCTATTCACAGACTTCACATGTTTTTATGTGTCTCCTTATCATAGAGGGGGTGGTAATGTTGTTGAGCAGACCTGTGCTTGATGCCTTTAAATGGATCGAACAAAGCAGGGAGGCCACCGGATGTGGAAAACTACAAAAAAATAGAAAAACTACAAAAGAAAGCTACGGAGACTGAGATTTAGGAAGACAGAGGAGAGGATACAAACATGAACGTACAGAGGCACAGGTAAATATAGTACTGAATGATGAAATAATTATGTGTTAGAACTGATCATTTTAGACAAATGAACTCCTACAAATGGATGAATAAAAAGACTGTTAAATGATTACAACCTCCATATATACACAGGCACACAAACACACACAGCACCCCATTACAACATCGCCAGCCCTCATCTTTTCATCCACCTCCCTTCCACCCATCAATTAAACCCCTTTCCATCGGCCAGGTCTTGTACATATATTAAGGCACCCTAGCTTCTCTGTCTCTGAGTGGGTTTCTCTTTAATCTTCAGGATATGTTCCCATTGATGGGCCTATCGATTTGATGTTGCGCCAGCTGCTTTTATCTCCAGGAACTCAAAGAGGTGTTGGAGAGAAGAGATGCACTCTCCACCAGGTTTAATCGTGGCAGATTCTGTTTTGTTCTTTAGGACAGCCTGTCTTAACCCGAGGTGGTCTGTGACCTCTGGACAGGTCGAGAGATGATTGACTGATTTTGGAAATGTCATATTTGATATATCTGCCACTTATGAGGTCAAAGCAGTGTATATTTGGCACAGCTAATCTAATCTAATGTAAGATCAGGTGCTGATGTGGTTGCAGGCTAAAAGGTCTGAAACACACTTACACTTTCTGCGACCAACAAGTGAAAAAATAACCATTGACTTGTGCAAACTGTGCCGTGCACGGCTCTCTAGTTCTTTTTCTATTTAGTGATGTGTCAAAATGATACATCGTCATTTAGCCTGTCTAAATATGGTATAATATCTGAGAAATTCCCAAATGTTATGACCTGAAAGCAATGTTACACAAGTGTGAAATCCCCAAAATCAAAGCAAAGCAACACGATTGCTTGCACATTCTCACAGGCTGAACACAACACAAGTTTGCTCCAGGATTGTTAGTTAATAATGTTGTTAGTGATGTTTTTTAACCATTGTTTTCTCAAATGAAGTTATTAATGAACCGCAATGATGATGGCGGCAGTTATTGTTAAATTTGTGATGGAGCCTCTACAGACATGCTTCAGCACCATGATCAGTGCTGTGCTATTCCCAGGAAAGTCCTGGCTCTTATTGGTTGTTGTGTGCATTAGAAAAATAAATAAATTACACTGTCTATTATTTGTTTGTTTGAATCTTATGTAAACAGAGAGAAGACTGTGAGGAGAAAGAGAAAAGACTTTGCTCTCGGTTTGGGGCAATAAACTGTGTTGAGGATTTCGACATGGCACGACTCCACTGGAGTCATCTGTGTACTTTGGGAGAGTGAAGCGAGGGCGCTACCATCCAGCTGACCACATGTGGAGCTTGTCCAAAACCTTGCGAGAGCCAGCGCTGGTGTGTTCCACCACAGAGCTGCATGCACAGGCCCAGGGGGACTCACTGTGCAGCGGCATCAGAGAGACCGCCTGTCACCACTCACCATCTCTGGGGCACAATGTTCTCTCTGTCGAACTGTGTGTGTGTGTGTGTGTGTGCATGTATGTCCATGTATTTATGGAAAAATTCAGTGTAAGCGTGTCTTCATGTGTTTGAGTGTGCTTATATCTGCATGTATGTGTGTGTGTGTGTGTGTAGATGAGGGTCCCCTGGAGAGCATGGCAGGCCTGTGGTTTATGGAGCGCCTGCCAAGCAGCTCGGTTGGCTAACAGAGGGGGTTGATATTCTGCTATCGATCATCTGTACTAATAACATGGTGACTGGCCCACAGCGTGTAATTATCACCCGAAAATAAAGTGGCTAGCTCTGCTAAGGGACCTCTGCTTTTAAATCAGCTTTTGTCATCTGCTCAGTCCTTCACTTTTATCTTCCTCTTGTGCTCTTCACACAAGAGTTCACTCTAAGCACCTTTACACAAAGTGTAAATCCTCAAGACAATTTTCCCTGTGGGCGTCATGTGGGAACATGACCGTAGATGATTTTCTGTGTCAAACGCTCCTGCAATTTTCCGTCTCAGGACCTGGTAACATTTTTGTAAGGCTTCTTCCACAGCTGTGGTGGGAAGAAAAGCAGCAGCAGTCATGGGGTAAAGCGCGCAAAACTTTACTGGTACGTATGGTGTCTCAAAACAAAGTTTCCACGAAACATGGCCCAGTATATCCGTAACCATAAGCTTACATGGAGAAAGCGTATTCTCTGCATGAGGGGACCTATGAATGTGGAAAAAAACACTTTCTCTTTTTTTTAACCTGGATAGTTTCATCTCTCAATGTTGCAGGTTCAATGTTAGAAAAGGCCTTAAAGTTATGTAGCCCTCTGTTTTTCCTGTCTCCTTATCTCCATTTTGTCTTTTATGACACACTGGTGAACATAGTGGTGCTTTTGCACATATTAGCTCTTTTTCTCATATACTCTACATCACAGTTGGCCATTTTGGGAATATTGTTGTTGTGTTTTAGACACCTGTATGCCTTGTAACTGCATTAAAGACCAGCAATGATGTTACAATGATGTAACAAAAATGTTACAGCGGAAAGGGTTAGTCGATCAAATGACTATGCAAACATTTCAGTGGTGACGGCCTCAGGCATGACAAGCACATTTGAATTTTCTGGTAATGTATAGACCATTGTGATTCATTTATAGTGAAAATAATCATTACTTATAGCTCTGAAGAATTTCAGACTGTGTGTTCAGTGTGCTGGAGGATTAAACAACTCAAGCAAGTTTCAAGAGTCTGTTTAGAAATGAATGGAAGCCAGTGGCTGCCGTGAACAATAGGAAGAGCTCCTAAAAAAAACTAAAGACATAAAGTCTACATTCAACCTTTGGGTGGTCCTTTTTGAGTCTACCACTTTATTCTTTTCATTCATTCCATCTATCCATCCATCCATCAGTCCATTCCCCCGTGTTTTCATGCCCTCATCACTGCATTCTTCTGCACATCCCTCCATCATTCTTATCCATCTCTCCATTCTATAAAAACGTCTGATGTTTGCGTCTGTGGTCAGCTGAATTGTTTCGTTGTGATTTGTAATGTAAATATGTGGCTGCGCATGAGAGCACCGCTCCCTCCGGACGCCCCCTAAACACACACAAACACAAGCACACTTAGTCACAGACACACATTGCATATTCAGAGGACAACCAGCAGCTGCCTGGCTCAGCTCCGTTACTCCTACTAAGCCATAATTGTTCCCGGGCCTCTACTCTCTCAGTACGGGTTCCACCCGAGCCAAACGGCTAACCATCAGCAGCCCTTATGGCTTACTTTGCCTCTGGGCTCCAACCACCCTACGATGGAGCTGCACAAAATACAGCACACAGCACGGACAGCACTAGAAAACAAAGATGCATGTTCAGTTTTTGTGTGATTTAATCATTTACGGGACAGAGAGCTTTCAGGTGACGTAACCCGGCCTTCGGCGGCCATATTGGAGGTTGGCTGTAAATTCACAATAAAATTGTTGATTAATTTTCTGTTGATAATCCATTTGGTTTATAAAGTAACTGTTGCCCTTGCGTTGGTGGCAAATGCCAGTAGATATGTGATGCAGCTGTAAAACCTACATAGACAAATTTCAGGGTTCATTCTTGACCTTGGAAACAACAAAACAAAACAACAAAACTATCTCACCTAAAGGTTCATTTAGTAGCAGCCCCAGAGCTTCTGATCACATCATATGACCTTCATCGCCAGACAAAGTTTGCCCAGCTGTCTTGCTTTTTGTTTTGTTTTTTTGACTTCTCATCCATTGCTGGCTGAAAATTTGAAAGATGATCATGGGACTCGATCAGAAGGTTCAGAACAGCTATGGCTAAATGGACACTGAGATGAGATTGGCGTGTCAAAGTATAAAGACGTAACTCATTGTCATTTGAGATGATTAGCGGATGTACTGCGAATTCTTGTTTAAAATGTTGTTAGTGGTGTTATCTGTAAGTTAGTTAATCAACTGGTGTTTTTATTGGCTTCATTAGAGGCAAACTATATAGCTGAAAAGTGCAGGAAGCAACAACTTACTCTACAGTCAACTGGCGATGAGTAACACTAAGCAAGAAAGTACAACAATACTCACTTTTTTGACATATTTAATCCAGTAAAATTACAAAATGACCAATAAAACAAGCTCTGTCTGCATCTCATCTTTCTTACTCGCACGACGTCTCATCCTCTATCTGCCTTTATTTATTTCTTAGTCTCAGAGTCCATTCCTATCTCTCTGTCTCTCTCACTCACTCTCTCACTCCCTCACTCCCTCGCTCGTTTAATCTCAGTCCAAAAGAAACATGGTGTGGAACCAAGAAACCAAGCAGCTCAACTGCGGCCAAACCAGAGATCACTGCTCCCATCCTGGACTCCTTCCCTCCTTTCTTCCCTCTAGCTACTGCATGTAAAGCCGCCGTAAAGCACGAACAGGCTTTCAACTCATTAGTACACTGATCAAACTCCGGGATTTTTTCATGACTGGTTCATGACCAAGCACCTCAACCACTGCCAGCATGTTATAAGATAATTTGATGTTGTGCAACAAGGTTTCTGAATATCCAAGACATCTGCTTCGCAACTACTGCTTATCTGTTCTTTCATGCAACACCTGGGAAATGCAACCTTAAATGTGACATCTCTCCATGACGACATGCTAATTTGGAACATCTTGGGTTTCCTCCACCTTCTTTGCTGGGTTGATAAGTTTGAAGAAGTCAGTAGTGCTTTGACTTGATGTTCCCACGTAAAGAAAAAGCTTTTTAATGTTGACTCAAGCTGGAATTGTAATTTCTCTCATCATATAACACATTTTTTAGTACTATTTTTTAATCTAAACGTTACGAATAATTTTCCATTGCAGGTCAGATGCTTTTGCAGAAAATAACTTCTCCTAATTTAAAGCAGTAAAAGGAAAAAAGGAGATGCAGTTGAGCAAGTGAACCTTTAAAATTTTCCACCAGCAACACAAAAGCAGCACACAGGGAGGAGCACCGTGTGTGTGTCTTTGTATATGTGTATGTATGTATGTATGTGTGTGTGTGTGTGTGTGTGTGTGTGTGTGTGTGTGTGTGTGTGTGTGTGTGTGTGTGT
>JBBMJY010000004.1:12472624-12490336 GCA_037833715.1 Toxotes lorentzi
TGTGTGTGTGTGTGTGTGTGTGTGTGTGTGTGTGTGTGTGTGTGTGTGTGTGTGTGTGTGTGTGTGTGTGTGCTGTTCAGGTGACAATAAGACTCGAGGCCTTTATTTTCCATGGTAAACCACAACAGGCTTAACCTCGCCTAACTGTAACACAACGAACACATGCATACACACACACACAGAAAGAGAGCTGAACTTCACAGAGGACCCTCAGTACATTTTTGTATAGCAAATAAAAAACTGAGGTCTTCCTCATCTCACTGAGCTTCAAACAACATTTAAATACACGCCCTATTGAAGTTGTTAATAATCTTTCTTTTGCCATAAGCGAATACAGTCATTGTGATTGTAACATCCAGATCATACTTTATGCAAGGGCATCTCACATTTGTCGGCATTGAAGATTTTGTCCCAAAAAGCTACAGATCACTCTGGAAAACAAGACAACCATTAGCTGAGGTTAAAAAAACCCCAAAACATTAATATCATCATGCACTTTACCATTTCCTCGTTTTTAGTAAGACCTCCTCTGTTCAAAGAACCTTAATTTTTTTATGGATATGATTGCTATGAAGTGTTTGTGTAGCTGTGTTTCTTAGATGCTGGGTGACCTTGGTACAGACTGTGCAAATAGGGGAGGGGGGATAGATAAGGTGAGAGCAAGGAGGGGGAGGGTAGTGTGTTTTTGGACGGGGGAAAAGGAAGATCGAAATTTTACTTTAATACAACCCATGTTGTCACAGCAAAGAAACAACACTTTCCATATATTTTTTAAACTGTCAATACGCATACATATCTGCAGTTGTATTTAAGGTCATGTCTGATCTTGATTATTAATGCTTTTATTAATTAGCTTTACCAGAGCAGAAATCATACATAGAACTCGTTTTTCTGGTGTGTTTCTGAGCAAGTTTCAACACTGACACCAAATTTTCAGTTTTCACTTTCAACAACAGACCCAGCTGTACTTACCACAAATTTGTCTTAATATACTTGGAATGATCAGTAATGTTATTATTCATTACTTTAGGTATTTTTCATTCTAATAATCCTTAGACAATGTAGGTCTCTCTCTTTTTTTGAATGAGGTCTCATCTTGGAATCCGATTCTTCTAAGCAAACTAAGTGGCAGTGGGGGAGTCTCCAGGGACACTTGGGGACTTTCTCTCCCTGTGGTTAAATTAAAAAACGGAAAGAAAAAAAGAGAAAGCGAAGTAGAAATCAACAGTCCTCTTCCTTGCTTCCTCTAATCAAAACAGCATACCGCTGACTTGATGTTCAGCTAATGGATGCTTAATTGAAACCAGTATTCCCTCTATTGGCCTGGGATTAATGTGACTCTGCAGGGAGAACAACTGGAGCCTGGATGGCACTCATGCTGCGCTGCTTGTTTGTGACAGTGTCAGAGTTATGGCTGCCTTTAATTGGCAGTATTAAGACCCTGGGCGCACTTTTAAAGAAAAACAGAAAAGGAATTAGAGCAAGAGATGATGTGAAAAAGAGAGGGAGAGAGGCGAAGGGCAAAAGAACGACTATGAGACAGAAAGAGCGTCATGGAGGAGTGGCGGTCGCCTTGCTCTGCAGCGCAGCAGGGGAGACTGAACGAGTCCTCTGGGGTCCTGACAATGGGCTGACTGTGCCTGCGCCTGCTGTAAATCTGCTTCTGTCTGGAGGGGAGAGTCAGCAAGGGGATCATAAAAACGTCATCGATGGAGTCTGTCTGTCTGACTGAATGTCTGTCAAGAAAGCTGTGCATCTTCTTCCATTCCCTCTGAGTAAAAGAAAAAAAAGGCCTAATCAATGGCGCCTGGATGCATAATTTGATCAAAACAAAATAACTTTTCATCTGTGTATTATATTTATCGTTTGTTTCTCCATCAATAACTTTTCTGGTGCTTTTTGGAGCTTTCAACGGAACATCAGAATCAGTCTGTTTGGTCAAATAAACGTGACCTGAAAATTTCTTCAGTAACATAACAGAGATGTACTGACAACTCTTTAGTGACGTGTAAACACTGGCATTCAGTCCATGTTACAGACAAGTCGATTTTCCTGTTTCCAGCTTCATTTTTTTGATTGATCGATTCTTTGATTTTATAGGTTTTGACGGCTGCATCAAATAATGTTGCTGAGTAATATGTGACATTATAGAATAATGCAGCTGTTCAATTCTACAAAAAGCTGTTTTTCATACTGTACTTTCCCCAAATTTCTAGTATCCCTGAGGGACACTGAAGTACGAGAAAACAGCTTTTCTTCTACATAGAAATGAAAACATGGGATTGATCAATATGACTGTTACTGATATTCCTTTTTAATCAAAATTAGTCAAGATGGTCAATATTTAACATGTCTAAATGTGATATTTTTCCCCTCTGCATGAATACTGTGCTCTGCTGAAGTAGCAATAACCTAAAAAAAAAACACTCAATCATATAATCTTTGCGCACTATTATTAATGGTGTATTTTTATGTTTCAGTGTGCAAAACAAGCACAGCTTTCTTGTCCAGCTGCTGCATCCAAAACATTGCAATTGTGAATTCTACCACTGAAAGACACTGAATAAAATTCAGATTTTATTACATTAGAAAAACACAGCTTTTCTAGCCCAAATCAACTCTTACAAATGAATATAATTTGGACTCAAATCTTTGTATTTTACACCGGGGCCTTCGACAATAGTCATCATCATCATATGCCCTGTCTTTAATTTGTGGAGATTCACCACTATCTGCATGAGAAGAATGAATTTAGAGGAAATATGATTTTTAAAAAAAGTTAAAAATGTGTCAAGACGATAAAATGTCTTTGCTAATTGTCGTGCAGCAGCGGTGAGAGGAAAAATCCTCCTCATCAGCTGTGGTTGATCCAGTTTGTAGTTTCTGATATTTAATAAAAGCTTAATATCTGCATAATAGAAAACAGAGGCTGCAAAAGAGAGGCATCCTGTCACCTGGTGCAGGCCAGGCCAACACAAACAAAGTGAAAATGATTCAGTCTCGATGATTTTGGCTGTGGCAACTCTGCTGCCCACTTTGGTTTCTTCAAACAAATCCACTTCCTATTGTTGAAAGTAAAAAGTGACTTTCGAGAGTCGAATTAGCCCTGGATTTGTGTTCCCTTTCCTTGAGTGCAGTAGTGAAACGGTTAAAGGTGTTCTTTAGGTGTCAGAGTCTGTTTCAACTGGGGCTGTGGTTTTGTTTTACCAGGTGCACAACGCGGTTACCAGCTTCTCATTGTTTACTGCTAACTCCCTTCCGCTACTGCACTTATCTTCTCTTCCTTCATTGTTCTCTCTCTCACCCTATCAGACTCTCTGCCTCTTTCAATTTCTCTCAAGACGCTTTTGCAACCACTTTCTCCTCTTTCTCCAACATCTTTTTCCAGCATCTGATCAACCCAATCTGTACCCATCTGATAAATCAGATGATGTTTCTTTTGTTCTTCACTTCCTGCCCACCCACCTCTTCCCTTTCATCTGTCCTTGTGTGCATACAGTGTTTCCCACATACATGTCCTGTACAATGTGCAACACCTACACCGTCACACACGCCCACACACTGTCACACGCACACATACACTTGTTCATACACACATCAACCACAGTGCAGCGTACATCGCCGTTGCTCTAGTTTTTGTTTGGCCCTGCAAAATGCTCATACAAGCCGCTTTACCACAGCACCGTCTAACGCACCTACACACACACACACACACACACACACACTCAAAACTCTGATTAAAACTGCTTTATGAGCTCCATTACTTCCTGCAACTAAACATACTTAAGTGCTCACTGTCAGTGACAACAACTTGGTGTCTGGATTTGTCATTGAGGCATCTTGCTTTTGTGTTTTCTGTCTTCCCTTTAGCATTCCACTCCTCGTCCTTTTGTTTTCCTCCCATAACCCATCCCTTCCTCTTTCAAGACAAAAATCACCCCTCCTTGTGTCCTCAAGGCCAAATCATGCTCCTCCCCTTTCATTTCCATTAACTCTAAAATCCTGACGCAATTATCAGAAGTGCGGTCAACATTTTCTCCATGTCTTTGTCCTCTCTCTCCATCATAGAACGAAGGTTGATGGGACAAATACGCTCTCATTGTGTGTCTGTCTGTGTTTGTGCGCAAGTGTTAAGTCTCTTGAAAGCCTGAGGGTTTTCTCTCTGTAGACCTACAGAAAAGGTTCCCATGACCAAGAAATGTGGGGATGCGTGTCTTTCCCTATTCTGCAAAACAGGGACAAACAAAGGTAGGAAATCAATTTGACGCATGGCCGAGCTCCTTTTGAGGAAACCTGTTGAAGAGGGAATTCCTCCCTCTCCCTTTTCTGGCCTAAAAATGACATTAGCACATGGACACGGTGCCAAAACATATGAGCTTACACACACTGAAGACACGCCTCTAGTAGGAGGCTGCTACACATTCACCTGGGACTGATTTTCCTCCAATGGCACTGCATGGTCATTTAACATCACTGATGCCACTACTTCAAACTATTAAGTTAATCACTGACATCGCCAAACAACGTGGAAATCTGCATTACAGCACAAAGCAGGATGAGAGTTAGCATTGTATAATATTATGATATATATACCATGAGACTGAATACGTATCGCGAGATGACAGATGCTTGTAAACAGGTAAAACATGGGGGAATTCAGTCACTGGAACCAATGTTTTTCGGTATTGGATTTACAGGATTTTAACATCAATGTGATGGAGTACTTTTCAGATATTTAAAACCGTGGACACCATTTAAAACCATGGACACTTCTGTGACTTTGCATGTTGAAATAAAAATGCTTTGCCTTACAAAACACACATTCGCGATTACTCTCCTTGTTTTCCAACTAATCCCGCCCAACGCACGTCATAGCTCATTGCAATCCGACATCCAGAATACGGTATCCACACGCTGGAGGAGGCGACGTGTGTGCTACGTTTGCGCAGTGATCCTTTTACTGTAAATTACTGCTTCTCAAAGGAATCCCAACACAAGACAAAACTCAAACCAGTGCCAACTTAAGCTACTGAAAACACTCCGCCATGGTGAGCACTTCCTCAGTGGAGCAGACACAGGAAAGAAAAGAGTTGTTCCATAGAAAGCGTAATTGTCTTCTCGTCAGAGCTCATTGTCATCATATTCATTTATTGAAAGCATCATAAGTGTATCATTTACATAATTTCCATACTCATAAAATCATTCAGTGACCCCTCGTGTCATGTATGGAAACTCCACTCATTTATTAAGATTTTATTTTTCCATAAATTTGTCATATATCAGACTACTGAATATCTTGTTAGAGTTTTTAAAACAAGGCATCATAAGTAATATGACTGACTCAAAGCACTTTGCGACATTAACAAGAAAAAGAAAACTTCATTTCTTATCCCTGACTGTTAGGGTCTTCTTGTCAAACAGTGCAGAGTGTGTCTTAAACTGTTACTCTGTTGTGTTGTGTGTGTGTGAATGATATATGTTAGTGTGTCAGGGTGTACGCAGAGGAAGAAGGAAGTAAAGACGTACATTACTTATACAACTATGAGTGTGCTTGAGGATGGGACTGTACTGTAAGCGTGTTTCTCTGTGTGGTAAATGTGTGTGTGCTTTCAGTATATGTGTGTGTGTATATATAAACTCTGTATTAGTGGCGTGCTGGACTTTTATATGTATGTTTATGTGTCGTGGCTGTATAAATATGAGTAGCGTATGAAGGCGGAGGCTGCTTCCTTCCCTCAGCAGATGAGTATCATATGAGGGAGGATTAGACTCCCGCTCCTGTGTGTGCATGTGTGTGTTTGAGATGACAGCCATGTGTGCTGGGCTGCTTCCTGCGGCTGTGGAGGCTCCAGCTGGTCTGGGCAGAGCCACGGGCACGGGGTGGAGAGGGGTGGAGGAGGAGGTGGATGGATGGGGTTTGAGTTTCATTTAGTCGACTATTTTTACGAACACTATTTTAATAACGTGCACATTAAAATGATGATAAAGTTTCGGGCACAGAGGCTGAGGTTTGGAGGCCGAGATGAGTGGTGGAGGAGGGAAAGTCAATTTAGGACATTATCAATTAGTAACATCAGCGCACCAAATATGGATGTTTATTCACACTGAAAAGCATGTGATGATGAAAATTAATCTACCAAATGATCTTCTTGTCTGCTTCTGAGTCAGCGATCAGGTGAACAGCTCAGTCAGTTACCATGTCACCCAGATCATTAACTAACAAGGCTGTCAGATAAGACAGTAAAGAGTCAACAAACAAGATCCACTAAGTTTAACAGAGGTACGCTTACAGTAAGGCTGCATGATATGACCTAAGCATGTGTTTGTATGGATGAAAGGAATGGTTCGAGCCTTTGGGAAATATGCTTATTCACCTTCTGGCAAGAGAGTTAGGTGAGAAGATCAGAACCATATTAAGATGCACATTAAGAGGCCCCATGTAGAGTGTCGACCCTAAGACTGATAAACTCTACTCCACCGTATCCTTTCCTTTCACTACAACAAGTGCACATAACAGTAGAGCTAAGATTTTAGGAATATTTGTAGAGCTGCAACAATTAATACATTTAATCAGCTGACAGAAAATGAATTGGCACAACTGAATCAATTACTTATTCAGTCTTTCTTTAAGTAAAAACAAACATTCACTGGGTATAGCTTCTGAAATGTGAGTACTTGCAGGTTTTCTTGGCCTTCGTTGACATAAAAAAAAATATCTTCAGGTTTTGAACTGTTTATCAGACAACACGAGAAATGTGAATGTGTCAGCTTGGGCTTTGGGAAATTGTGATGGGCATCTTTTTTTTAATATTCCAAGGCATTTTAAGGACTAAACAATGAACTGATTATTATTTGCTGCATAAACAAAACACTCTCATATAAACTAAGTATTTGTACTGTGGGGTCTTTAGTGCTGTACTTCAACTTGCGCTGAGGGACTCCCAGATCAAGCATGAGAAGAATATATATGAATTACCAGAAATATAGAATATATATATGATGATATATATGAATTAAAAGCAGAAGCAAGAAAGAAAGACGAGACACTGTCAATCAGTAGATCATCAGAAATACATCACTAGGTTTAATCTTGAGTTTACTTCTGGTAAAGTAACAATCAAGAACTAGAAATACCCACCAACTGAACAACACACGCAAACATGCACGTACACGAATGAAAGTACCATCCTATTCCAGATCCACACTCAAAATAAGATGTGAAGTTAGTTACACTCCCTGTAGAAACACACACTCACACACGCACACACATGCACACCCACACACACACCTCATCCGTCAGCAGGAGAGTGTAAACAGGTTGTAAATTTCCTTACAGGGATACTTGAAAGAGGCAGATCACAAGGCAAATTGTCATATACGATAACATATGGGTGTCACATTGACTCTGTTTGCAAACAGTTGAAGCCCCAGCACACGGGCAAACACACCATGTGTGGCTGCGACTGCTGGCTTATAACATGTCGAAATCAACACGAATGGAGGTCACTGACTAGTATACGTACATTTCATTTGTGCTCCTTTTGTTCCAGCGCATAAATCATGATAAAGCAACTGTGCATTTTTTAGTTTCTAAGAAATATGTAAAAAATATGCTGTTCCTTTTTTTTCTTCCTTGTCTGTTTTTTTTTAGGTTTGAACTTTTTCTTAACTTTCTTCTATACTGCTTGGCAAGTTAGACTTGTTTGCTGGGTGTACAAGGCACATGATCAAACTTACACACTTGACACTCTGACTTTCGTCAGACCTTGAGTTTCCATGTTGAGGGTCTTTTTTACTGATTAGACTTATGTTAAATTTTCTGACATACAGCTCATCAAGGCAAATTCCTGGTTAAGTAAATGAGATTTATCCTTGTGATTTCTCTGAAAATTAAAAAAAACAAAAAACAAAACTAGTTTTATTTGGTTTCCTTTTTTTGGAAAGTACAGGGTGACTATTTGTGTATGAGTGTGTTGCTATATGTGGAGTGTAAACCTCTGCTAATCTAGAGACGTGGTGCCGGCTTTGTGAAACTGTTTAACAGGCTGATTATTGACAGTAATGAAAAGGAAATGAAACAAGACTAATTCCCACAGGTCATGTGATTTCTTAAAAAAACCTTCTCTCAATCTCACAGAAACCCACAGAGTATAATCACCTGAATCTCATTTGATTTTTCAAAAAACAGCCACAAACCTGTCAGGAATTAGATTTCCCACTGAATTAAAATGTCACATTCTGTGTGGGTCTTCCCTAGTTTCACTTCAATCAAAACATCTAAAACATTTTTAAAACACAATGCTAACTGGAAGAAAAATGTTCTTAAAAAGACCAAACTGCGTGCTGCTGGTTTCTAATGACAGAACTACAGCTTCAGAGTTGGATTAAAGAGATATAAACTTTGTTGTTTATTTATGCAAAATTAATATGCTGTGAGTGGTAAAGAAAAGGTAGATGCATGAATTTAGTCAAAGTGGATGCAGACACAAGCCACGTGTCACAGATTTATCAATACATGGGATTACAACTGCTTTATATTGTCTCAATGTCTATTTTGCCTCCACAAGAAAAAGGTCAAATCTGGATATATGGTTATCTGCAGGTATACACAAGTTAAAAAAAAGCCTTTGTGTTATGACAGATGAATGCTTTAAAAACAAATGGCTATTGCTCATTGAACCTTATTGTCTTTTACTGTTAGTAAATGCTTTAAATAAGGCGTTTAATTGTTTATTTTAATACACATTCACACTTTTGAACAACAACAGCCAGTATTTCCACTTCTGGCATCACACAATCCATGCAGGCTGAAAGGCAGAGATTTATTTGAAAGTGTACTTTGAAACCCTTCAGCGGCCAGGGACACAGGAGGGAGGGGGGTTTCCACATGTTTACAGGTTGTGAGTGTGGCCCACTGACCTACAAACCAGTTGTGACACCAGTTTTGTGTTCACAAGTCTTTTTTTTAAGTGACCAGCTACGCATTGTAGCACCATCATCATTCTGGTGGGCGGCTGAACATCCAAATGTGACAGCAATGACAGAGAAAGCTACATGTGCGGTTGCCTGTATTAATGACTTACAGTGCACTGGGGTCTCAGCTGGATATTAGTGATTCTGAGTCAAGTTTTTGTCACATTATTTTATTAATAACAGAAACCAAAACGTGCTGAAAGCAAAAACTTCAGGCAGCCATTAAACATGAATCATGAGGTAATCTTGTAATGTTGAAGGCAGAACACTGATAATTCCCAATAAACGTAATTTAGCTTGACAATGCCTGTTGAAGGATTCTGCTGGATCAAAACGCCGCTCTGTTAAATCACATTTCATAATTTGCTTTTTCATCCAGCACTTCTTAAAGTTTTTTTTTTTTCTTCAGATGTGCATCCTCTACACTTACACTCACTTTATACTGGCAGACACAAGTTGAATATTTTCCATTTTACACTTCTTTTAAGTTGGACATACTACCATTAGCTGATTACAGGGCATTATAACTTTGACTGAGGACATCAAGAATATTGAGGTCATGCTGCAGAAAGTGCTTCGCCACATTCTGACAAACTCACATGAAAGAATCTTTGCGCACCAATTACATTTCGCTGTGCCACTGTTGTCTTTTGTAAAGCTTAACCCACACTTTTTAAGCTTCATACAATGGGAACCAATCCAGAACTGAAAGGTCTCCGAGTGATTTAATGAGGCTATAAATTGCGCAGACTTTGTAGCTGCTTTGTCGACATTTTCTAAAACGATTGACAACCTTCAAACACATTAGATGTGCAGCATGAATGAGCAGGTACATGTGACTACGTTTGATATCTGTTGGTGTGTGAGAGAGACAATTCTGTCACTGATTAACTGCAAGCTGAGAACACACATCTGGGAGGCTTGGACAGCTCACTCTGTCAACAACAACACAGGGGAAACTCTGCACGGTTTCGCTTCACCGGCCAATGACTCACCTGGGTGCAACATCCCGCAACTAACACACGCACACACACAAAATAACAACAAATAACAAAACCCCTCTGACACTCTCTCACACAATGAACCGATGTATTATGAAACAAAAGGTGACTCGAGCGCAATTCTCAACTTGTGACTTGACCTCTCCACACCCACCACAAATTCCAGCAGAAAATGACTTGTATACACACCTCACAGTATCAGAAGAGAGGATCAGTGAACTGAAAAAAGTGAACGCATTAAAAAACTAAATTCTGGAGCAGACCTACAGCGATCAAACTCAAAACATGCTGGAAAAGGGTGTCTCTTTTTCAGTCCTCTCCCGTTGTGCTGTAAAGCAGCAAATCCTCACATTTGAGAAGCTGGAATCAGAAAAAAAACAGTGTGGCATGTTCGCTTTTTAAATGGCTTTAATGATCGAGTTATTATAAAAACTCATTGTCTGAACTGCATGGTCCATATCACTGGATCAGAGTTAGTCCAGCATGTTGCTTTACAGCACAGAGGGAGATAACCTAACAGCATAAAAATTGATAATGGCCACTAAAATGAAGTGGAAGCTCTTGCTTTCTGTTTCAGTGGTTGACGGCGGTAAAAGTAAGTGGCAAGTGGAAAGAAAAAAAAAAACATCCTCCAACATGTTTGACCTCTAGCATCCTCCTGACAGGAAGCGTGGGAGGAATTATGGGAAATGTGGTCTTACTTTAGAGAAAGACGCACTAACAACACCACATGAGGTTACCAACTAACCGTCTCAACTTCTTGTACTTATTTCTTTTCGTCACACTAACTGCAGCAAGGTATCGCGTTTAATTTGATGTTCTGCTCAGAGGTGGTCTGTGTAGACAAAGAGTCAACACATACGATTCTGTCTGTGTTGACATGTTTGAATGTATAAAGATTTTTTTTAAACCGAGTTAATAATATCAATCAAACAAACCCACACTTCCTTTGCCAACACCTGTCTTTTACTACTCTACCATTTCCCCCCATCTCACCTTCCCTATGTGCCGGAAAGAAATAAGTGGATGAATAATTACAGGTATAAACACCTCGGGGCCATCCAAAGGGGTTTTTTTTCCTCTTCTGATATTCTTTTAAACCTTTCCGCCTCTTGATATAGTCTTCTGAACAGTTTCTCTTTAGGTGCCTTCACAGCCAGCTACTTCAAAGCCAGCAGGGCGATGAGGAAGCTCTTATGGTCATTTGTATTTTAATCTTTCCCCCTCCCTTTTCCCTCCCTCTATAATGCTCTCTTTACCATTCAAGCCATCCCTCTTTAAACTCTCTCTTTATGGTCTGTTTATCTGTCTACGTTCAAATTTATTTTGATCTTTTGCTCATATTTCCTGGCCTTCTTCGAAGCGGTGGCGGCCCCAGTCTACCTGAGACTGACTGAACATGTCAACCAGTGACAACCAAGTCCACACACACACACAGACAGATATTTAGGAATTAGAAAGCCCTGATTTAGGATTACTTTACTAAATGATATGATGATTTTTCATTGGTTTTTCATGTCCTTCTTCACTGACACATGATGCTGGTTATATGTAGACATCTTTGTTTGTCCCAACACTGTTGCAGAACTTCCCACGAATGCGTTGCACTTGCAGGCTGCTTTGCTTTCACCTTATGTCCAGTTCATCCCAAACCAGCTTGATGGTGTTTAAGTCTTCTATTGCTTTGGATTTTTCTTGCTGCAGGATGAACCCCTGACCAACCAGTCTGGTGTCCTTTGTTATTAGCAATAGCAATATACAGTACTATTTGCTGCAGTACAGTACTGTTCGAATAATGAATCAGAGGGTGTAGTAAAACAGTTTGTTCCAACACTGCCTTTATACAAACACAGGGTTTGTAAGTCATCAATCAAAGCTGGGACACCTGTAGGAACTGTTTGCATTAGCTTCCAAGGCTTCATTTACTGCCATTGCTTCAGGAAAACTGTGAGTTAACCAGTTTCTTAATCACTGAAAATTTACATGATTTTTCAGTTTTAGGTAACCTAAACATGTTTTATTTTTTTTGGCAGTTTGCCGCTTACCTGTGTATAATTTAAGATTTTTCACTGCACTTGAAGGGTGTAAATTTCAACTGAAATGGGAAATATAAAAGTGTTCTAAACTTTTGACCAGTAGTGTTTAATGTGCCAGCATCAACCTTGTGCAAACCTACGCTATTTCATTCTTCACCAAGGCATTTTTAAGGTTTAAAGGCCTTTTGCAGTCTAATATCTTGCTATTAATATATATTCAATACAAAATAATGAGACAACATAAAACATATGTGATGCGAATGAGGAAAGAAGAACAAGGATTTTTCCACGTTTGCCAAAGAGCAATAACAGGGATTTGCTGCCCTATCGTCAAACTCATTTCACTCAGTAATCTTTAGACTTTATACAACCATAATCTCTCACTTACATACATTGCAACAATAGGAAGTTAAGACTCTGCCAGGTCCTCCAATCCATTGATCTCTTACACACTGGAAACTCCGACATTGGTAGCTATTATAAATGAGAAGTAACATGGATGTCACTTTAAATTTTTTGTCTGATATATATATTTATAAATCTATTTATGTTTATATTTAAAACAAAAAAAAGCCAGTCCTCAAAACAACAGTCAGAGATGCAAGGTTTCCATGCGACCTCAGCTTTTGCTGCCTTATAGTGAAAGCTGCTTTTCTTTTAGGCCTCTTAAATCCAAGCGGCGGGGTCCTTATCGTAGCCAGTCAGAGGCAGGGAGGCCCCAGTGCCGCTCATCCCAGCCCCTGGGTCTGTATGAAGGGGGGATTAGGGAGGCCTCAGCCTGTGTTGCTGCCATTGTTTACCAAGGGACTAGGGGCTGGCTGAACAACCCCCCTGTCAACACCACAATACAATGGGAAACAAGGAAGTGGCAAGATCCTAGAGACTTGCACACACACATGCCATTCCCTTGATCTTGGAGGATCGCCCTTGTATCATTTGGGAGATACAAGGAGGTGGAAAAGGGGATGTGGAGGGGAGCTTGTTAGCAACAGCAGCTGATTTTCGAATTGGATGCAAGGAAGAGGCATATGAAAACTAAGAAAATGAGACTTTAAATTCCACCTACATCATAAAAAAAATAAATGAAAAAAGAAAAAGCAAACAAGCTGTTAGTTCAAGTGGGAAAATTCAATTAAACTGCTATTTCCCTGCATGATTTGGAAATTCTAACCAGAGCGGCTTGCTTTACTTAAAGCCACGAAGGGTGACTTACTGACATACGTTAAATGTTCAAAAACACGCTGCAGCTGAGCCTTTAGAGTCTTAGAAATGACGAAGTTTTACCCCTACCCTTCCCAAACATGTAAACTGTCTCTTAGCAGCCTTCCTGTCAATTTTTGAATTTTTAGTCTGTGAAATGAGATGTCAAATGAGCAGGAAATTCCCCCAAATGAGACAATGATACTGCTCTTCATAAACTGAGCTGTTAAACGTGACTTGTAAATTCCAGTGACTAAGTTTATGTGATGTCAAAAAGCACTGTAAACAAACATTTAGCTGTTTTCCCAAATTAACTGGTTAATAAAGTAAACCTTTTACTGTCAAGGTCCAGGTACAGCGAGCGGGAAAGTGTTTTAGAGCGGTGTGTTGTCGTCTGAGCCTGTTGACGTCTTTGTGTGACCACAGCTTCCACATCACAGGGAGTTTCACAGCCTCTCTGACAATGAATAAAACTCCATGCAGTTGAATATCAGTTGTTTAAATGCTTCTCAGTTTTCAGAAATGAACCTTCCAAAAGGTCTCCATCGAGAGCTTCATGCCTCCTCCTCAAAATTAAGAATTTTAATTGTGAATTTTTTTTTTTTTTTTTTTTAAAGCTTTCAGACACAAAATCTGCTTTGACTGAAACCAGTTAAAGCTGCTCTAAATGTAAACTTCAATCCAAAATGGTGTGTGTTTTTTTTTTTTTCCAAATAAAAACAATGGACCCAACAGGCAAAACAAACTCATAAAAAGATCTTCAGGAAAGGTTACTGATTAAAACGTAGTCTAAATACTTCATTAAAATATAAACCGCTAACCACCAATAACGCCTTTGTGAGTCATTAGCCACTTCAGAAAAAAGTACAGCCCCTGTTTTTGTTTTAGTGGGCAGACTACTCTCTAATTTTGACCAAACACTCACCAATCTCAAACAACAATTAGGCAACGTGACTTCTTCTAATAACTTATTTCTGCTCCTGCTTTGATCTCACGCAGAGGTGTCCTGATGTTTTCTGATTTGCTGTCATTTGTTCTATCAGAGTTAAATTCCACTGTGGTAAAGAGAATATCAAAAACCTTCCACCAGCATAACGCTGATAAGCTTTTATTGTGAAGCAGCTGCGGGAAGTGCAGCTTGAGCTATGGAGGCGAAGTGACAACCATTAACTTGCTGTTGGATTAACAATGGTCCATAGCAAGATGTGGACATTTTCCTCCACTTTTTTTGTAGATCAGTCTGTTTGAAAGAGTAGACTGAATCCATGAAGAAGTGCACTGTTGTATGAAGTTTGCAAACCCAAAATCATTTCTCCTCCACCCCCATTAATAACTAATACTCTCCACTAATATCAGAAGTTCTAGGGGAAGCACTGCTCTTAGTCATCTGTGACACACGAGCAAAGATCTTTATTTAAAGTTATGGACATAAGATTAATAATTAGCAGAGATTAATGCAAACATACCACAAGAGCAAGCAACCAAACAGATACAGGGCGGTCAGACTCTGTTCTTCACCTCTCCTTTCCCTGCTCCTCTCTGCTTTCTTCATCGCCTATTCATTCTCTGTCCACTTTCTATGAAATCTCCTTTACAGACCATAATCAAGCACAGAACAACAGTAGCTGCTCACACCATGATTATTTTACAGATCAGCATGGTGAAATATACATTATGCTGAGCCACACTGCAGCATTCCCTGAGCTGGCAAAGATTCAGCAAGTTGCTTAAAAACACTGCAGCAGGGTGGATGCTTTCCGACAACCTGATCCTCCAGGTAAAGTGTGACGTTGCTATACTTATTATGCCACCCTGTAACTCAAGATTAATGCGGATTCACAGGAGCTTTGTGTGAGTGAAGAAAACATGAAGAAAAAAAAAGCAGAACTGGACGAATCCAATGCTTAGATCCAGCTAAAAATGATGAAAACAGCGCAGACGGGAAAAAGAGGTGGGTACATGGAAAGGGAAAACAGCGATGGGAGTTGGGAGAAAGATGGGTGGATGCTGGAGAGAGAAAAATACTCTTATTTTTATTGAGAATCTCCCCTCTGCTGGGGTTTGACTCCTTGAGACGACAAAGACAGATGATCCCTTCAAAAACACTGTCTTCTGATAATCCACAGCATTACACACACACAGCCAGTGAAGGTCTGACACACATGCTGCATCCACAAAGTCTGGCTACACACACACACACACACACACACACACACACACAAAACATTAGCACACAAAACACACCATGAACCCTGGATACAAACACAAGCCTAAGGCAACAAACTTGAGGAGAAAACATGCAGATGAAAATGCATACGCGCGCACACACACACACACACACAAAGCATGCCAAAACCTTAGATACATACAAATTACTTAGTGTAATGAACTTAAACAGCAACCATGCACACAAGACAGTGCACAATATGCACTGTCTTACACACTCCGGATAAAGCTTTATCCAAAGACAACAAGTTGAGGGAGTTTAGTCATATCTCTGAATCCCACAAATCTCCTTCTTGGCCACTTCCTCTGAGAGGACGCCTGATATCTCCATTAATATAACAACAGTGAAATGCCCCATGAAATGCTGTAATACGAGTATTATCACTGAATAGGAGAAGGGGCCTCTCCAGTGTGCAGTCGCTTTGTCAAATGACTTCTCAACAGAGATTAGAAGCTTTTTTATATGAGGTGACAATAATACCAGAAACATAAGGGGTGTGATTTATGCATCTTTTTGTCCATTTCAGAAAATCTGTTTCGGGTGAACATGGAAAATAACAAGTTAATCTTTTCAGAAGAACAATAGCTCTTGGATTTTTTTTTTTTTGCTCCTGTTCTATGAAATGTAATCTGACCCCCAATGGTTGTGGTTGTACGTCTTCAGACAGATTCTCATTCAAAACCCCTTTCTAGGAGGCCAGAGCATCAAAAACATATTCAAATGGCATTATTAACCACATTAAAATGACTAGGTTAGACTTTTACAATAAAAGATAAACCCACATGGTTTACGCAGGGAAGAGGAGGGAAAGACACACACACAGGCAAATATTACAATTAATATCTGGCTTTCAGTCATTCAGCTGATGCTCTCACAATGAGTTCAACAATTTACAGCAGCTTATGGGAATACATTAAGGTTTTGAGAAACTGTTGTTTGTTCAACTTTGCTGGTAAGTGCTGACAACATTCAGTCTCCCACAGACTTAAATAATATTACCATCACTGCCTCTCAACAAGCTGGATGTGAAAATAGCAGATGATAACACAATAAAAGAATCAGGGCAGCAACTTAAGATCATTTGCACTGTCGATTAATCTGCACATTATTTTCTTGAACTGTGGTTTGGCTTATAAAACATCAGAAAACTGTCCCTCACAAATTCCCAGAGCCCAGAACGGCAATGACACCAAATGCAATGTTTTGTTCAACTAACGCTCGAAAACCGAAAGATCTTCACATTTGATAAGCCGAAACCAGAGAATGTTAAAAATCACTTTACTGATTTAGTGATTTACAGACTAATTATTTCAGCTCTGAACAAAATAAAAATCTCTCTGCAGTGGCACAAGAGTGGCCAAACTGGATTGATATTTAAGTTTTTAAAATGCATCAGCATTCAGGACATATCATAAAACTTATTTAGTACTTTTTAAAAAGCACAAGAGAAAATGACCTGCCGGAGACAGGTTGATGATTTAAAATCAATGGTTTTATTACCACAAGTCTTAGTTAACTTAACTGAAAAGGACCTGTAGAACTATTACTGTGGAAACAGTTAGTCAATTAATCAACTAATAAATATGCTTTGATCTCCTCGTATGTGAGCATTTTTCTGTTTCTTACATCATGGTTAGATTTAATATCTATAGGTTTTGTACTGTCTGCAGGCGTCACTTTGGCCTCTAGGAAACTGTCACTATTAACAGACATCTTACAAACTAAACGATTACTCAAAAATATAATAGACAGGCCTCCTCACTTCCTAGAATTGCCAACATTATAAGAAACTAGCACTAAAGAGTGAAACTTTCAAAGTCATAATGCCAAGAGAGGAGGACAGCAGCCAGACATGGACGCGCACACACACACACACATGCAAAGATGTAACATGCATTGCCTTGTCCCATATTAACACCACAACACTAGGAAAACACCAAACGGCCCTTTTCTTCTGTCAGTCTCCCAGACCTATAGTTTCCGATCCATCTCTTCCATCCATAATCATCACCCCCCCCCCCCCTTCCAAAAAACCCCAAACCACTATTCTCAGGCCTTTCAAGTGGCAGGTAGACAGGGGCCTGATACGTCGCTACCGCCTCTCAACCATCGGGCTAATTACAAGGGAAGCAGCAACAAGTGAGCATTGTGTGGAGTCTTGAAGACACACAGGGAAAGAAAGTGCTCTTTATCTTGCCACCACCAACCACAAAAGAGAGAGGGGGGGGGGGGGGGGGGGGGGGGGGGGGGGGGGGGGGGGGGGGGGGGGGGGGGG
>JBBMJY010000004.1:12501908-12550045 GCA_037833715.1 Toxotes lorentzi
CACACACACACACACACACACACACACACACACACACACACACACACACACACACACACACACACACATTCATACACCACAAGGTTTCTCAGGGTGTCGTTGAGTTGATTGAGGTGAGATGAGGTGATTTGCAGGTTGAAACATCGGGTTTGAAGTCAGGAGGTTGGAAGATTATTTCTGAAATGTATTCCATGACACTTCGTTTACTTAAAATGTATTAACTGTTTCAAAGTTACATCGCAGACTCACAAATAAGCTGCATGGGCCTTTGTTCACACTGACGAACCAGTGATTATCCTGAAAATATTCAAGTAATCCTGGAATGATCATATGATCAAGAGAGTAAGGTTGCTTTTAAGTCATAAAATTTCCTTTTTTCCTAAATTTTACAGCACGTAAGATGATTTTGTTACAGTCTTTCAACACATCTCTGAGTAATCCAGAAAACATAAAATAAAAACAGTTTGTTGATAGGATCTATAACAAACCATCCAGTGACACAGTTTCACTGGATGTTTCACTGCTTATCCCCCCTTTCTTCCTCTAACATCCAAGACAGGATTCAACACATGGATTAGCCTAAATAACAAATGAACAAATTAGTGGGAATTACACAATGCAGTTTGGTATATGTGAAAACATGACAATACAGCAGTTTTAAATTAAAGTGTTTAACAACAGAAATAAACCTAATTCATCAAGTTGACAGAAAAACTGACCAACTTGGTTTTGAGTTGCAGTCTGCTGATTCATCCTTTCGATCATTCAGTCCAGTTGTGTTGCACAGAAATGTAGTAACTGCTGCTGTCGTTTCAGAGCCCACTCCCGCCTGCCTGCCTTTCCTCCTGCTCTACCTCCCCTCTCACCTGCTCACCTGTTCCCCATTCCCTCATTAGCTCTCCAGCATATACATAGCCAGTCTCCATGTTGCCACTCTGCAAGGTTATCTTTGTGCTGGGTACCTTAGCTTTCCAGCACTCTGTTATTTGCCTGTTTTGGACCTTGCTGGATTTTTTTTTTTTTTTTTTTCACCTCAGCATGATTTTTTTTTTTTTTCTTGGACTTTGCTTGCTTGCCTGGATTTTTGTATCCTTGTGTTGTTTTTTTTTTGTTTTTTTTTGTAATACAGACCCTTTACTTTTACATCTGCCTTGTGCTCTTGGGTCCCTTTTCTGAGAACCTTGACACTGACCTTGGATCAGCTTGGTTTTGGTTACATTAGATGAAGAGAAGGAGGAGGAGGCAGAGGAGGTGGATGAGACCTTGGCCTTTGGTCTACAGGTTACTGTGCCCTCCACACACATACATAGACATATGCACACACACACCCCACACATACACTCACACTCAGCACAGGGAGAGACGTGCTGTAATCTGGGAGGCAGGAAACAAAGGGCCTCGTTAATGCAGAGACTCGCAGGGGCCTTTGATGTGGAGCCAAGCCATTCACTCCTTGCTACACACACACACACGCACCCTTTTACCACAGAATGTCTCAAACACACACTTTTGCAAAAAAAAAAAAGAAAATGCTGAAAAGACTGTAATCTCTCTGAGTTGAGACAGTGTGCCTGCTATTTAAAGCTTGATACATTAGATTTGAATCAGCCAGCACTAAACACACTCGCATACTGATGAACCACAAAGCTGCAGTTTGGCTTAGTGGAAACTTTTTTTTTTTTTTTTTTAACTGCACATTTTCACCCCTGTGTGGTGATATCAGTTCTCATCATTGCGATTCTATTTCAAAAAAAAAAAAAGCTAAATCAATTTCAGCTCATAAAGTCAAGAAATCTCAGAATGGCTTGTACTGCTGTAGTAACAGTAGTTGTGGTGCTCATCCGAAAGCGTGAGCTTTATTTGATTAATTTAATTTCCTTCTGCATACAAAATGACTGCTAAATATGAAATGTGTTGGTGAGAGCCACACAAAATGCACGTCATTTCAGATCCATTTTAAAATAAATAAATAAAATAAAATAAAATAAAATGTTTTGCTCATCGTTAATCAGAACCTTCTTAAAACACACTTCATTATTTTCCAGCCAGATTTAAAATTTTTTTTTTTTTGAGGACACAAAATGTGTACAGTTCTCCTTTCAGTGGTTCAGTTTCTATGTGATTTAATACATGAAGCTACTGGTTCAGTCTCTCTCCAGGGGAGCTCTCTGATGCGAAACATGCTTCCCTATAATGAAGGGATGCTGGCAGGCATCACTGAAACAATAACATGCAGTAGAGATGCAGTAGTAGTGGTACTTGTGGTCATAAATATAGTGCTAAAACCAGTTGCAGTAGTAACAGGAATAGTTGTGACAGTAATCCCAGAAGTTTGTCTTCATCTGTATATAGTTGTATTATGCTTGCTTGCTTTTTTTATTTATTTATTTATTTATAAAGTCAGTGGCATGGCTCTAGGGGAGCTAATATTACTCTGTAGGTCAGTGGATCCATCACTTTGATCCAGACTGAAATAGCTCAAGAACTATGAGATGGATTGAATTTGTGGTCCTCGGAGGATGAATCCTTTTGTGTTCGGTGATCACTCAACTTGTCCTCTGCTGCCATGATGAGGTTGAAATTTTTCATTTTTTATTTGGATTGTTCAGTTTTAATTGTATCTGATCGCCATGCATTTTATAGACAAAGTCATAACAGTAATACTAGTAGTAGCACATTAAATTTTTTTTTTTTTTTTTTTTACAAACAAAAGCTTTCAGAGACCACAAAGATTGTCTTTGTAGTTGAGGTGAAACACAGTGACAACCTTTGTTTGTAAAAGTTGCTATTGCTAATGTGGTGAAATGCAACTGTTATGGCTATATTTACAGAGTGTATGTAAAGTATGTAGGTGTACATACTATTCTGTGTAATATGCAATATTTTCATGGTAGCAGCTGTGGCTGAAGCAGTATAGTGATGTCAGAGTAATTATGATAATTATTTGTACTGTTGTCATCAGTATTGTTTTTGTTGTTGTTGTTATTATGCTAGCTGAGTGGCTAATCCCTCCTCCTGCATATTGTGATGCAGGAAGCTGCAGCTGTCTGGTTAGTGTGGCCGTGCTGTTGTTCTCCTCTGCTGAACCAACCTGATATTAGTGGTTAGTGTGTTCACCACAGCCAGAGAGGCCCGGCTGTGTCTCTGATGAAGGTCCTGCCCAGAGCTTCATGTCCCAGGATACAACACACTTCGTGAAACAGGATGTTGATAATCAACGTCTGATTCTTCTCTCTTCACTTTGCCTGCTTCATTTACGGTTTGATTTCAGAGATCTGTTGGGCTTTTTGTTTGGTGTTTTCACTTTATCTTTTTTTTTTTTTGCCTCGTTGGTTTGGTCTCTAATGAATTTAGGAATTCATTCTGCTTTCAGAATTAAAGGCCAGTTTATGCTTGTGTGTAGAATAAATGCCATAGATAGCCTGACAACTCCAATAATGATCCTCTCAGTTTCAGTTGCTTTTGTTTCAAGAACACATAGAAGCTCAACACAGTGACAGATAGCCCACTGCCAACTAGTGTTGTGTTAGTGTAATTGCAGAGCAACACACAAGTATAAATGCTGACAATGATGTAGGCTAGTACTTAGGCAAGTACTGTATAAACCAGCCTCAATACCACACTGCCAATGGAGGTGGTATAGTTTACAGTGTGATTCTGACGGACTCCTCCTCTTTGGCTGTAACATAGGCAACTGTTTGCTCAACTTTCTTTACTGAAATGGAAATGCCCATTCACCAAAATCTTAAAAAAAAAACAAACCAAAAAAACCCCCAGACAGGGTCAAAAACATGATCAGCATCAAAACAGACAGGCCAACAACAGAGTGCTGGAAAGCTGAGGCACATAGCACAAAGACAGTCTGAGAACGAGTGGAGTGAGCGCTCATTATTGCCTGCGTGGAGTCTGTTCAGCTATCTTCTCACCTGGTCGGCGTT
Source organism: Toxotes lorentzi (assembly GCA_037833715.1). Taxonomy (NCBI): domain Eukaryota; kingdom Metazoa; phylum Chordata; class Actinopteri; family Toxotidae; genus Toxotes; species Toxotes lorentzi. The sequence continues at coordinate 12,505,847 of JBBMJY010000004.1, forward strand.
CATCTTATTTGTTTTAGACATTTTTATCTTCTTGGTGTACACATGCTCTGTGCAATTTTCTTCATTTTCAGTTGGGAGTTTATACGTGACAAAAGAATTTCCCTACGGGTATCAAAGTTTTTGTGATTCTGTGTGAAATGGACTGGTATGCTGGGGAGCTAATGAGGGAATGGGGAACAGGTGAGCAAATGACTGGGGAGGAGGAGCTGTGTGATATGTCTCAGAGGTCCAGAGAAGACCTGGTGGGCCCAGAGCCAAGTGCGACAGCAGTGTCGGATGAAGGCCATGCACCGCAGGGCCATTTTCATCTCCCGGCTCTTCTGCTCAGTTTGGCCTTTGGACTGCAGATAGAACCCTGAGGACAGACTGACCGAATCCCCAGCAGCCTTCCAGAAACGAGAGGTGAACACCTCAGTGGAGGACCACACCAATCACTGACAAAAAAAGGGCCAGGGTGAAGAAATAAGAAAAATAGAAATCAAGAGAAGATATCAAGGTTGATGAAGACAAATTTGTTTAGCATCTCCCTGAGTACATCGTTGGTCAGGGCTTGGAAGACTATGGGGACATTAGTCAGCCCATGGGCATGACTAAGTATTTGTAGTGGCCACTGAAGCTGTTGAACAGAGTTTTCCCTGTGACATCATCAAGTCCTCTGTAATTGATGCAGGGGTGGGGGGCGTGCACACTGGATTGATTTTTATGAAAAAAACCTTTACATGTAATATTTTACAATAGATACATTCAACTTTATCTTATAAAACCGTGTCTTGAGCTTTCCTTCTTACTTAAACTGATCATTAATATATTTTTATTTTTTAAATTTTGTGCATTCAGTCAGTAACCATGGTTTATTTTTGAAATGGTGGTATCTCCATCTGGATCAAAAGTCACTTAATGTTTGTCTTCAGTCAGTTCTGCACGTTTCATTCATTCAGCAGAAAGAGCAGAGACCTACATGTGAGCAAGCAAACACACACACCGCACACAAACCTCGATGACAGCTACGACACGCCAGACAATTCACCTTCAATGACAAGGAACAAAACTAAAACTAAAATTACAATTACAGCCTCGACAAATCCACCATTGTGTTCGCTCCCCTTGGGGTTTTTCAAAAAAAGAGCGTCACAAATCCAGAGAGAGATCAGAGTGCTCTCAAACTAAGCCTCCATTTACTCTGATGGCAGGCCTATTAAATGCGTGCGTCCACAGTGGTCTCTTTCTAGTGGTGAGTGGGCGGCTCAGAGTCCTGCAGTTGACAGTTAGCAGCCGATTCTGGGATCAGTTTTTCCGCAGCGTAGGGATTGATGTGGCCCAGAAGAGGATGTGGATTCATATGATGGATCATTGTTTAGGTTTGGGGAGTGGGTGTGTGAGCCTATGGGTGTGTGCATGTGTGTGTGTGTGTGTGTGTGTGCTTATGTGTATGAGTGTTTCCATGCCAGTCTGTGCAGTTGGAGATGAAGGATTCAGGATCGGCGCCACAGTATGTATGTACATGTGTGCAGACAAACATCTGCATGGAAGTAGCAAATACACTACACGTATGTGTGCACGTATACACACACACAGTGATACTTAGATGCACAGATGTAGTAATAATCAGTGCAAAAAAGTGCCGCTTTTAGATCCTCAGTCCAAACAGCACCTGGTGAAGGTTATTAAATTTTCACACAAAGCACTCATTTATGCACAACAGACATTATGTCCTATCCAGTTAAAGCCAATGCTGCACCATATTTGGTCATTTTTAAGTTTTCAGATAAATTAAAGGAATACATTTTTCCTTATTGATCGACACAAAATCTACTGCATCTGAGGCTCATAAAAACAGCAAAACCCCTTGAATCATCTACAAAATTCAGTTTCACAAAACTTAAAGCAAGGCTGTTCTTCTTATTTCATAAAGTTGGTGTTCTGGAGAGCCGTGCTTTTAATTTAACGTGACCTGTTAAACTGGGGCTGTGATGCCAAACTACTCTCTGTGTCTGTTTTGTATGTGTTTATTTCACACAACAAATGTATTTGTATTTGTATCTGTGTTCTGATTTACACTGGAGGTGCCGGAAATAAAGTTTATCTGAAGAGTCTATGACAGAAAATGAGAAAGGTGTTGACAAACATGTTGCCATAATGGCTCATTGGGTCATGCCGCAAAACAATAAAACAGGATGAAGTGCATGAAAAGGGAGGAGGTATGGATGAAAATGAAGTTGCTTTTAAATGTTTTAAAATAAAAATTATGCCATTGTAACATCAACGCAAAACAAATCTGATGAAAACTGACACTGACAAAAAAGTCAAATTCTGGTGATTGTGAGATAAACTCTAAAGTTATAAGGACACCTTTTTTGTATGAGTGAATGAACTGATTTATGATTGTTTAGTCCTGATATTGAGGATAAACATGACTGAGTTGTGATGATGAGGAAAAGGGATGTAACCTGGCAAGTTGTATCAACTGATGCGGGGGAAAAAAAGCATTACAGTAAAAGTTAAGATACTGTTCATATCTTTTCAGAGTGTATTATCTGTTCAAGTTTGACTGATGTGCATGTCTCCAACATGCATCAAATATTTAACGAGTCAGACTATTGATAGAGCATAGCAAAACGTCAAAAGCTTCAGGAGTGAACATCATGAACATCATGTTTTTGTCCCTTTTCCGGAGAAACTTGACATTTGGAGATGCAAAGGATTGTGCAGGACTGCGATGATAAAAGCTTCGGCTAGAGAGTGAACACGGTCTGTGTCATGCTCGTGTGAACAACGAAACCAAAGAGTTGATCTTGCTGAGCAAAATAAGACTTTCACTCCTCTAAAACGTGTAGCAAGAGAAATCCCAGACTGACGTAAGGAAAACATATTGCTGAAGTCCAACAGAGCCAGGAGCTCGAGATGCCACTGTTTCTGCTGTTTCTACCACTCTTCTACTTTTGCAGGTCTTTTTCCACTGTGTTTTCTGATAAAATAAAACTTTAAACATATGCCTCTATTTTGAAAAGAAAAAAAAAAGATTTGCAGGAAATGTAGATGTAGGATATTAATTTAAGATCTATTTTTAATGTAAACATTTAAAAGATAAACATATAGAGAATAAATATATTTCCTTGCCTATATGTGTACAGTATTTATTTTCTTGCTAGAACCTCAACAGTACAGCTAAAAGAATTTTATTGTAAAGGATGGATTGGCAGGAGTTACGGCACTGAATGTCATGGTAGACAGGGAGTACTACTATTTATAAGAACCCTTCATTCACTGGCTCTTTGTGATGTTGTTACATTTCCTAAGCATCACTGAGAGTTCAAATAGCCTCAATGGAAGCCAAGGTCAAATGTAGGGAGTGTCATGCAGGACAAAGAAAACATCCTGGCAATTTTTTTTTTCCTCTCCAGAAAACTGGCAGCAGCCATGGAAACAGGAGGAAAAGACTCAAACAGATGACCTCTGCACTGGTTTGCCTCAAGAAAAGCACTGAGAGCTTGCAGAGTTCATTCTCTGAGTCTCTTTCAATTTAAGGTTTATTAAAAAAAAAAAAAAAAAAAAAAAAAAAGAACAAGAACAACTTTTTAAGTGTTTTTTATGCATTTTCATCCCTGACCAAGCTTGTGAGTTGGTTTTACTCAGCTCGACAAATCCTCAAGTAAGGGCTGCAGTAATGGTAGTCACAGCTGACAAGCCAAAGAATTTCCATTAAGTGTAGTGAATCACATTTAATTATCTCATTTCAATCTGAAAAGTTTAACCACACAATGGAGGTGGTGGTAGCAGACTGTTACAAATGCTGAAAGTCACCGAATTAAAGGAAAATTGCAGATCATGTAACACTCATGATTTCCTACACTGAAGCTCAAATAAAGAATTATTTAAGCAAAAGAACGTCAGATTTCCAAATTTAAAAAAAAAAAGAAAAAAAAAATCTTCACCCCAAACTGTCAGATGTCTTTTGGCCGCATACATGATAAATGCGAACTGATATTCCCTATATCTGGCCACTTGAGTAAAAGTATACTTCAAAAGTAAAGCACCAGGTGAGGCTAATTTGAACTACTTTATATGTTGTTTGGCAAAGTTATTTTGTGACAGTGCATCATATTTTATACTGATCAAGTATTTTGTTCGTAGCATCTTAATTTGCAAATTAACTAATAATCTTAATTGTCAAAGTGTCAGAGTGTTTGTTCCTACAGTTTTAGGTGCAAGGGTGTTCCAGTGGAGGAGGCTGGTTCAGGCCCCTGTTTGGAGTTTATCTGATGAAATGTCCTTCTCAGGGGAGAAGGGAACAGTAAGTACTTACATATTATAATGTGTTATTTAGGGATGAAGAGGTACAGTATTTGAATGGCACATAAAAGATATGTACAAACACCCTCTTTCTTAAGATTCATTGTTGGTCATCAGTGCTGGTGGTCAGCCACAGCTGGAACAGGGAGCTAGACTGACCTCTTGAGGTACAAAATGGGAATTAATCTGAGTGAAGGCTCTCAGTAAACAGTCTGAGCTCCACCACATCACTGCAGTAGAAGGAGAACGTCTGTTGAAGTTGCTCTTTGACTTTTCAAGCATACCTGAAAATAAAAGACTTTATCTTCAGTGCTGGCAAAACTCTCTACTTTTGAAAATGCACAAAACAGATGAGGATGGGATCAAACCATATGTGCAGCTAAGGCGCAGATGACTGAACATTTGAATCAGCACATAAACTTGTAAAGTATTCTTTATCTAAAGATACTTCTTGGGTGACTGCATTTTGATTTCAAAAAAAGATTTTTTTTTTCACTGAGTGCCTGTATACGAATGATTGTTAAAATGGTCAAACCATAACTTCGTCAGAAAAGCCTCTCATCATTCTATCTTATGCAAAATCAGAAAAAAACCCCACACTAATCATTGTACCAGGATTTGAAAAAAAGATTTGGTCCCATCTGGGTTTGATCGCCATCTTTCCAATACTTTTCAATTTTTCATCTTCCTCTGGAATGAAGGGAGATGTGGCGTATGAAACAGAAAACCCTCAGGATTTATGGGACATTTTAATATGGCTGGAACACTAATGTATTACATACTCACACATCATTTTAACTGTGACTTCTGTCACATGAAAAATTATTGACGCCAGAAGAGTTATGGCTCTGGGCTGCTTGGGAAGGCCGATGAATTGGTTCACAAAAACCTGGTTTATACTTTGAATGAAGTATTACAGAGTAAGTCTCATGATCCGAGGCGAGGACCTTTGAAACACACTCTGTGATTCAGGATTTGCATTAGGGTCAATGACAAAATCAGTAGGGGTTTCTTTACTCTTGAATAATTTAATATTTAGAGATTCCAGAGTTTCACATGACTCAACAGTGCATGATGAACTGGTTCATAGTGCAATGTGGGACTTGGAAATCTTATTTTTAAGTGAGAAGCTTTTTTTCGTTGAATTATGTTACAAATTAAGATTTTGTCTTGACATGAATCCCTAAGATGAAAGAGAAATGTTGAGCCCAATAGCAAACTCAACACAACATAATGGTATGCAGGTACTGCATGATACTGCTAATCTTTTGAGACGTTTCTCTCTGGAGGAAATACCACTGAAGATAAATCAACAAACAACTTTATTTTTACAAGAATTACATTTTATCTTATTATATTTAATTATATTATCTGCACCAAAGACAAAGAACAAAAACAGTTTCCATTCAATTAAAAATTTCACCAGCTGCCACAGAGCCATGTGAGCTGTGAGAGAGGACAAACAATAAATATCTATGAATTTCAAAAATGCTACAAACTATCACAAACAACAAAACAAAACTGAGAAGTAACTGTGTAAATGTATTAGTAACTGCAGAACGGCTCAAAAGCACATACAGTACATTTCAGAAGTATTCCTCATGTTGCAGTTTATCTTTTTAATGCATGGACTGCGAAGCGTTTGCTGATGTGCATGTGAGAACTGTTAAAGAGCCATTTACACGTCAAGCTCAAGCAAAATATAATCCACTGATATGAAATCTATGAGCCACTGGGCTGGGCTGGCCGAGCTGGATGTATGAGAAGCAGAGGCCTTGTAATCTTTTCACTGTGACTCGCTTCTTGTGTGTGACACCAGGAAAGGGGGGGGTTAATTACATTAATCCAAAACAAATAAACGTTTGGCAGCCCTTGAAAGGCTGTGGGAAATGGTTGGAGATTGAACTGACTTTTGAGTCCCCAAACCTCAAGCTTTGATGGTTTTTACTTGACTCAGAGACTGAGAACACAGATTGGATATCCAACTGGAGCTGAACTGGTCCTTTCTGGCTCTCCCTCACTGTGTCTGTCTTCCTCTCAGTATTTTCCTTTCCTCTCTTCCTCAGCGCCATGCTTACTATCTTTTTGGTTTACTACTTCCTTTTGCCTTTTTCTCTTTCACTTTTCGTCTCCCTCTCTCAGGGCTTATTCTGGCTTCCTCTCTTTCTCAGGTTTCTCTTTCAAAGTAAACAATTGTACTCTTCAAAACATGTAGAGGAAACAAAGGACTTAAAAAAGTAACTGTTAAATTAAATTAAATTAAATTAAATTCTGTTTTTCTTGCTGTACAGCGGCTTAATAAAATGCACCTTCTTGTTTGACTGCAGTTATTTAAAACAGGCTTGACACTGATCTGGAGATTATGGAATCGTTTCTTTTTTTGGATGAAATTCTCTAATCTCCTAAATCTCCCCTTAACACTGCTGCATATAAATACTACTTTGTTCTAAATTACCCAGGTTTATATTTTCTTTTTTAATTTTTGTCTGTTTCTTTGCAACTTTAAAACAAACAAACAAACAAACAAACAAACAAAAAAAGTGACATGTTAACATTATAAGAACAAATGTTGATCAGAATTATTTTTAGCCATGAGAAAGGCATTGAGAGAAGCTGGTTCTATGAAAGGCAGTGTTGGTCTGTTGGTCTCTACATGACTTACACTTAAACATCTCAACCTTTAAATTAGGTGCACCTATACATGGTGCTGGGAGGATGGATCTTAACGTGATCTTCTCACTTTCCTTCTAGCGCCACCAGCAAGTTCGCTTTTGCGGTTTTGAGCAATATGTCTCCACAACTATTAGGTAGATTGGCGTGCAATTTGATATACACATTCGTGTTCCTATCAAAATTTCAATTTGTCCCATACATGGTAAACATTCCTGCTAAATATCTGCATGTCAGTGTTGTGAGCATGCTGCTATGTTAGTGTTAGCGTGCAGCCTCACAGTGCTAGAATGGCACTAGAATCTCAGTCTTGTTAAGTGTCTGAGAAAATTTCACAGATTAAAAAAAGAGTATCATTATTTGTTGTTTAGGTGATTTTCATTGTCAAGCCTTTGTTTTGGTGGGGTTTTGTGCAGCTCTGCTCTTTCTCACAGTGACATTTAACAATCACTCCAACTTGCCTGATGCTTGTTCACAGCCAACAAACCCTGTAATGATGAAGAGCCAAACCCAAACCCTGCAGATCCTGTAACCTATGGTTTCACTGCACCATACAATAAGTGTGTGAGAAGTAGATGTGAATGGGACTCTTCTCACAGTATATCATGTAATGCTTGTGGACCAATCTTGGGAACAAACATTATTCTCCCAGGCTCTGTTGTTGTATAGAGTACTTGTACATGTTCGGGGTCATGATGTTGATTTATAGTGATGGTAGACTGGAAGCGCTGCACAACCTAATTTGTTTTGGTTTTCCTGATCGGGAAGATTATAGGGCCCTTGTTGCGATGGCGACAAATGTGTCACCACACATATCTCTGCATCGGCTCTGTCTCTCGGTTGTTATAAACAGAGAAAACAATCAGAAACATTTCTTGATGTGTGGCTTCTGGTGAGATTTGCCTGATATGGCACTAATTTGAATGTCGCTGTGATGTATAGCTGTTGAGGGTTTTAAGACTTTTGTGTAAAACCTTTATTTGGGGTTTTGTGATTGACAAAATGTATTTGTCTGGGAAGAGTAACTGAGGTTTGAGGTCGCGTCACCCGACATAAAGTCGATGGGATCAAGGAAAAGCAGAGCTGGTCTTTTCTCATTGAGCGAGCTTTAAGATAATAATGTGTTACATCACAGCTAATGAAGCCTGACTGAATGGAGATGTGACTTTGACCATATGAATTACATCAGTCATAACATGTAATTAAAGTAACATCTCACTGTGATATATGAAACTATACTGATAAAAAAAAAGAAGATAAAAAACTGGTTTGTTTTGCTCTGGGAAAACATCACAAGGAGAAATATGTTCTTATTCTGTACAACTCGGTTTGCATTTTATAAACTCTTATTTTATCATTTATTTAATTTGCTTTCTTTTTATAGTTTTGTTGTTTTCGAGACATTTAGAAGGCTTCTTTGAACAACATGCATTTTAAATCACTTTTTTTTTTTTTTTTTTTAAATTTGCTATATAGAGAACTGGTCCTGGATGCAGTTAGGATGTTTGCGAGCAAAGATAAATAGGATTGAAAAGTTTAGACAGGCCCCAAACCCCAGACTTCTTAAATGATTTGGTCAGATTTGGATGGTAGATCAAATTACTTTTTAAGTGATAACACATGATAAACAATGCAGAGTACTGTAAAAAAAAAAAGTTATTGTGTATAAACTGCCTCTGAATGTACAGTGTTTCCTACTTAGATGTCTGTCATGGTCAGGGCCCCACTCATTCAACAACTACAGCTCCCATAAGTCTTTGATATTGGTGCGCTGTAAAAACATGATGAAGCTTTATGAGTTAAGAGGTTTAAGAATTCAGATTTTGTCAGAAACTGTAGATTTGATGAAAGAGATCCCCTTTACAAAACTGTGGAACAGACTCCAGGGGAGTAAAAGAAGTGAGAATCTCATCTCTATATTGTGCTTTGCTTTCCTCTGGTGAAACTCTTTAATGTATTCTTGTTTATAAAAGTATTTACTATCTTTAACCCATTTTATTTTTCAATATATTTTCTCAATTTTCTTGGCTTTGTTATTCCACTTTTATCCCTATTTTTCATGCACATCAAACTTGTTTCGCTCTTTGTCTTTGTACTGTCTTTTCCTCAGCTTGTCAGTTATCTGTAAAACACTTTGAATTACACAAACATGTATGAAAGGGGGCTAAACAATTAAAGTTTGACTGATTGCTTGCTTAAAACCACATCCACATTACAATGACCGAATCTGAAAACATGTCGGTTTTGGCCTTTGACTTCAGCAAGTGATGACATTTTTACACTCAAAACTGACTTTCCAAAACAGTAACGCTCAGTGTCTGACAGATCACACGGACCAGACTGTGGTTGGTACTGGGCAGCTTCCAGGTGTGAACGTGTGTGACTGATTGTGAACAGTTCCTGCAAAAAAGGGCATATGTTCTCACTGCTCTGTCTCTGGGTAAATAAAAGTGAACAGAAAGAAGGCAGCTTTTTGTTGCCTCCAGCTTTCTCTGTGATCGCTCACCTTGAATGTTACCATAATGTAGTGGATCACACAACACGTGTCATCGCTGAGCACATTTTTTTGATTATTTTATCAGACAGGTTTGTGAGCATTAAATAGCAATTTGATTGACACCTCAGGGCAGCAACACAGTAATTACACAGCGAACACTAATTGCTATTTTCTACATCTCCAATGTTTTCTCACTCTGCAGACAGTTGATTGATTTGTGAATGATTTTGGATCCCATGTTCTCATCATAATCTGAAAAAGTATGTTTGTGTTCCTTTCTGGAAAACTTTCTGGTCTTGAAAGCGGTAAACTTAGACACGGCTTTCATCCACAGCGAGATACAGTACTCCGTGTCTGTCTTTGTGTGTGTGTGTCACTGTATAGACGTAGACTGTGCGTTCTTAAGCATATTTGTACATTTATCTGCGTCTATGCATATGTGTCTGTATCTTGCGTGTGTGTATATGCGCGTGTCTGTACGCGAGCTTGAGATGGGGCCTGGCATTTAGGTTTAACCGTTAGCATCTGAACAAACAGCTTGTTTACGCCTAGACAACAGTTTTGCCTGATTTCTTCACATCTCTTTCAGTTGAAAGGGCTCCTCACATCTACAGTAGAGGCTTTTTGAAGAGGCTGAAGCGTGTTTCTTAAGGACATATAGAATTACACAACCACTGGAAGATCTCAGGGCTGATCAGACGCCCCAATGGAAAATGTTTTTCTTTTACCACTTCAGTATAACAAACTGTAACATTCTCTCAGGTGGCTGATCGAGGTTTAAGGTGAATTATCAACAGTAAAGTATTGCACAAGTGATCTCACAGAAATAACTGCCTGTGCATCTTATGTTAATGCTGAAAACCACTAGCATCAAAGTTTTACTGTAAGATCAATACAACATTTGAAACAAACATTTAAGGCAGATTTTTTTGTAGTGCAGATGCAGAAACAACAAAATCTTAAAGTGCTCCAGATTTTCATTGACTCTTCACATAAAGCTTGAACTCTTTTGTCTTTTATTTGACATAAAATGGCTCTGGCGTCGACCACAGCTCAGCCTCAAACTATTCACTATGCTACCAAATCTAGGCAAGGCAGGCAACACGTGCATGATGACAGGCAAAAGATTACAGTTCGAAATGTAAACTTATCCTTGAAACAAGGAAACAAAGAGGAAAAGTTTTGGTTCAAGGATCATTCAGGTGGAGCAATCATTGACATAAAATCAAAGGATGTGACTAAATTTAGTGATTCTTTGCAATTTTTCATTTTGATTCATGTGTAAATATGTCAGACCTGTTGATGTATTAATGCAATCAAGTCAAATCAAGGGTGCTTTTTAGGCAAGATTGTAAGTATAAAAGCAATTCCAAAAAAACTCAGCGGAAATGTCATAAAATAAAAAAAAAACAAAAAACAAACAAACAATGCTGTAAAAATAAAATGAACAAATACAGTGAATAACAGGGACTGGTTTGCTAAATACAAACACCTGTATAAAACTCAAATCACAGATCCAGTGGAATGGATCTAGGGGGAATATTTGTAGAAAGCAGGTTGAGTTTAAGCTTTGGTTCACTGAGTGATTTGAAAACCAATTACAGAACCTTAACATCTGCAACTAATGGGCATCCAATGAAACATCTGTTTCTGCATTTGCAGTTTATCAAGAGTTTTCCAAAAAAAGAAAGCATTACAGTAGTCAAGTCTGCTGGTGATAAAAGCATTCATCTGCCTTTCAGTATCTGGCTGTACTCAGGAGAAGATAAAAGCCAGTTTTGGTGATTTTTCTGATGTGAAATTCAAGTCAGGATCAAAAAGTGTAATAAGGTTACTAGCTCAGGGGCTCGGCGTTCAGTGCCAGGGATTTTCAGTTGGTGCACAGCTTCTCTCTCTGGGCTGTTGCACCAGTAATTAACCTCAGTAACTTTAATATTTGGGCAAAGAGTCAAAGAGCAGCCAAGGTCATTCAGCAAACCACACTGGTGAGAAACCAAACAACGCTCAAATGAAAATTTCCATTTGATTTTAATAACAAGTTGGTTTTCATCTACTCATACTCAGATGTTGAATGATTTCAACCATCTATATGTTTTGGTATGAGTGAATGAAAATCAGTGCTGCATCAACTTAAAGTTGTGGTAATTCTCATACTTTGTATTTAAAAACCAAACAGCAAATTATGTAACAACAAAAAAAAAACACATGATGCTTCTATTTCAAGAGAAATAAAGTGTAGTAATCAGTAAATCATGAACTCAAGAATGTCTAAATATGAAACTTTTGTGCTCTTGTAGAGCTGGAGGAAGTCAGTGTTTTTGTTTTCAACAAAGTGTTTGACTGAAGCGAAATTTTCTATATTTTGAAAGGCATCTGTTGCAGAGTAGAGGACACCTGTTCAGAAGAACTTCACCGGAAAACCATAGATGTTTCATTTCATTCCCTTCAATTTGTAAGTCTGTTGATCAGAAGAATATTGCTTTAATTAGGCTTTGTGTTGATGTATGTGTTTGCATGTTTCTTTGGGATTTTAAAGGGTCACTCAGTAATTTTTATTTTCAGTAAATTTTGCTTTTTTAAAAAACAGTAATTTCTGAAATTTTCACAAATAACAGTTAAACTGAGTGACTTTTTGGCACTTTTTTCCCCCACTTTTGCTCTGTATAAAAACTTGGATCCTTGGCACAGAGATTTTCATATCTGATCCTGCAGTTTTAAAGAGGTATTTGGTGTGATCACCTTGCAGGCAAAACCTACAAAACACATGAACCAAGGCCCTACCTGCCAGGTAGCAACGTGGTAGTCATGAAATTAAATTTCCTTGGCTGCTCCCCGCCTGTGTCTTGGGGCTGTTTTATACAGTAGAAGGCACAGGCACACAGAGATACCACACCATCCTTTACCTCCTTTGATGTTGGCGAAGGCACCTGAGGGGGCGAATATGGAGAATTTGTTGATTACAGGATCCTGTATTCAGTGCACACATTGATGCTGGGTGCCGTGTATAGCAGGAGTCTCGGCGTGGCAGTTTGATAGTTTGTGGTAAATGTGCTGGCAGGGCCGCAGCTCCTGTCTCGCTGCCAAGCCTGTGGTTTCATATTGTGATCATCAAGGGAAGATGTGAATCAGAATATAAGCACTTCCTGATCAGTGTGCCTTAAAATATAGGCTTTACTTGGACTGATTTGGAGTATTGTATGTCAGTTGATGAACGCTTTTATCCAAAGTGTCCTAAACAACCACTAGTGGTGGCCTAGTCCCCCCTCCTTTACACCAGAGCTCTGTCATTAGTGGAGGTATGCCTTTACAGGTGCCATCTTTAAAGACCTGTCTTTAAAGGGTTTCACATTTTGCACTTTACCATTGGTTATATGTTAAGTCCACATTTGGTTTTAACAGAACTATAGAAAGAAGACGGAAGATTCTTTTTTACACATAAAAAAAATAATTAAAGTTTTAACATAAAAATGTTTATGTATTAAGTGCTTGTACCTGTGATTTCAACTATAATTTGATCTGTAAGCAGATGCAGCTTGTTACACTAGACCCTTAGTTGCACTGGGTTTACTCTGTATTGCATTCTTATGTGGTAATACATGCTGGCACCGAGCAACTATGCAACATTTAAAAGGCAATCAATGAACTGAGCAGAATGTGGGCAACATGAGCGCTATTGGGCAATGCTACAGCATCACCTCAGTTTCCACAGAACAAGGCAGCAGGTGGCTGCATGAGCGACGTGGCAGTGATTATCAGCACATCTCTGCCAAGCAGATACTGAGAAAATGACTGTTAACCAGCTTACGCTACATTTCCTTGGACGCCATGAATGAGAGATAAAGATCGCTACATCTGCTACATACAACACGCCACAGACAAACACAACATTTCTGCGTGTGTGTCTGTCACTCTCTCTCTCTCTCGCACACACACTGACACACATACATAGACATGCAACGAGAGAATGAGTCACTGCTCCTCTGCAGTGCTCTGACCACAGTTGAGCCTTGACATTTTCTCATGCCTCCAATCTATTTACCAAAGTTCAGACAGGAAGGACGCATCTCTCACTTTTCCTATCATGTCAGCCACTCATAAACATTGATGCTGATCAAAACAACAGAAAGGACAAACAAATGTATGATTTTTTAAGTTGTGTTTGCTGAAACCCACAATAAAAAAAAAGAAGAAAATGCTTGTTTCCATGTTGTTTTCCACTTTGAAGTGAACTTTTATAATTGAGCGATCACCCCCCCCCCCCACCTTTTCCATTAAACTTTACAGTCTAATGGGTTTTCAGAGGAATTCACCATGTATTCACTAGAACAATGCCACAATGTGAGGAGGAAGAAATACTACACACGAACAGATCCTCATTGTTAAGTGAAAAACATTCACATTGTTTGTGTTTCTAGACATTACATCACTGGGCTTGTCTCAGGACAAGTTGTGTTTGGTTATTCATACTGAGCTAAAACAGATCAGCACATTCTTACCAGCTACCTGACTGTCTGATTTATTTAATAAAGGAAAATACAAGCGTCACAAACAAGCATGCTGTGAGGACAATGCAGAAACGTGCCTTTGCTATTCCTTCTGTAATTCTTGAATCAGTTGATTGCAAGCAAGAATTGCTTGTTTTACTTATTTAAAAAAAACACAATTATTTACAACAATTATTCTAAGACATTTCTTTCATCAGTGATTTCACACAATGATGGTACTGTCGGAGATTTTGTTGCAACATTTTACGAGTCCTGACCAACTCAAATACTTTGTGTGTCTCACAATGAAAGACAGTCGGTTCATGACATGAAAGTCAAATTGCTCTGCATCAGTAGTTTTCATTTGGATAGTTCTGGACTGTGCCCAGTGGCTGAATGAGGGATTTTATTTATCCATTTGGACCTGTCATCCTTTTCAGCATTTCATTTGTTGGCAGAAATCCTTCCAAATTTGAAGAAGTGGAAACTCTGAACCATTAAAACTTTTACATAAACCTTTTAAGCTTGCTGAATGTTGTGTTTGATCCAACAGAGACGAAGGTAAAAAGGTTACTGGTCTCGGACTGTTTGAACGCAGGAACATGAACAAAGTGATTTATACCCCTAAATTAACAAGACCCTGGCTTATGGACTTCCTCTCTGAGCTGGAAAAAGCAGCAGTAGGCAGTGAAGTCACTGACACATGTGAGAGGATTTGGGATGGATGGATGGATGGATGGATGGATGGATGTATGGATGGATGGATGGATGGATGGAAGGATGTGATGGAGGGAAATGGAAGAAGTAGAGGAGTTTGGACCCTGTGTGAACCACTGAATAAAAAAAAAGAGAAAGGAATATGACATACTGCCTTATTTATCCATGTGTTGCAAATCATGGCATCTGTTTACAATTTATTTTATTTACTTTGGTGATGCTTGGCCCGGGTTGATTAACTTTTTCTGTGGTGTTTGTTGTCTTCTGGAGCGGGATTTGATTGGCATTCGGTGATGGCTGTTTGAAGTGAGCGTAGCTTTGGCTTTGAAGCTTCTGGGATGAAAGCAGAGCATCCAGATATGACTCGAGGATAATCTAGAAATGAATTTTGGCTGCCTCTGAAGGCGACCGACAGGCGACAAACATGTTACTAGTTGCTGATTAAATGTTACTTGAGATTCCGTGATGCAAGAACACAAAACAGAGATGGAAACTTCTAAATACACATCAGGAAATAAGTTAAATGTGTTTGTTTAATGACAACAAGCTGTGGATGTTGGTGAATGAGTAAAGGATGAGCTATCTCTTTTCATACGTCATGTGACAGTTTGTTTTATTTATGAGCCGTTCTGTTTGCAATCATGACTTCAATTAATGGTATTAATCTTGCTTTCCCATCATAGCTGCCTTCAGTACGTCTTGAAAACATTAAATTCGTCAAAATGTGTCAAAAACCGCAGCCCTATTAGAATTAACTAAAAAGTCTGTAGTAAAGCCAACCAGCATTGTTTGAAGAATGAGCCAGTAAGTTTTAAAAAAGAAGATAAGTCTGTCTGTAGCTTGTTGTAGGTAAAAGTTACATAAGTCAGTAGTTTGTTGAGACATACAGTAATCCGCACTTAATATTCAATGCACTTAAAAATACCTGTTCAATATAAAGTCCCCCTGGCAAGTGATAAAATGTGTTTGGCTTTGACTTTTCTCTCTGGCTAAGTTAATCTTGTGAACTAAATGTTTTTGCATGTTAATCCTTAAGTAAATTCAGGCTCTTTGACAAATGTTTTTGAGCAGAATATTTGCTTGCAGTTGAGTTTTTAATTAAATAAATTACTTAAAGTGGAAACATTCAAATAAAGCAGTAAGTAATGAGAAATAGTACTTGAGTGCAAACTTTTAATGCCTTGTTCAACGTGTGTGCAATGTGTGGAAAGGAAAAAGAGAAAACATGACATTTTTGGTCACTGATGATGATAAGGAATGCAAATAATGTTTTCTATACAACTTGAGTACGTTTTGGGAGGGGAAATTAAATAGGCAACAGTATTTCTATAAAGTTATCAAAAATGCACAAACAAAAGCTAAATCTGTTAAACACAGCTATTAAGTATTGTTTGAATTGTAATTTATTTATAAATATATATTTAAAGGTTTGCAAATCCATCTTAACCAACAAATTGATGAAAAAAAAAGTTAAAGAAAAAGTTAAGAATGAAATGATCTAAAGTGAAGGTGAAAATGCTGCTGAAATTTCATAGATTACACTGTTAACAGACTGAGTTTGAATTGGATTCTTAAAACAGACAGAGATAGGCAGCAACAGTGCATTAATTTCTCTGAAATACTCAGAATTTACTGACATAACTGACTTTGTTCAGATTGTTACCAACACTGACATCTACTGGTTATAATGACAATATCTTTTACAATCAGCCCAGTCCCTCTGTCAGATTCGTTTCTGTTTTGATACATACAGAAGCTCAGTTACTGTGCTTGTTTCACCTGTTAAGATAGCAGAAAAGATAGTGTGATGGGATTTTACTCTCAAACTTTTGACAGAACCAGGTGATGAACCAGCCACGGGAAGACTCATAAGGAGTTTGGTTGGTGGCTTATTATAATTTCCTGATCCACTGATAAAGGTCTTTAGCTTGTTTTCCTTTCAGGGGATTTCAGTGACCTCTTTTATATAAGGCCGGGGAAGTTTCATGTCATTTTCATTCTGGTATATGATAAAAAGAATTATGGTGAGATCTAGAAAAGGACAGGCATGTGAGAAAAAGATACATATCAGAATGAGCACGTGTCAGATAAGGAGCAAAGAAAATTATTAAAAATGAAAGTATGTATGGGTGAAAGGGGTTTTGCTAAGAAATTTCTAATTGTGAGGTTTTTTTTTGCCAGCTGTACCCATTGCAAAGGAAGCACCTTAAGGTTTTGGCAAGTTCCCTAAACTCAACCACACTGCTGGGTTTCTGCAAAATCCTGCATGCAAAATTAAACAAAACAGCAAAACATTTCACAGCCCAACTCTGCATCCACAACCAGGAGGGTAAGGGAAAATAAAGTTAACTTAGATGCTATTATACATGCGATAGATGATTAAATGAGACATGGTGGTAATGTTGTCAGTCTCAGAATCTGTGGTTTAAAAGGGTAATTTAAAATAAATAAATAAATATATATATATATTATTTGCCTCTGTAGAAGTCACAGGTTGTAAATTACTTTCATCATGTAACAGCAGAGGTCAACATCCTCCCCTTCTGTTTTGTACAGATGTGATGCAACACTACAGCTGCTGAAGCGTCTCCTCTGTCCCGGAACGGTTTGTGTGAACTGCATGATGGGATGAGATTTGCGCTGAAGGTGCAGAAAGCTGATCTCCAGTCAGCTGTTAACGGGACTGGGTTTTTTTTAGTTTTTTTTTTTAGTGATGCTGCAGAAGTTGCGTGCTGCCGATGTGAACTGCGCCTGCGTCAAGGTAATACACGGCCCAGCCCATACCAGAGATACTGCAAAGCGAGAGGGTTCATGTTTTGCCATTTCCGTTTTCGGGTGTAATAGCTTGTAGAAGAGGATGAACAAGTGGAAAATAATAATAATAAATAATAATTAATAATTGTTTTCATTGTTGTAACTTAAGCAATAAAGCATTTGTTTGTTTATGCTTTAAAAAATATCTACACTGAATTGCTTTGCTGGGCTATAAGGCACTTCTATTCAGATCGTATAAAATCTGAAGCCTCTTCATTAGTTCAGAGTCTGATTGGCCAGATGCGGAAACACTTATACTGAAAGAACAATGAGCCTGCAAAAAAACAACATACTGTTGAATTTTTCCCTCTAGCATAAACAATCTATTTTTTCTTTTCAGCCTTGCAGAACATGATCATTTACGTTTCTCTTTGCCAACCAACTGGCCTGATCCTTTAAAAACAGCTACCTTTTGAGCTGAAGTAAAAATCTAATAAAAAAAAACAAACAAACAAAAACAACAACAACAACAACAACAACAAAACAAAAAACTTGGTACCAATAAATTCACTGAATTCGGAATTTTACGGGTTAAAAGTAAACATAGGTTGGCCTATCAGAAATATGCAATCAGGGTACCAAATATAAAAGAACTCATTATGCAGAATGACCCATATCATGAATTAAGCTTAGTGTTTTTGGCCATATTATTGTATTAGTATTGTGATGTTGCAGCATGGTCGACGTGGAGCTGATTCTATCTGCTTGGTAGTCTGTTGAGCATTTTGATCTATAACAATCACGTTTCATAAACACTGTTATGGAAAGTAACTGGTAACTAAATCTATCTGCAGTGAGCACACACTAATATAATTCCCTCTGAAAGGACGTGATGGGGAAGTATAAAATGAATAAAATTTAAATACTCTATAAGTGCTTGTCTAAATATATTGCTATATACTGACATTTTGCTAGCACAGTGCGCATGCTCCCCTCTCTTGTCACCCAGGCGGGAGAGTTGACGTACGGCGTGAATCATCTTGCTGTTTGATTGACTGTTGTGTCTTTGACAATGACAAACGGCTGCTGCTGCTGCTTGCGTGACTCGTAGCGTACGTGACGCCGCACCACCTCCCTTCTTCTCTCCTCCTTTTGTGCGGTTGACAAGCGCCTTCCCTCTCGGCCGGGACTGGAACACACAGAGGTACGTTATGCATTCAACACACTTGTCAGTTTCTTTACCACACGGCTCTGTCGCTGCTATCAGCCGGGGGATTCTGACCTCCAGAGACCCGAACTGTCCGTCCCATCCATCGACTGTATTTCAGCCGGAGCGGGATACAGCTCGACGTGCAGCAGAGATGCTAGGCCTGCCGCTTATACAAAACCAACTGCTGTTAGCTTGGAGGCTAATGTGTCGCGGTGCGGTCATTTGACAGTGGTCAGCAGTTATTCAGGCTGCAGGTAGCAAAGAAGCTTAACTAATTCCCAGTTTTACCCCCTTGACACGTTACGGGCTCCCTCACTGCCGGCTTGCCATAACGTTACTCTCAGGTTAAACTTGCCCGCCGTCCACTTTGATAGCTAGCTAATGCTAATCTCTTAGCAGGCAAGGGCAGGGAGATGCTGCCGTCCATGCCTTCATAACGTCTTTGTGACCACTGTCGAGGGAGACCGGACTTTTCAAAGCGTTTGAGAGGTCTGTCTCACAACCGAATCTATCTGAATTGGACTACAGCAGAACTGGTGCTTAAGGGCAGTGATAGATCCCAAACTTCGATGCTAAGTCAAGTGTAATATTTCATGCATGGTCCTCATCTGCCTCATCCGCTGTGAGATTGATGCCCTCTTTCAAAGTCATTGGTGCTCGTAAAGATATAGCGTCCCCCCCCAGGAGTCCTCAGTGACAGGACTTTGCAGGCTATCATATATACAGGGCTGTCCTAGTTCTATGCACGCTACGGCCTCTGACATTTCTGCCTATATCCATGTGTGAAAGCCATACAACTATTCAGGCACAGGGGTGTGTACTTGCAGACTGTGCTTGTTTGTTGGCACGGGATGAATGGCTTAGCGGGCAAGCCTGTATGTTAGCAGGCACTGCAGATACGTGACATTAGGCCACTTCCTGCCTGCAATAAACCCATGATGACCGGGTTCAGATGGCTGGGGTACACTGAATGGTTCAGGGAGGCTAGAGCTGGACTTTGGGCCTCAGACCATGCCAAGGATGTTGATAAAATGTGAGACCGTTCATAAGCTTGATTGAAAAGGCTTGAAGAAAAGAAGTGGACAGGAATGCACTTAACTGAGAATGCACAGAGAGAAAAGTTTTCTGATGTAATGTTGGTGATTAGTTATTGAAGTAGAGCAACCATTAGCCTGGCCCCTGCTCGTTACAGTCATTCTAACAGAATGCCTATGTGTCTTTTAAAGACTTTCCTATATGGTTGAGTACACATGTATGTTTTTGTGCTGAACTTTTATTTCGAGAATAACTGCTTAATTGCTCTGTTGTAGTAGTGAACCACATTCAGTCTTACAGAAACACGTATTGCAGCATTGTAGAATAGTCGTTTGTGGGATTTATGAAATGTAAATTGAGAAATTGTATGCTCTAAGGTTGCTATTCACCAGGGAAACTGCTCGAATTCCTGTTCTATCTTCTATCAATATGCACATGTATGTTATCAATAGGCCTGCGTAACTACTGTACCTTGATAACTGTTGTGCTATTGTGCTGTAAAAATGGAACCTACATCTGTTCTAATGGTGAAATAGACATGTCTTGCACAACAGGCTGTTCAGGAAAATGAAGGACAAAGAGGTGCACTCATACATGAGGGCAGCCAGTCCAGAGGGTTAGTAAAGAGTCTGCCTTCTGCTTCAGTCCGTGGCGCTCACTGTCCTTTCTAAACTTGGCTTTGTCCACTTCAAAACATCAAATTTGAGTAAAAATTATTATAGTGTCAAAAATGACCATTGCTTTCTCTAAAATGTAAACTTATCCAAAAAATACATTGGACATCAGGGAATTAATGAATGAATGTATTGACATCGCATTTTAATGTTTCTAAGATTCAAAGACTGGAAATGAACAGCTAATGCCAAATTTGATATTTGTGTACAAACTGGCCTCTGTTGTACCTTTTCCATACATCAGTGACCTTCCGGTTACTTTCACCTTCCCCTTTTCAGCAGCACTGCTCTTCCATCTGACCTGCTGGGTCTATTCCTTTCTTACAGTGTCTCTCTCCCTCCTCTGTCTTACTGTAAGCTCTGGCTGTGACACAGTGAGAGGACAGCTCACTGATGTCAGTTGTATTTTTTTCCGCCTTGTTCTTAGTCACAACCCTGATCATCATCTGTTGCTTTGTAGATAATGGCTGTACCTCCCACTTACGTTGACCTTGGAAAGTCTGCCAGGGATGTCTTTACCAAGGGATATGGTAAGCACCAAGCAGCCAATCATACTCGTTCATCTTGTTTATAATATTCCCATCAAGCTCACTAACTGTTATCATCTAGCAGATTTATCTGTGCTGACACTGCTGAGCCTCTCAGTGAAAGCTAAACCAACAGCAATTGATAAAGCTGGCTAGCTAGCTAATGATGACATATCATAGAAAGGCATTCAATCATGTAGTGAGGATGGATTAGTTCAGTGTCACTAGCCTAGTCTCAAATATAGTTTATAGTCAAACTATAACAACAGTTTAACTGCTAAGAGCAGGATGCTGACTGCAATTGGACAGCAGTGTAATTAAAAACAAGTGTTTTCTGAGTGTTACATAAAGAACCTTTTAACTAGAGATCGATTTGAGAAACAAAAGTGCATGGAATCTTAACCGTTCCCACACAAATAAATCGCAGCGTGTAGTGTGTACATATGTGCCTTTATTTGATTGTAAGTCAGCAATAAAGAGTTGACAAAGCTCTTCCAGATCCACAGAAATCATTATAAAATTGTTTTCACGGCTTCTACCAGCTGCCTGGGGTACTACCTTGTTAGTGCCGATGCTTCTCTAAATCAGAAACATGTTTAAAATAAAACGTGAGACTCGTTGTTGTATATTTGCTTAGTTGTGGTTTAGTATTGCTACTGGAAGAGATAATTTTATATTTTATCACTCTTTACACCGGAAGTACAGTACTTTCTTGCTATATTGTGCCATGAGGCAATTACAGAAATTTCTTGCAAGATTCGGTGCGACACTTCCTCTCAGGGAGTGTTAAAATCCAGTTCCTGCATACAACGTAGGGTTTGCTACCAGTTAGTGTACTATGTGTAGCCTACTACTAGCTGAACTCATGTTCAGGTGGAGTCCGTTGGGTGTGTTTTGTGTATGCACACAGCTGTGTGGCTCCAAGGGTTACTGAATAACGTCTTAAAACAAATTCCTGGTTGTTGGCTGGATCTCAGTAGGTTTGGCAGTGACTAATTCATTACTGTGGGTTTTACTGCAGGCTGGGTTTTACCTCACAGAAAAGCCTCAGAATTGAGTTGTGTAGTTGTGCAGCTAGTGGCCATTTTGTAGGTTGGAACAGCAGCTTTGGATGGACAGGTTGGACTGTTTTGGGTAAATCATCAGAGTTTTTAGCGAAGGGGAAGCTGGAATGAGTGAGGAATTGTATCAGATCAGAAAATACATGAACATGGCAGTCCTTGGGTCATGTGAAGTGTGGTTGGGTCAGTCAGTTGATGGCTGTGATTCTGAGTGGGGCTTTAGGCTCGAGCCAGGATCTATTTTAACAACCTTCTAGCTATTATTCATAACTGACAGCACTAGTGCTTTGACAGAATCTAAATCAAATCAATACACACGTTCCGTCAGCAGGATTTAAATAACTTTAAATGTACTCTGGAGGCTAACAAATGGGTATTTCACAGGCACCAATCATTGACTTGATTTAATGAGTTGTGAAATATCTGAGGGGATTCTTTAAATGTGTATTAGCAGAACATTTTGCATAGTAATGACTAATAGTGCTGGCATCAAAGTGGAACTTGTTTTGAAGGATATCCAGTGCTTGTAAATGAGGTATAGAAGCCTGCTGCACTTCAGTAATGAAATATTTCAGAGTCGTTATCATTGGATTGGTAATATCTGTGTTGTCATCCAGACATCATTTTGATCTTTTATTTAATATTGTCTGTTTCAGGCTTTGGGCTCATCAAGCTGGACTTGAAAACAAAGTCTGAGAATGGACTGGTAAGTCTTTGCCAGTCATTATCAGATTATCTGAGCTGCTACGCCAGACTGCATCCGTCCTATCATAGCTTAAGTGGCTCTTGGCTGATAATGAATGGGCAGGTTATCTGATCTCCTAAACATTGCCATGATGCACTGGCTAACTGGTTGATATGGCTTTAAAAAGAGTGAGAAAATGTCTTAAAAATCTATGCAAAGGTTTCTGAACTTCCTATTTTTGTGAATAATTAATTAGTAGTATTTGATATTGATTGCAGACTCAGCTTTTTTTTTTACAGGACTACATCACTGTCTAAAACGCCTAACGCAAATATATTTTGGTACAAACAATAGGATTATTTTAAAATGATAATGTACCTGGTTAATTAACCTGTCTGCACGACCCTGACACCTATTCTATCATCTGCAGGAGTTCACCAGCACAGGCTCTGCCAACACTGAGACCAGCAAGGTTGCTGGAGCCCTGGAGACCAAATACAAGTGGGCGGAGCACGGCCTGACCTTCACAGAGAAGTGGAACACTGACAACACCCTGGGTACTGAGATCACCCTTGAAGATCAGGTTGGTGATGGTGTGTAGGGCCAAGAAAACTGAAAAATTTGCCGTTGACCATGGAATATGTGAATTATAATGACTATATCTGAGAGTTGTACAGGTTGTTTTAGACTAAATTGTAGAGACATCTAATCTAATCCACTTTAAAATTCTAATTTGTTGAGTCATGTCCCATGGCATGAAAAATGTTTCTGATCAGTGATATCAATACCTTTTTTTTTTAATTTACTAATGCCTGTCACTTAAGTAGTGGATACACTGCCATTTGCCTTATTGTAAAATCTTAATGACCTTTTCCACAGTTGGCCAAGGGGCTGAAGTTGACGTTTGATTCCTCTTTCTCACCGAACACTGGGTAAGGACAGCAGAAAGAGAGTCTAAAAATATAGTTCATTTCAGTAAGAAGTCAAGAGTGACGTTTTGAAGTATTGGTGAAGTATTTCTTGTTAATCTTCACACGCTAAACTAGATAGTGTGCAAATAATACATTGATAATAGATAATAGATTATTTATTTTAAATGTATTCCGACAGCAAGTTGAGTCAGCAGTTTATTAGAAGACATTTTTTGATTATGACCATTGGCCTCGTTTTACCTTTCATGGGTCATTTTCTTTTCTCTGAATGTGTGAACGAGTTCAGGTCTGCCGGTTTCGCACAAGGGTAACAATTTGCCCTCTCTCTCCCACATCTTGCCAGCAAGAAGAGCGGCAAGATCAAGACAGGCTACAAGTGTGACCACATCAACCTTGGCTGTGACGTTCACTACGACATTAATGGCACAGCCATCCACGGTGCTGCAGTGGTGGGCTACGAGGGCTGGCTGGCCGGTTACCAGATGACCTTCGAGGCTGGCAGGAACAGGATCACCCAGAGCAACTTTGCAGTTGGATACAAGACTGACGAGTTCCAGCTCCATACGAATGTGTAAGACAACATAGCAGATTGCCATGAGTAATATGCTCACCTGTATCCTTCTGTTGTACCATTTCCCATGCACGGTTGAACCAATATGGCTTCTCTTCTTCTCTGTATAGTGTTAGTTTATGAGCAGTGTGACATACTGTAATCACTGCTGTTGATTTGGTGCAGTTCATATAAATTCATATTTAAGGTAGCAAGGAGAATGAATGCTTACTGATGCTGCTCTGATGCCTGGTTTTAAAGCTGAGCTGATGGGGTGTATGTGATTAAAAAAACTATCAATATTGAAACTTTGCTGAATAAGCACCTAGACACACTGTCAGTCCATTGTGCATGCATGTTTTTTCAGTGTAATACTAAGCTAAATATGCACAAATTAAAGTAGTGTTTTAAAGTCAGTTGTTCTGTCCTGTGGCACTTGACCCAAGTCACAGGCTAAAAGGCCAGATGATTAACCTTGACTAGACCAAAGCCTTCAAGCTCTGTTTTCTTATCCTTGTCTGGCTGACTAACTTGTTGCCTGTTTGGCTGTCTGCCGCTCACCCAGGTGCCTTCCAGTTATTTTTACACCCAGGTGATGGGATTTGCTATATTGCAAGTGAGATGGAGTGAATGGTTGGCTACCGTAAAGGGCTTGAGTGAAAAGGCAGAGTGAGGCAATGACAGACAGTAAGAGAGAGGGACAGGGCACAGTATTTGCCTTGTTTCCTGCTGTGTCCTTGGCCAAGCCTGTCTGTTTCAGTCTACAGCTGAAGTGGTGACGTGAGGTCAGATGAAGTGTAAAGTAGGCTTTATATCAGTCTCAATGCACACATTTGTTTTGTTCATACTCTGTATACAAAACAAAACCATTTTTTGTTGCGTGGAGATGAAAATATCACCTGTACGGAAAGAATGTTTGTGTTACAGCAATATAAACATATATTCCAATCTGCTGTTTTTCCTCAGAAATGATGGCACCGAGTTTGGTGGCTCCATCTACCAGAAGGTGAATGACCAGCTGGAGACAGCTGTCAACCTGGCCTGGACTGCTGGAAACAGCAACACCCGCTTTGGCATTGCTGCCAAGTATCAAATTGATCCTGATGCATCCTTCTCTGTGAGTAGTGTTTTAACCTGAAGTAGTAATTATAGTAGTGGTGTGGTCTAATTATAAAATCAGCTGCTAAAATTGGCAGTTTGGTGTCATTCTCCCTCAAGTGTCATGGAGTGAAACCAGCCCCTTTCTGTGTTTGTTTTGGCCTTTCTGGCTGTTCAGGTTTTCTTGTCTTGCTCTAGAGACATATTCTGGGTCATCGCTATAAAGTAATATGCACTACGACTGGGTCTGTTGCCCTCTTTAATTCTGGGTCACTGTTGCTGCATGTCCTGCCTAGCTGACCAACTTGGAAGGATGGACCCAAATCCATGTGAACACATCGCACTTAGTTGACTCTGAGAGCAGCCTCATTGAAGCTGAAATGGCCAGTGCAAGGAGTCTGTCCAGGCTAATTTAGTCCTGTCTATCACATTAGTCCTTAAATCCCACTTGCAGCAGAGCCAATTAGTGTGAATGGCTGTTTTGTTTGTGTAATTATATGTATTTCTAACAACTATTATTAACATAATAATGTGGCTAACGTGCCATTCTGATGTGAAACAGTTTTAGTGGTGGGACTTTTAAATCAGAGTATCGGTTTCAGTTTTTGTTGACACGTAGCTTGGAGCAGTCATTAAATCACCCAGAATAGGCATGGTAAGTGTATCTATTAGTAATGTGAGTTCTCTGTGATTTTCATCTCCACAGGCCAAGGTGAACAACTCCAGCCTCGTGGGCCTGGGCTACACTCAGACTCTGAAGCCAGGTGAGTGAAATCTGTATATAACTTAAGCCTCAACTATACTCCCTTGTGGATGCACACATGGACAGATACAGGCACCACAGACTTTGTAGTTGGCTTGATACCGACAATGCGCAATTGGTTCCCTTGTAGCTTAGTGACTGTGTGGACTAATGCACGTGGTCACAGCAAATTAGTGGGTACACGTCCTAGTGAGCTTAAATGGGCCAAAATACTGACCATGTTCACAAAGACCACAATATTTGAATATTTACTGAGTACTTGAGACAACATTAGGAATTTGCCATTTAACCAGTATTTTCAAAGTTTGAATTAGGTCATAATCTGAGTAGTGGAATTTTGAAGTGTATTATATGTGGATTTTTCAACTGAAGTAAATTTTAGACATAAAAGGTAAACATTTGATCAAAATATGGCTTTGAAGTAGTGTTTGCAGCATTGCACAAAGGCAAACTAAACAGTTACTGAAAATTTTGCTAAATGTCTGTGTAGGATAAATTTCAGGACTACAACTTTAATTTCCACAAGGGTAAACAACAGTAGCAACATACATCACAAAAAGATGGAGTTTGGAATTTATTGTTAGAGGGAAAGATGGAGTCAGTCAAGAATGGAATAGTTCAGTAAGCACCCTGTGCAATGGTCGGAAGTCGCAAGTAATGTATACATTTACATCAGTTTCCTTGTCTGTGCATGACTTATCCTGATATGTCGGTTTCCGCAGGCATCAAGCTGACACTCTCTGCTCTCCTCGATGGCAAGAACATCAACGCTGGTGGCCACAAGCTTGGTCTTGGCCTCGAATTCCAAGCATAGGAGGATGAGACAGATGCCCTTCCAGTGCTCCCTGCACACACACACATTCCCCACCAAAAAAAAAAATCCAAAATCCGTTACTGATTAGCTAGCCCTCACAAAACCCTGTTTCCTCTAGATGTGCTACAGCTGGAAGCAAGACAGCATAAAGGTTAAATCGTTCCTGAGACGATCTACCACTTTTAAAGGACCACTTTAAGGGAACATTATATTTTGAAAATAGAGCCCAATTCAGAACAAAACTACAACAGTTTAACAGAAAGTTTTATCTTGAATTGTGTAGCTTGCAAGGGAAAAGTAGCCTTGAGTACATTTATGTTGGCCTCACTATTTGTCATTTTACGACATTCATACACAACGCTTTAATTTGTGTGTTTCTGCTTTCAAATGCAGATAAAAGGGAAAATCAAAACTAGGTTAGCCCAAAATGCATAAAGGGCTCGACACAGTTAGCATACAGTTGAGTAGTTACACCACCAGATGGTACTGTTGTGTAGCACCACAAAGCACTCCACACTCAGAAGGTGTAGTGGTGAGTTTTATTTGATCACTTTTGCACTGGAAAGCCCAAGAGTTTGTCTGGATAAATTAAACAATGGGAAGGGTTAGTTGTCCCTGTTGTAAGCAGCTGTCAGTAGCTCAAAGAGACACTACACCCCAATGTGTACATTTTGTGTTTTTGTCTCACTTGTCTTTTGTGTCTGTGCATTTGGTGTGAATCATGTCTTTTGTTACATATAGCAAAAATAATATTTTATGGACAGTCTTGCATAGTTTAATCCACCTGTGAAGTCTTGCGAAGGCAAAGACTTGTCAACTCTTCCTGGTCGAGCAAACGAACGGAAACCTATCATGCACACAGTTGAACCTCTCTGGAGAAGTACTTCTTTGAAGGAGAATGAAAAGAATTAATACAGTGGACAGGAAATGGTCGTCTTCCACAACTGGTTATGGGAATCATGCTTAGTGTACTTGACAGTATTGTCATTACCTGAAATAAATAAAGAACATCTTGAACCAGTTTCTTATTCCATTTGTTCTTGTGTCTTTTGAAGCAGAAAATTACATGGTAACTGTTTTATCTTGATTTTGGTTAATGTTTATTTCACTCTACAGCTGTAACTAACAGTTATCTTCTGTTCTCTTTGTGGATACCTCTTTACAGCACAAAAAAAATTTAATATTGTTTTATTATCTTACTATTTAATGGTTAATCCTATTCGATAGTAAACTCTACATTGAATTTTTGATAGCTGGCCAAACAAAACAGCATATTTTCACTTGGATTTTGGGAAATAATAATGGGCCTTTTTCACTTTGACATTTGTAGAGTCCCTCTATAAAACCAGAACCACAAGATGGAGGATAGAGAAGCCATCATAGTTGATACTGTAGTTAAGTAGAGCAAATTTTGAACAAATGACATAGGCTAGAGTAAAGCTGGGGCTTTTGGGATTCTTGGGCAGTAGCCCACTTTGCCTTGACTTTATAGAATATATCACTCTGAAGTGAATCTGTTTATTTGGAGGGTGACCACACATTAGAAGCAACTGACATTAGTCACAATGCAATGACTCAGACCTTACGCATCCAATTTACAAAACCACAAATCACTCACACCCACTCACCCTCTCCCAGTGTTGCCAGATTGCTCCAGTTTGGGATATTTTTTTGTACTTTCAGGGCAGTTTCCACCTGCGAACTTTAGACTATATTCCACAGATTTTCAAACTTGCCCAGGAGTCATCAAGTTTTTAAGTTTTCTTCAGTTTAAGAGTAATGTATCCTGCAAACAGGAGCTGTTGGTGGTGAATTCGGCTTATTTAATTTTCCAAAATGTAAACAAATATCGGCTTGTAATCGATTAGCTGTTACATCTGTTTATGTGAGGGAAGAATGTTTAATATAACATTATCCAAAAAACATAGTTTAAGCATAAATATGTAAAATGTACAAAAATGGGCTGTTTTTACGAGGATAGAGCAAGTCCTAGGCTTTGGATGGGCTACTTTTTTCGGTCAAATCTGGCAACACTCACGCCCTGTGTGTGTGTGTATGTGTGCAGTGTGTAGCCACGCTAAACCACGCCTCTTCAGTTACTCGCGTATCAACATGGCGACATGCAGGAAGATGGGGCGAAACAGGAGGAATATTTGCGTTCTTTCTCTGCTTATTTTCCTCCAGCTGTTTGTCAGCGGCTGCCTGTCAGGTCCAATCCAACATCAAGGTACATGTATGAAGTATCTGAGCCGATGACTAGTTTTTAACCAACCAACAGGACAGCGAGTTAACAAGCTAGCAAGTGTCTGTTAGCTAACGCCAGTGTAGCTAGCTTGTACGTCATGCTAGCAACCACGGTGTACGGTCGATAACAGACGGCCTGTATGCCCCGGAAAAGTCATAAAACAGAATGTTTAATACCCGAGTCCGTATCAGAGCATTATAGTACAGTGTATAAAAAAAAAGTAATTTTCCAAATACGGCTGACAACTCCGTCTTGTTTTTAAAATGTTAGTGAGATTGATACAGTCTAAACGGTCTAACGTATGTTTAGACGTTATTTGTGTCTAAACACAGAATTTGTACGTGGACTTGACAGTGTTTCAAATAACCTTGTTAAGTCCGCAGACACATTTGGGTCATAATGAGAATCTCGAAATCATCAAATATGGATGTCATGTTTTGCTTATGAGATCTCACAATTAGCGTTAATCTGTATTGGGTATAAGGTTTACTTTGTCCAGTTAACCTAAATGCCTGATATGTTCTACTTTTTGGTTCCTCTTTGCCCCCGGGGACTCCTCAGCTGCAATGATTTGTGGTCAGACAGAGTGACATGGTCCAGATGTTCCTGTCATATATCTTAATCTCCTATCTTCTCTTAATTATGCTCCTGTCAGTCCAGTAGCTCTACTGCTCATTAAAGGAGATCCTTTCGAAGTTTACCAAGGAACTGGGGCCTCAGTAAAGGCTGTAAAATTGTTCTCAATTGCACCGGACTTTGCGCAATGTATGTAGATCTGTAGGGTCAGCTGTGCTGATTTCTTGGCTGGTGTTTTCTTTCTTTCTTTCTTTTTTTTTTTCAAATATGTGTCATATTACTGCCTGTTTGGGCAGCTGCCAGTTTGCAGCATTGTGTTCCCATGGAAAAATGGTCCCTCGCTCATTTCTGATTCATAATAAGATTGTGCCATGCCACTCATGGCATGAATGGTCTATTTTCTCTAGGAATTATTTCCAAGAAGATCAAAACTTTGTGTGTGCTAGACATGTTGTTTTCTGCATAACATATGTAACACACAATATCTCTATTCTAGACTTGAGTTACATCAATATCTGATTGCAACATTTAGTGACTTAACATTTCATCCTCTTTTGATATATTCAGCGTTGCACAAACTGCTTGCATGTGGATGTGGATGCACTTTGTATTGTATCTTTATTCTTTGTCAATGGAAAGCAGGGAAGGGAACACAAAAAAATGTTTGTACAGAGGGAGGATGATCCTAACTTGCTCAGCCACTAACCTGCTAAATATTTATTTTGCTTGAAATACAAACATCATTGGTTGACTATTCAACCTGACTTAGATGTACTAGTGTTAGGCTAGTACCTACACTAATTTTTAAGTCATACAAATATCACATGGGCCTAATTGAACAAAAGTGACCCAAGAGCCAAAAGAGCAAGTTTAGAGTGGAGGAAGACGTCCAGTTGCTGGTTGGTGAGATGTGTGACTAAAGGATTATTATAAACACGCTTTGTCATTAAGCTTGTGACATGGGTCAAGTGTGACCCAGCTGCTCTGTCTCAAAAGTTGAATTTTCTACATGCTGTTTCATGCAGCAAAGCCTATGACACAAAGATCTCCTGTTCAGTGATGATTATTTATTCTGCCCATGGCCCATGTGTATGAATAGTCCCTTTCTTCTCGTGGGTATGTCTTACTCTGTGCTTCAAGTCCCTAGTGTTGTCCTCCCATCCTAAGCAACGCCTCCTAGTCCCACAGGGTGGAATAATGTTGACACTTGTTGGTTCAATGGTGTCATTGATTCAGGGAGACTGGGCAGATGCATGAGTTCAGCTCTCATTTAAAGACACAGGAATTGATTTAGCTGTGGAGATTTCTTATTATGAAACAGAAAATATCATGTCAAAAGTATGCAAAAAAAACAACAACCAAAAAACAAAACATCACATTGTGTCTTTAAGGAGAATAGTTCTCAAAACACTGTCTCTCATTGTTGATTGTGGTCATAGGAGTAAGGCAATCTGTAAAGGAATGAATGTTTTCACATAATCGCACACAAACAAGCTGCTGTTTAGGACAGATGTCCACATAGGTTCAAACTGAAAGTTCAGACTAAAGTTGGACTTGCTGCATTATTAGCCTAGCGAGTGGTTAGTAAAGTGCCTTTCCTTCTTTGAAAATACATATGTTGTTTAGCATGCAAACATTTCAAATTCAGATGATTGTGTTTTAAGTAGTATTTTGTCAACCTTGTTTTTGTTGCCTAACATATAATGTCTTGTCTCTTGTTTAACTTGTCTTGTCATTGTTGTTCCCTTCTTACTTGACCACCAAAAAAAGACAATCACGGGGGAACCACGTCTCAGAATTCTACCACTGTGAACAAGGAAGCAAATGACACAGGGCCTTCGCCCCCTGAACAGAATGCAACAACTTTAAATGATCCCAAGGACCCTGTAACACCTGTCGGCAGTGACACCACAAAAACAGGAACAGAGGCTCCTGAAAACAACAGCACGACAACCACTGAAACAAAAACGTCTAAAGAGAATGAGCATCAAGTCTCCGTCTTTGCTACCTCTCCTGCTAAACTTCAACAAGGACATGTCAGCAATGGGGACGGGAAAACAGATGGCTATGACAGTGTCCAGCCAACAGATGAACCTGCTGTTTCCGAAGCCATTCCAGTCTCTACTCCAGAAGCTACCACTATCTCTGTCAAAGCCCCAACCAAACCTGTAACGGAAGAGCCAGAACCATCTATGTCGGTGTCTAAACCCTTCAGGGAACAGGACCTGTCCCCATTGCAGGACACTGACCCAGACCTGCTCCAGGCCACCGACAAGGGATCAATGACTGGTTACCCAGATGAGGCCAACAATGACGATGATACCTACAGGGACTCTGAAAATTTTGGAAACATTAACAGCGAATTTGAGGATGACGAGGATGACGAGGATGATGATGATGATGGCAAGGACCAGACTTTGAACAGGCCCCAGCAGTCAGACAGGATCGAGGTGACCCGTTACAAGGGAGCAGACAGCTACAACACAGAGGATGAGGACTCCCACTTCTTCTTTCATCTGGTCATCCTGGCTTTCCTGGTGGCCATCATCTACATCACCTACCACAACAAGAGGAAGGTGAGTGTTGGCATGATGACAGCCAAGCAGCTTGTCAGGATGCAGAGGCAGGAACAAACACAACCAGATATGTCCTCAGTTGAACAGCCTCAGCCCAGTGCATTGTTCTGTTCTCCATGTGTACTGTAGAATATATGATCACAGCATAGGTCAGTATTCTGGTGAAGAGCACACAATCTTTTTTTCTTTCTAGGGCCACAAGTTATTTCTCTGTCAAATCTGCAGAGAAGGGTTTTTATAATGTGTGTTATACTGGCCTTATGTAAAATTGGGTTTTAAAGCTGACGTAAGGATTCCAGTTATGTAGTCTTTCATCTTTTCTGCTAGCCTGTCAACCATGAAATAATTTTACTGGATCAGCACTTGTACATCAGTCACATTAATTTGATTTCAATCTGAAATTTGCTTCTTTATGTCTTCTTTTTAGATCTTCCTCCTGGCTCAGAGTCGGCGCTGGAAGGACAGTCTGTGTTCCCGCAACAGTGTGGAGTATCACCGCCTGGACCAGAACGTCAACGAAGCCATGCCGTCCCTCAAGATGACCCGAGACTACATTTTCTGATCCGTGCTCAGAGGAGAAATATGTCCAGACCTGGACAGAGCCAGTTGGCCTTCCCTCCTGGCCAGTTGCATTTTCAAGATGCTGTGCTTTGTCGTGGAGCGTGATTGATGCTTTCTCTTGCTTTTAAGGCCAGTTGGAGGGCCGTTGTGTGTTTTGGATCAAATTACAATCAAGATTTTTTTCGTTGTCTGCATAGAGAGATTTTTACGGTTCATCTGTAATTCTTATTTGTTATATTTTAATGTTATTTTGCATTTGCTTTTCTAAATTAATAACCTCTTGGGATTTAATATTTTGGTTTATTAGGGGTCTTATATTTATCTTTATTTCTGAGATTGCTTCAGCCTTATGGTCCCTCTACACCTACTTTTGTTTTCCTTCTTGTGTACTGTCTTAATATAGTACAATACTCTGCTTAATTAAACAGTTGATTATTTTCCCCAAGATTATTAATGTTTCTCTCTCAGCAGTTAGCCAAGATATGAAATGACACACAAAAAAACTTTGTTTTCAAAGAACTTGTGTCATGCATACTTTTGTAATGTAAAGGTATAGGTATGCAAACAAAGCAGCAATCTAGTAGAAGGAGATACATAGATATATATGCAGTCATTCCAAAAACTGTTCATCACTCATCTTGAAATGGTCTCTGTTTTTCGTAGATCTACTATAAGTAAAGTACTGTACGATATAAAAAAGAAACACGGGTGAAAATTGACTTAAAAATATAAAGTTGACACATTCCTTAGTGTTTCATTTAAGATTAAATCAGATGACCATTTTTCCTTAACATCACCTATAATTTCTGTTACACCTTCACAGAAAATTCATAATAGCCTTTTCATTTTAATTTCACATTACGTAAGGGATGTAAAATCTCTATGACAAATATGGGCAGATTAAGATGCACGTTAACCATTAAGTCAAGGAGGGTGACTACTCTTCAGGCGAGGGGTATGTTCATGTGCTTAAGCAATTTAAAAAAAAGACAGGTCCTTTATATTGTTCAGTTTAGAATGTACTAAAAATGTATGGTAGACGTTTTTATTGCCAGGCTTTTTCCCTCTTCATCAGTTTAAGTTTAACTTGTCTTACGCATTACCTCTTCTTCTTCTACCCAGATTTTGCTATGCAGAAATTCTGGGGCTGGCCCTCTTTGTTTTATGACTTCGGTGAAGTCTCTATCAATCATTTATGATCGTCATTTTTGCAGAAAGTGATGGCTGTGTTCCTTCCTGCTCAATTTTAGTTGCTTCCTATCAAAGTACAAAGTCGGTGGACTGTTGTCTGTTCATCAGAAATTTTGCACGCTCTGTGTGGCCTCATGTTCTCTTGAGCACCAAAAAAAAAAAAAAAACTCACACACACCCAGAGAAAAAACATAAAATTTTTTGGGGGGGCACTGACACTTTCCTGTTCATCACAGTCACTTTTTTTTTCTGCCTGTTGCCGTCTCATGCCTTCAGTTGTTATCAATTTCTTTTCGCCTTCTGCCAGTTGTTTTCATCTTGTCTTGTCCGTATATAAAATACACAGTGGGTAGATAGATAATGCGATTTGCACTGTGCCATTCAGTCAAACTAACTAGAATATGAGGGTGGGAGATGTCTTGTGTAGAGGTGATGGATCAATACTGCTCTTGCAATCAACAGTAGACACTGTACAATCTCTTTTTTTTTTGTCAATAAAGCACAAATTGTGTACAAATTGCGAGTCCTCCCTATATATTTCATTTCTCTGGCAGATTTTTCTGTTTGTCCATTTATATCACAGAGCCTTCTGTGATCCAGCTCTTCATGTGGTAAATGCCCAGCTTAACTGTGTTGGCATCACTAACTAGACCGGACACTTTGCTTGCAAGATATTCACTTTGATCTCCTTTGATCACAGTAGGCTCAGAGGTTGTATCCTTTCATTATCTCAGTCACAGACGGAGCTGAAACAAATTGTGGTTAAAGGCTATTACATATTTATAGACCTAAAAGCAGTTGAAAGGGTTTGGAACAGGCAAATCTATATTTAGCAAATGTGAAAGTGCACTTTGCAAAATACCATATTCTCTACATTAGATGCAGTTCTTAAACTTCAGTGCTAAATGATGAACTGAAATCAAAAACCACTGCCGCGGTAGCACAGGTTGAAAGATTTTTCATCTGATGCTGTCATGTAATTGAGATGAACTGACATGCAAAGGCAGACTCCAGTACCAGGACGGCTTAAAGGTAAAACGAGTAACTTCCCCACAAGGAGGCAGTATGCACACACAAATCGGTGGATCAGTCAAACCTGAGCGTTCCAGTTGTCAGCTTTTGTGCTGTGTCCTTCAAGAATTTGAATGATAGTGGAGTCGTACCACATACTGTGTAGGAGACAAGGCGGCAAGCATGAATTGAGTTTGTGTAAATGACTCCACATCAAAATGCTGCCTGCACAAATACAAGTGTAATTTTTCATTTAGTATTCCTCTGCTTTTTCCTCTCAGTGTGACACGAATAACACATCAGCATAGAAAAGGAGAATTTGAGCTGAAAGACCTCCAACACTTTTATATATTTTCTAACAATACGTGGTGGGAACCATATGTGCCATGATTACCCAGAATTTCTCAGAAACACCAAAGGGAAAAAAACTCAGTGACAGTCTCAGTGTCTCTCATATTCAGAATCTTTAATGCCACACTGTACCACTGAGATGGATTTTCAGGACTGCAATAAGGATAAAAAGTTTATCATGGCATGTCTGTCTTTTAAAGTTTGTAAACAGCGGAGACTGACAGATGGAAGCAGAGAGAAAGAAAGGCAGACCAAGTTGGACATGCGTATCTTTGACTGTCTAGTTTTGATTAATGGCTGTCACACTCTGTTCTTTGAGCAGAATTCGCTCTAATGTACTACAGACCTACAGTGAAACATTGCCAAGACAGAAGCCAGCAGATCCCTCTTAAATCATTCGACTGTACTTCAAACTGCAGCGCGACATAAAGGAATTCATTCCAACCAGGTCTATGCAACGAGACAAAAAGTTTATCACCTCAGAAGTATTAGCTATTTTCTAACAAAGCATTTTTTATACGGCACAGCTGAAATTACATTTAATGGACAATTATATTTCCCAGCTAGCAGTCGTTTTGTCAGAGCACAATGTTTCTGAGGGGATAAACTTACTCTGAAATAAAACTAACCAAAGCAATGACGATCTGATTCCTGAGCATAATTTTGCTGTAATATTGAGCAGAAAAATAGACCTTAATCCTCAGTCTTGAATCCCCATTAATTAAAAAAAAATCCTTAATTCTTTTGCAATATGATAATCTCTATGGAAAAAAAAAATACGATTAGAAAACAATCACTCTAACCAGCATAATTTGGTATGTTATCTTTGTTTCTGTAGGTTAGGCAGAAAAGTGCGTGAAAGTTCACAGTTAGTGTCATCAAAATCATTAAAACGTCCCTTTTCAAGACTCTAAACTCCTACCTGCTTATTCATCAGGTTCCTAAAATGTTAAACCTGTAAATGAAAAAGCAGGAAGTGATGTCTGCAGGCTGTGTTTCATCAGCAGTTAAGATAACCAGGCTTTGTGGATATTTGTACAAAGTTATGCCAGGCGAATCTATCTGAAAGACAGCGGCAAATGAAATCTACCAGCTGGAAAATCTCACAACTACTTTTGATCACTGAAGGGTGAAAATCTTAACAACACTTATGCAGTGGCTTTTGAAAAAGGTTTTCCAACTTTCAAAAGAAATTTCTCAAAAGAACAACATCCTTTAGTTGAGGTTCCTAAAAACATATCAAAGGGTAAAACTCACTTTAGAGCCCGATCAGCCTGATTTAAGGGACATTTGCTTTCAAAACAGCCATGTTTTCATGCAAGGAATGCAACTCAATCATCTTTATAAATGGACAATCTTTTATGATATTCAGGTGTTAATTGGCTTTCAAAATGGGTGTAAAGTAGTGTAATGAAATCTGACCAAAAAAAAAAAAAAACAACCTAAAAATGCTCCAAAATAATCTGTTAAAATGCCCTTTGGATTCTCTAATTTATTCTAATCAAATGAATAAAATTTTGATTAATAAATGATCTCTCACATCACTATCTCTGTATCAGTGATCACACATAACATACACAGAAATGAAGCTCTCACTCACACTATTAACGGGATAAACATTCTTGACTCATGAGAGGAGTCATTTTGGTTGATTGCTGCAAACCAAGGGAAGAAAACATCACAGATTTTTGTTTGTGATGTGTTGTTTTCATGAACATAAGCTGGAATCACCATTATCTTATTTTTTTCCCCCTCTCATGTTGAGGGAATAATTAAACATCTAATACCTTCCCATGTTGCAAGTCATCTCAAATGAATGGTTACAACAAAACCCCAGCCTTTGCTTTAATTAATTATAGCAAAAATGTCTTGAGAGTCTTCCTCATTGTGACAGTAGTGCAGGTAGATACAAGAGGCAGGCAAATTCAGGCATCAACTGGAAGCAGTAATGGATTAAACAGCAGAAAGTGCTGGGAAGAAGAGTTTTTCTTTCCATCAGAAAGACAAATCACTAACTTCCTCCCATGGTAAAGAAAAAAAAAACTCCAGCAAAGCAATCAGAGCAATCTAAAGCACTGCTAGTATTGTGCAGCTTTATGGGAATAATTTGCACAGCTGGATGCATCTTTGACCAATCAGATTGCTTGTGTGAAACTATCCATCAAGGGCAATTCTGATGGATATTGACCGACTTTGCCTTCTATGGAATAATTTCTGTATTTTCAGCATCGGCCGGATTAGGTCGGCCCGGTTCTTATAATCCCATTCCAGC
Organism: Toxotes lorentzi; assembly: GCA_037833715.1. Lineage (NCBI taxonomy): Eukaryota > Metazoa > Chordata > Actinopteri > Toxotidae > Toxotes > Toxotes lorentzi. Next base: position 12,543,391 of record JBBMJY010000004.1, read on the forward strand.
AGGTATCCGTTTTTACACAAAAAGACGTCAATATATTGAGTGGCAGGAGACCTGGAGGTATAACAGATAAAACAGCTGGGTAAAGGCCAGAGCTTATCAAAGCACACGCTGCAGTGATCAGGTCATGTGGTCTGGCCTTTTAGCTACCTTAGCAGCGAGTGGTCAAGGGGAGGACTCACATTTATGAGTCCCGCCTAAGGAAAGGTTTCGGAACATTAACCCTCTGCTCACCAGACACTGTATGTAAATGTCTGGTACTGAAGATGATGTTTTATACAGGGGGTGAAAACTGAAAAGTCAGCCACAGACCAAAGTGTGACACAAAGTAAAGTCAGCAAGTGGACATCCATTAAAAAAGTGTTTTGTGTACAGTATCTGCACATTGCGCCTAATACCTACTTGTTTTTTTAAAAGAACTTTTATGGTCCAACAGGACGAAATAAAGAAATATAATCATGTTGTTTATGGGGACTCTGGGAAATTATTTTTGGGAAGGGAAAGTAAATGATTATCTGTCCTTTCTCCTCAGCTCACATCAAGATGGCCTTGACCCACAACTGATCCTGTTTAGCCAGCCAGCATCCATCATTAATACACTGTGGTTACTGTGTACTGCTACCAGCTGTATGTCAGTCCGAACGTTATTCGTGAAGTCATCCTCTACGCTCTGTATGTTACATAAGCTTTGTGTCATGGTCCATAAATAATGCATTGTTATTTTTTGTCTTCTGTCCATGTTGTCTTATGGTTTTCGCTTTTATTTAGAAATTTTATCTCCTCTTGTTTCAGGTTGCTTGCCCTTCCTCTTGTTTCCCGCCAGTGTGATTGTTTTCCCCGCCCTAATTGTTTCCACCTGTTTCCCATTACCTTGTGTCTATATATTGTCTGCATCTCCCTTTGTTCTGTGCCAGTTCGTCTTGTCCTCCGTCAAGAGAACCAGCGTCCTTATCTCGTCTCTGTGTCTCATGTCAGGTTTTGTCGTTCTTTTGCACTTTGATCTTTCTTGTTAGCGCTGCCTTGCTTTTTGTTCCTCGAAAGAGTGATTTTCTGTTCGTTTTGACTTTTGTTTTATTGGGTTACTATTGTTTTGTTACTTTGTCGAATAAAGACTTTGCCTTTTGAATTCTTGCCTCGGAGTCGTGCATTTGGGTTCAGTCCACGTTCAGTCCACGTTCAGTCGTGACACTTTTTTTTTTGTTTGTTTTTTTGCTATTTTTAGAAACTTTCATGAAACATCAAGGCTGTTGAATAAGGCTACAAATAACTTTGTGGAGTTTGGGCCTGAAGAAAGGAACAATTCTATTATCAAAGCTCAGGCAACACTTACAGTAGTGAAAGACTGACACCCTTCAAGACCCACAGGTCTAAAATATGTTTCATAATAAAGTTGCTGTCAATACCAGCAGAGTTAACAGGTGACATGTTGGATACATACTGTAGAGAGTTAGGTTTTTTTTTCCCTGCTGCATGCTGGGAAGTTTTCCACTACACCTATTCCCTTGAGACGCCAGAGTGCTTTCTAAATGAGTGTTGGGTTTGTTGGTGGCACAGAAAGAAAGTGAGGTTTTTGGAGTTTCTCTCTCTTGGACGGGCTGGAATTCATTCGAGCTTTCAGACATTGAGACTGTGAGTTGATGTTCATAGTTCTCCTTAATGGAAACACAAACATAAGAAGTATGGCGTTCTTCTTCATTACCTTTGTGAACCTGCAGTACCTGGGTTCCTTTTCCAGTTTCCTTTATATTTAATTTCCTGTCTGTGAGTTTCATAGCCCAGAGTTACTCAGGAACAGCACATTATATCCACAGTCTAGGTTTAATGTTTGCTCCATTCTGTTTTATCTCTCAGAGTTTTGTGTCTCTGTGTTGACAAAGCTTAACCGCCCTTGTTCTCTATCTCCTGCTTGGCTGGCATTAAGAGTGGAGCCTCTTACTTTTTCCTCTCTCTCCTCAGAAGAAAATACGGAGGCCATCATCTTTATGGTTTGAGAAGGGAGAGGCTCGGCGACATGTCAGAGAGGCGGAGATATGACCGGAGGGAAAGGGAAGAAACAGAAACAGAAACAGAAAAGAGCAGTTCAGCTCCAGCAGAAGTACCAATCAGAAAAACACATTGTGAAGAGAAGAAGAGAAACAGATTGTAAATGGGTGTATGGTGTGTATATACAGTATAATATTTATGACTGTGTCCTTCACAATGTGACAGAGTCCTTCTCAAGTCTGTTCCATTCGTGACGAGTCAAAGCTGTACTATTGAATATTGCACTTTGGCGGCCCCAAGTGGCAAGTAAACTAAATTGTTGTTTTTTAATGTTTGAAGGTCTTTATTATTCAAAAATAAAAGTTATTTAGTTTAATAGTTATTTGGAGAACAGTACTTTTCTCAGAAGATCTTTTTGAAAGTTGAAAAGATCGTGCTAGTGACTAAACAGCATCCACATTTTATTAAAACCGTAAAAACAGATGTTGCAAAGCACTTTTAGAGCAGAAAAAGGAGGAAATAGAAAAAAAACCCAGACCAGATAATGTGTAACAACATGGATGTGAATTGTACGAAATATGTAAATATCACACACACACGTATATAAAGAAGAAAATATACATTTATATATAAGACAAAATGAGATATGAAATGTTGTTTTCAGCAATAAAGCTGTGACAAATCCGGTATTTACTGCTGTTTTCATTGTCTAGCACAAAATGGCAGACAGATAACTTTAGTGAGTAGCTGGTGTTAAATAAGGAGATGTCTTCTTCCCCAAAGTAGTGGAAAAAAATCAACGAAACATTCTTTCACTTAATCTTGAGACCCTGTCTTGTGGAGTGCCCCTTTGTCAAAGTCTTTTATTTTTGTTCTGAGTTTATTTTTGTAATGAGCTCACAAGGTGCACATCTCAATAACACTTGTGTTTAATAGAATTATTGCTGCTTGTACAGGTGCCCATAGGGTTGTTTTTCATAGGAGGACTTTGTATAGTCTGCAGTGTCCACTGTACTTGATGGGTACTCTAAAAGTGTCCGGACACACACATAATCCACAGCAATCCAGTGGATAAATTGGGTTGTTAGGTCAGTGGGAGCCTGTCATTTTGCCCATAGGGCCCCGGAGTGGAAGAATCCAGCCATGATTTTCACACCCAGGGCTCAGTGATTGCTAGCAGGCTAGTTGGCTTTAAAAAACAAAAAGGCCAAGACAATAACATCAGAGAGTTCTGAGTTGCATGAAAAAATATTTTTAAATATCTTGGTCTTCAAAACAGATGACTGAAGTGCACCCATCCCTTCCAGCAATAAGCTCAAACCTGCTGTTTAAAGCATTGATGTCTCAAGTTTTTCTCCACATTAGATCCTTCATTATGCCGGCTGTTTTAAATCCTCTTCAAAGGTCTTGTCACTGTCTGCCTCACTTTGCTTTTATTTTTTCTTTTCTTTTTTTCCTCCCTCTGCACTCCAAACATTTTATCACCCCTTGTCATTTGTCTTTTTAATCTGTATCTTTTCTCTTCTTGTGGGAGTTATTCTATCCATCAAACCAAGATCCAAAAACTTTTTGAATCTTTGTGTCTGCCTTCCTCTCAAAAGGTTTGGATTTGAGCATTTCATTTCTGTCTCATTTTGCCTCTGTCTCTTTCTCTTTCTCTTCCTGCTTTTTTTCTATTAATCTTCCTCTCGTTTTTTCCCCTCTCCTCCATTATCCTCCTTTTCTTTCTCTGTCCTTCACATCATGCATTGTACTTCTCAGCTATGGCTCAATCTCATATCCTTCGTCTCTGTGCTTTGCTGTTGCTACTTTGATCTTCCTCTCCCAACCTCTGCTAAGCAACCTATTTGGTAGGTGTGAATGTATGTGTGCGTATTTTTAGGTATGTCTCCTCCGCATTAATTGGCCCTCCTGTATTTGGCTTGCTCTCCACAGTATTTCTTGGCTTTGGGAGATCCACTCTCATCCTGTTATCCTCTGTCTATATGAGAATTCTGCCGGGGGGCTTTGATTACGCTGATCCAAGTTTTCTGACAGAGAGAGAGAGAGAGAGAGAGAAAGAGAGGAGTCGGTGAGTCCTTGCTGCAGGTGATAAAAGTATTTCTAAGATGGTTCTGTGGGAGATTTGACATGTTGTTCTAAGGTAATTAGCAGAATAGTGCTATAGTAATGAGTAATGTCTGCACATTAGCTTACACCAATTTCTCTGTCAGAGCAAGGTTTTAATTAGTGTGGATTTTGCAAAGAACCTGGGTAGTAGTGACTTTCTGACTCTTTTCCTCTACGTGTAGTTTTTTATTTTTCCCAATGTGATCTCCTGGAATAAAAGAACAAAAATAAAACATCTTATTAAAACTTGTTAAAAATACTGAAGTGATACAAGAAATGTAACAGCTGCTCAAATGTGGCACAATGTGGCTTAACTTTCTCTGTGGCATCCAGTCAGTGTCAACAACTGTGTGTGTGTTCTGTATGTACATATTTCAGAGACATAACAACGCTCAGTCCTGATTTTCAACATCCAAGCCAATGTCTTTGCAAAGCCACTTATCAGAAATAGAGATTGTATTATCAAAGCCTTCATAATGTTAAATGATCTGTCAGTGATTTAAAAAAAAACAAAGTGGTTCCACTGAGGGAAGTTTCATGTATTTTTTGTGCCACAACTCAACCGAACCTAAACTGTGGAGTTGTCAGAGGATTTAACTGACACATTTTTCGAAAGCAAAGACAAATGAAGTCATCCAGCTGAGACAGGTGTCAGATCAGAAAATGCTTGCGTGTTATTCTTGAGGACATGGACAAACAAATTGGACAAATTTTGTTGTTTTATATGGAGAACCTGAATACAGTACAACAGCCACCTCGCATTTTTATTCTTTAGCTGAGACCCAGAATGTTAATTTACATCTAGTTATTTTATAAATCTGTGTGGCTGTGTGTGGGGAGACACTAACAGATGGTGCATTTTACACAGACCAAGTTTATTAGCAGACCAAAACCGTGACTACCCCGAGTTGAGACCTGGAGGCAGAGTTGCAGTCTGCTTCTCTGCACTTCCATTACAGCAGTTATCCACCCAAAAGCCCCACAGAGACTTTGTCTGCCCGACCACTTAAATTGTAAACAGAAGAGGAGTTGTATGTAAAAACCTGATAAAAATGAACATCACCATTGCAATACTACAACAAATTAAGGAGAATTAAATGCAGATTCTTAAACACTGGATCTCTGTCATCTAAAGCTGTATTGGTTGATCTAATTTCAGATGATCATATATTTCATTATCATATTATTCTGTCTTACTGACACCTGGCTGTGCCATGAAGAATATAAATGAATCCACTCCCCGCAGTCATATTAGTACTCGCACTTCTCAAGGCACCGGCTGAGGAGGTGGAGGTGCAGCCATGTTCGACTTAAGCCTGTCAATCAACCCCTAGACCCGAACTCAGTCATAGCTCATTTGAAAACAATGTTCGACCAATTCTGGAAGAATCTCACTAAGACTGTAGGAAGGCCCTCTGTAATGCCAGAGCAGCCTACTACTCAGCACTAAGAGAATAAAATAACAACGATCCAAGGTTTATTTTCAACACTTTGGCCAGGGGGACAAAAAGCCATTGTGCTTTCGTGTGTCTCTCCTCCTGCCGCCTTCTGCAGGTATTTTTGCCTCTGCATTGTGGCCAAGTGCTTGATCATGAGCATGTGTTGTGTCTCTGTAAGTACTCTGAAGAGTATGGTCTAGACCTGCTCTATGTGAAAAGTGCCCTGAGATAACTTCTGTTGTGTTTTGGTGCTATAAAAGTAAAATTGACTTGACTTGTCCATACAACTGAGGCAACATGAACATAACATGAACAGGCATCAAATGTGAAACATCTTCATAAACACAACAGTTTTTTCAGCCCATTGACACCAAACTTCATATGCTCTATATTTGCAATGTTTCTGTCATGACTAGCCCCTGAGGGGGGCTGTTTTCTGAACACTTTTGTTATGAACTCTTTTGTGGACATTGGGACATTTGCAGACTCCTGTTTAGTTTCTTAAGTTCTGTTTATAGTTCCTGTTTTGTTTTGAAACCATAGCCCTTGTGTATCTTGTCTTGTTGTATTTCCTGTCTTTGTCTTGTTTCCCGCCTTTGTGATTGTCAGCCCCACCCTAATTGGTTTCACCTGTTGCCCATTGCCTTGTGTATTTAAGTCTCGTCATTTCCCTCTGTTCTTGTTGGTTCATTTTGCCTCTCATCTTGCCATGTCTTTTGTCTCCTGCCCTTGGCTCATGTCTTTTGCTTTCCCTCTCGTCATTGTATTCCTAGTCAGGTTCTGTATTTGGTTGCTACTTTGTTAGAACAAATTATTACTTTTCACTTTTGTCCGGGGTTTTTGCGTTTGGGTCCAAGTCCTCGCCCCAGTCGTGACAGTTTCTCTGCAGGGTTTCTGCTTTTGCACATGCACAAGGGTAAAAAGACATTCCTGTTGCTGGTTACATGCTATTCTACTGACTGACAGCTGGTGACCTGTGCTGATACACATAGCAATGTGAGGACTGGCGTTAGTTTGTCATTTGACTATGACAAACTAAGCCCAGCAAGGGGGGTTTTGACATTTTCAAGGGGGCGCTGCAGAGCCATTTTGCCTTCCCCATTTACAACGATCACAAAATAACAAAT
>JBBMJY010000004.1:12550485-12565069 GCA_037833715.1 Toxotes lorentzi
CTCTGGACACCCCTCTAGCCCAGCCCAGCCCCCCTGGGCCGCGGTTTCCCTTTATACACTTTTCTCTGGACACCCCTCTAGCCCAGCCCAGCCCCCCTGGGCCGCGGTTTCCCTTTATACACTTTTCTCTGGACACCCCTTTCTATGTTGGGCTAGAGGCCCAACATAGAAAAAAAACCTGAAGAACTCTGAATCCAATGTAAAACCTCAAACTGCATCAACCAGATTTAATGACGCACTGTATCAACAATTGACCCCACTTTCAAATCAACATTTGTCACTGTAAGTGACAACAAATGTTTTATGTCTTCCATAACTCAGAAAAATTATTGCTTATGCTGACACGCTACACATAATCCTTTCATCCAATGCATTTCATATATCATTAGATGCTCTGAAATATTTTAATATCTATAAATCATTGCTACATCAATTTTAAAAGTGTGATTACCATAAGCAAAGATGAATGTCGCACAAAGTTTCTTTTCTTTACTACTTTAAATACTTTTTCCCTCATGTTGCATGCTTTCATTTTTCATTTTCATTGCTTGCATTGTGTTGCAATGGTTTTTATTGATTGTGTTGCATTTTTTTTCTTCCATGTGAGGCACTTTGTAACTCTGTAACTATAAAGCTTATTATGTTTATAAATGAGACTGACTGCATGATGAAAAAGAAACGGTAGTCCCAATTTGGTGGGTGTGACTGAAACACGCACACACGTAGAGACACACACACACACACACACACACACACACACACACACACACACACACACACACACACATGCAGACACAATGATGTTGTAGCGTCTGTTCTTTGTACTGGATGCTGAAGCCTCTCCTCGCCCTTTTGCTTCACTTTGATGAGGGCACCGTCACTGCACAATAGAACAGAAGGTACAGAGGATAAAGCTTTTCTGGAGCATAAGAAGAGAGAAAAAGAAGGTGAAGTGAGGCAAAGAGAGGAGGAAGGGGGAGGGAGAGAGAGCTGTTGATGTTCACTGTGCAAGCTTAAAATAACCAGTTTTCACCTTTAAAAACTGGAAACAGTGAGTTCTATAACCACTGTCTGATAGGCTGTATCTCTCAATGTAAAGAAAGTAAACTAAATTGTAAGATGGATCAAAGAACTCAGAGACTAGGGTTTCTTAGTAAAGGTACCTATGGTACAGTATGGCATATTTTGTGTGACTATGGTGAACCCAAAAAGGTCAACATGGGTATAACCCCTAGTTATGCTTTATTGTTTAGTGGCATTGTTGAGTTTCACAACCATAACAGTGCGTTTATTGCCGTATCCATGACAACAGTCCTCCAGCCTTCACAAAATACTTGCTTTAACCCAAACAGTGGCCTATCCCTACACCTATTCAAATTGTTTTTGTACTGCATACAGTTTCAAAGTTGCAGGTTTTTGGGCATGGACTCCACTACGTATGGAGGTGGGAGTCAGGAAAAGTGTGACACATTAAAACTCTTCTTTGAATAATAATGTTTCTGACATCGCTTTTCCTCAAATTGCATCACACCTGTCTAAGTTGCATATTAAACTGCAAACTGTCTTTGTGATGTCACAAATCATGCTTGTACGCCCATGCCTGAAACTCAGATTACAGGCGATCCCAGAGAAACTTTCCATCATCAGCTGATGAAGCAGTCTTCTAGTGTCAAACTCTTGACAAACATTGTCACTTTTCATTAATAGTTGGCTTTGCCTTGTTCTTCTTGGTCCAGAGGGTGTTTTAGCCACGTTGCCAGAAATCGGTATTGATGCTGTCACTGCTTGTCAGAGAAACAGAAGTCTAATAAAATGCCATGACATCTTGCAGATATTGAAATATTTATTATACTTATAAGTAATTCGGGTTCCTTTCCTAAGGTACATGAAGGTCTGTCCACAATCTTGCAGCAATCTATCCAGTATCTGGACGCTCTGGATCAAAGTGGTGGACAGACTGACAAACAGCTCAAAGTTTGTTGTTTTAATACATTACATTTCTAACCTCTCATGTACAATAAACGTCAGCCCTGTGTGTGTGTGACTGTGTGCATGTATGCTTTAAACGTGGCTCGCACAATCTCTGTGTCTGATATTGCCTTCTTCACTCCTGAAGAGCCCTTAATTGAAATGCATTAAGCAATTTGGCAAAAAATAGACAGGTCTGCTAGATATAGCTCTCTGTCAGCCATGGTTAGTCAGTGATGCTTTATCACTCTGCTAAAACCCAAACACTAACACAACTGCCAGGCCCCGCTGTGGTCAAGGAAACCATTTCATCACCTGATGGCAGCCATATAGCAGGAGGAATTATGAGACAGGTGTCGTGGCAGCTGATAGCAGGGGAGAGAAGTGGCGGAGACAGGGAAGAGTAGGGGTGGAGGAGGTGGTCTAATTTTCATAAATGGAGGTGACGGCAATGCAGGAGTGGGAGGAGGATTGAGTCTTTCTGCTGCAGTAAAAATGCAAAGAGAAAATGAAGAGTCTGAATTCCAAAATGAGGTTTTCGTTATTACACAGACTTGAGAGCTGCCTACTAAATGAGGGTTTTGGAGTTAAAGTGAAAGTTATTAGCCCTAATTACCTTTGGTTTCAAAATAGTAACATAAGAGATGATTGTACTTTTAAAATATTAAATAGTCAGCAAAGACTAATTTCATGGGAAAGAAACCCTTTCTTCTCTTTTTCATCTTTTTACACTGTTAGAACCATTTAATGATTCATTTTTTTCATGTCTTTCTTTTCTGAACAGATACTGTTATCATATCAGTCCTGATTTCTAAAATTACTTATTGAAAAGAAAGCCTTTAAAGAAAATAAAACAGCACTTCAGTAAAGTGATTTATTCTCCCAGTTCAATATTCAACATTCAATATATGTTAGATCAAAATGTTTTTTTTTTTAAAGCTACATGTATTGTTGTTTCGGCCACTTTGCGGCAGCAGAAACTGACAATGACACATCATCACCCCCTGAAGTTGTTGTGATTAATGTGTTAGAAAACAATTGCAGTGGTATTTCTGGCTACCTTACACATTTACATCCAATATTCACACTCTATTTAGCTCTGTTTTGGTGCCCACCAACTTCTTAGGAAAATTGATGCCAAGTGGGTCGCACACAATCAGTTTACCAGAGCTTTTTTTACAGAAAATATCTGTCATGGCTGGAAATGAGGTTGATGAGAGCAGAATTTAGGAGCTGGAAAACCAAAACAAAGAGCTGAAAGATGCTAAAACATTGCAGAGTGGGAAAAAAATTCTGTGGGTTTGTCACTCTGAGTGACACCTTTCATTTTACACACAGTTATTTGGTCCACTGTTAGTATCAGAATGTGGATTAGTGTAGTTTTAAACATCTCTATTATGGATTTTATCCTTGAAGTTGACTTTGATGCTTTGTTTAGTTGCTGCTTTACTCATTGTTTATGTTTCTGGCAGCAGCTTTTATATTTGTAATCGATTTTCCCTTTTTTTCTTCCACGTCTCAGTTGAAAACGAGCTATTTAATCTCCATGGAACTACCCAGTTTAGAAGACTCTACATGAAAAATATAAACATAATAAACAGTATTGACATAAGCATAATGGGGTTGGGGGCATTGGAAATGCTCCTGTGACTCTCAGTGGCCTGATGTTCACAGAGATCAGTTTAAAGCCTCTTGTACATGAGCTCAATTTATCAACTTCCCTCACTTCATGCCCAAAGGGAAACATTTAGCAAGAGTCTGTGATGTGACGTGTGAAGAGGTGAAGAGGAAGCAGAGATAGATAAATCCATAATCACCCAAAGCAGTGGTTAGCTGGCTCTATCGGAAAAACGATGGCGTGGCCAATTGGTTCTCTGTGCTTTAACGATCCTCTGTCTCCTGCTTTGTTTTTATTTCTGCTGTCTGCTTCACTGAGGGTTAGAAACACAGCTGAAAGACAAATTCCACAGAATGACACTGACCCAGTGTTTTTAACCTTTATTCATCCAGGTGTGCATCCAGTTTCTGAGATTTTTTGCGCTTTCTTATTGAGCAGTAAGTCAATATTACATAATAATAATGGTCGATGCTCGATGAAGACCCCTGTGGAAGACAGTGCCATCTTTTTCCCCCAGTTATGGCTGTCCTTAACACTGCACAATGTATTGAAAACAGGCTGGATTTTCACGACCAGGTGGGAGGTGGTCACAAGCAGCAGATATCACCATGTGACGTCTGAATAGAGAGGAAGTAAAAAGATAAAATATCTCAGAGCTTCCTTGTTGCTGTGAAACATTCTGTGGAAAGATGACCTCATGTAACTCCCAGTGTAGTTTCTCTCAAATTCAACCTGAGCAGAGGTCTAATCAGCCAGAATAAGTGAGAACATCTGCGTGACTGTGCAGGGCCTTTAAAAAGACCTTTCTCACAGTGGGCACGATGACTGATGTCAAACAGAGGTGTAATTAATCCCATTAATGGCTGCATTCAGTTTTGTTAGAAACAAAAAAACCCCAAAACATAACTGTGAAAGTCAATGTGTTTTTTTTTCTTTCTGGTGTGTTGGTGCCTATAAAAGTGGGTTTATTTTTTCAGGTTTTAATGGTTTAATTGGGGTTTTGACAGGCTTTATTGTGAAGGGGAGCTTGAGGGGGCAAATGTGGCAACCTGTTGATGAAGCTTTGGAATTATGAAGGCCATCTGCTATTAATAAGAGCAAGCAAAGCAATTCTATTTACTAATTAGTGTAAAAATATTGTGAGGTCCTTTGACCTCTGTGAATAAATCTGAGAGATGGGAACTGCGGTACACCTCCTCCACACTTCATAGTTCCTGTTGTTTCATCTGATTTTTGATTCTCTGTGCATCCACAGGGTGACACGGTGCGGAGAGGTCAGTGCGATGTGTCGGCTACAGAACAGCATCCCAGAGGTTTGGCAGTGCTGCAGGGGATTTCAACATCTCTCTCAGGGAAACCTGGACGCTCAGGGTCACAGCAAATCAAACCTGAGGAGTCACTGTCTGACCCGCTGCGGCTGATAAAAGACCCAAACGCCACACACACCAAACACACACAGCACACCATCACAACATCTAGCATTACACTGGGATATTGCAAAATTGTCTGACTCTAAGCGTCCCATCTCTCTTTGTGCCTTAATTACCACACATCAGAATATATATCAGAACTGAGTTGAGGCAATTCACTTCTGCAGCATCCCTGAATACACTGATTGTATGTGTGACTGCAGACTTAATCGCAATGTGTTCTCAACTCATGCTGTAAGATAAATTACCCCTGGAAAGAAGTTAATGTTTCTGTAATCTGCTCACAGTCTCAGACAGCCATTCCAGGCATTAGACTGTGATTTTGAATTATTATTTTCATTATATCACTGTCACTAATCTCACAGTCTGATCTTTTTTTCCCTTACAACCTTTTGCAGTATTTAAGAAGTAATTATCTATTTTTTTTTTAGAAGTACCTGACTGAGGTTTTGCAATGACTATGATTTTTTAATAATAAGATTATTCCCTCTCCATGTAATTACTTACTCCCTGACCCTGAGTGTAGCACAGCACTAACATCGCTATTATTATTCTGTCCAATTTTCTCATTTCATCCACAGCCCTTAGAGGAAGTGCTTGGCTCACAATGTTCCTACACTCTTGAATTTGCATCAGTGGTAAATTCCTAAAACAACAGTTTCAATTGCAGCTGTGATTGGATTACACTTGTGTTTAAATCAATCCGTTGGCCTTGTTTACTCAAAATAAACATTTGGGACAAACACTACTCGTTCTCTTATTTTAATCAGCTACAAAAATCACAAATGTCCCTGTTGATTCATTCATGGTCATCATCAAATAGCACCTGATCAACATTCACTTCATTGTGTAAACACATTACAATAAGATTTGTTTAGTTTCCTCGGCAGTTAATTTGCTTAAGTGTGTCAAACCCCTATGCACCTATTGTACAACCACAAAGGTGTTGTCTCTTACTGTATTTTTCCTCATTAGACCTCATCTCATGACTGTGTAGGCGTGTGGAAACTACATGGAGGAAGTTATCTCATCTTATTATCTGTAGGAGGAATGGTTTACAGGAGTTGATGTAACAATTGTGTGTATAACAAGTGTGTGAACTGTCACGATAGTCCGTTGTATTCAACAAGATGATGTAAAATCCTGAGAACAAAATGCCAGGTGGGAGTAAAGACGACCAGAGGTGGAAGCAACAGGTTACGTTTGGTCTTTAGTTTAAAAAAAAAGTATTGTATTTTTCTGTTTAAAGCTGCTGTTGTTACGGAGTCACATGATGAAGTTATGAAAGCCTCCCTCAGCTCACATTCTGCGTACTCACTGTTCAGATTAGGCTCAATCATAAAGTGACACTTACAAACAGCTGCACTCGAGACGTACAAGTTTCCAACAGTCTTGACTAATCCAGATTTAATAAAATATTATCAGACCTGTCTTGTCAGCTTGTACTCAGTGTTTCAGTTATCTTCTTTTAAATGGCAGGGAAGATTATACAGAGCTGCATGTGAGATCTGTAATCATCACGTCAGCGTTTATGATAGACCAAATACACAGGAATACAAGGCAGAATAGTTTTTATTGATGTGTTAAATATTTAAACTGGGAACGCCAACATCAGAGGTCGTTTCAAGAATGATCACATCCCACTTCAGCAAAGGTTTTATGTCCCCTGGTTATAATTAAATTATATAAGTAACATTCATATTGTTTACGCAAAGATCATGAGAACTATCTATAATACAAGATGGATGTATTTAGCCTCTCTGAATGATAATATACAGACACGTGTGTGTATGCGTTTGTTTGTGTATATAAACGTTTCTACAAAATACCATGTTATCAATTCAATCTCTAAGCCAATCATGCTCAGCTATATTAATAATATTAAGGATGATGTCATTATGCGGCCATAGTTAAGATCAGTATTAGCTCTGGCATAATTCATGAAAAAAGGCAACGTCTTTTTCATTAGTATGTGATTTAATGCACCACCCGGCGAGGGCGCCGAGTGGCCTAAAACAAACACACCTGATGTGTTGCGGATGTTGCGTGACCAACAGGTGCATGCTGGATCTGGCCAAAATACTAAAACGCCCCAGTTGTGACTTCCACCTTCAGTGAGGTGTGCATCACCTTCCTGTTTTTTTTTTTTTTTTTTGTTTTTTTTTTGATCGTCCCTGTTGTGAGTGCAGAGCTCAGTCAGCTCAAAGTGTTTGGTAACTTTGTGGAGCGCGGTGACACGCGGAGGCTGAGTGGACTGTTTATGTTTGACACCGAGACTGAAAGAGCACAGGAGCTGAACCTGGAGCAGAGTGTGGAGGACTTCACGGCGCACGGGGCTAACAGAGTGACGTTCAGACAGGTGAGTTACAACATAACCCATAACTAAAGATAATACCGCACCTACAATCAGTGCGCTCTTCCCACAACATGGCCCTGGTCACATCAATGCATTTCCTCAATGCCTCAGTCTGGCCCCCTAATGGATCGTTTTCAATATAATGTAGCAGCATATACACGAGGAACAATTACATCAAATTTTAATATAGCCAAGGCCCATTACAGTCAATGTCCAATGGTTACTGATCACAACCAGCTCCCACCATGACATCATGATCCAAGGGGTCCACCTTAACTTACCTCACCTCTCATAAGATACACACAATTAACCTTCTCAAATATTAACATTTTGCGCTTATAAGGTGTGACTTGCTAGAGGAGGTTGCAATCAGATAGTGTGTGGTTGTGCCCTTAGCTTGCATTGATTGATTGTAGAGGTAGTTCAGTTTGTGGTTAACTGTTAAGTAATTGTTAAGTTGCAGTCTCCAAAATTAGCTTATTTGGCACAGTGTGTAAATGCCAATTAGTTAATTGGAACAAAGTTCGTGGGCAGGTTGTTTAAAAAGTTTTTGGACCTTGATTCAAGTTCTTTGTCACTATGTCTTTGGTATGTGCGCTATGCCTGTATAGTCTTCTTAGCAGCTGGGTTTTACTAAGTGAGGCGATCATTTGCTTTTGAGGCTCCCTGTTAAGTAGGCAGCATCTGCCTGTGTTAAGTTGTGACTATCACCAGTAAACATGGACATATTTCCTGAATCACTAAGAGAGTAAACAAGATTTATGTAGGTAAAGCAGACCTTAGAGCAGATCGTTGGCCTGACAAAGAAGGTGCTGATCTTTAGATCACTGAGACCCATCGTTTTGAATTTTTTACAAGTAAAGCTAAAATTCCTTGAGAAAAAATGAACTCTGATAAAATAATAAGGTAGTCTGTTCAAATGTAATCTGCATTTAAATACCAATGCATATATGAACACCTTTCCCAGGTGAGAACTTCACCAAAATAACCAATAAATTCCAGTCAGGCACTTTGCAGCCTGTGCTGAGTGTTACTTAAAGGTAACTTTAAGTAACACCTATAGGTACTTGGACCTTAGTCCAATCTGTGCAGCAGTTCCACACAAAATTGTCCGACCAGTAACAATTTTGTTGATCGCACCCCCTAACAGCATAAAATGCAGCAATCCAGAGCCAATCTTATGAGTCCTGATTGAACAAGCCAATTCTTTGCCAATTCTTTATGTTCAAACACTGCTGTGACTATATTGCCTTGAATTGAGCCTCTTAGGTAGCAACTTCTCCTTTAGACAACTGCAAATCAAAAACAAAAGGAAAAGGAGCTCAGCAGATGTTAAATGTTGAACTTAATTGGTTTGACAGGAAGGCAATGGCACCTTCTTGGGGAAAAAAAAACACAACAGTGATTAGTGAATTGTTTCTTTTATGTTTTGGTTGTCTTTTGTCAGTTTACCCAGCAGTTCACTGGGGTAGTAGTTTATCTGCTTTATTAGACCTCAAGGGATATTTGTATGGAAACTGATAATTTTGAGTGAAATTAAGCAGTTCTTAATTGTGCCTCACCGCAGACAGTCAGAAAATACAGTTAATTAAAAATATTTCTACCTCCAATAGATTTTTAACACTTGGGTGACAATCCTCATTGAGCAATTATATTTCATATGTAAATGGTGTAGACAGCAAAAATGACTTAATTAAATGGAAAAGATCAATTCATTGGTAAAAATAACCCCAGT
Organism: Toxotes lorentzi; assembly: GCA_037833715.1. Taxonomy (NCBI): domain Eukaryota; kingdom Metazoa; phylum Chordata; class Actinopteri; family Toxotidae; genus Toxotes; species Toxotes lorentzi. The sequence continues at coordinate 12,559,593 of JBBMJY010000004.1, forward strand.
GTTCATAAGCGAAAGGTTGTTTAAAGCCGTTTCAAAGTATTATTTTCAGTTTTCTGTTTATATTTGTTTTTTATATTGCAAATTCCCAGTTAATGCAAAATGTATGAGCCAGAAGCTGTAATAATTCCAGTACACATGATAAACAATCCTCTAAGATCATGTAGGTAAATAAATAAAACTTTTGGAGGGGAAAAAGCAGGAACGGTTTTAGAACTATTACATCATGATGAACATGTTGAAATATCGGCTGCAACACGCAGTCATCCTTCCACCGCTGATGTTAGCAGGGCAGAGCCAGGCAATGCGCTGACAGTCTACCACAGGTGATTAAGTGTTGAGGCGCTGATACTGAAGAACTGATGCTAAAGGCTTTTCTCTAACTCCTTTTCACTGATCTGGCTGATCTGAGTGCAGCTGACCTTACTGGTACTCTGCAGCCCTTTTAGGACTTAAGCAGCACATGAAGCTCCTCTCGCTTTTTATCTCCCTAACATGGGCTGCAGATGCTATAGTCAGTTAAGTGAGTACTTCTGAGATGGATAAAAGGAAGGGAGAAAACTGAAGAGAAGAGAATGAGGTGGAAGAGTGGGATAGTTAAGGGCTGGTAAATCTGCTTCAGGATGATGTGTGATAATGGTAAGTGGATAATTATCCACTTACATAAAGGGAAAAAAAAGGAAATTAATTCTATTTTCATGTAGCTTGATAACCACTGATACCATTCACAGATCTGTACACAGTGAATATGTTATTAAATTCCATATCAGTTTGACAATTTCATTAAAAAAAGAATAAATACTTTTGTGATGCACTTATCAAATCAAAGTAGCACAATTAAGAAGTAAACCAAATTTAAAGCTCCGCGAGACAAGAATATTACTTAAAATTACCTCTCAGTGAGCCTGCAGCAGATAACAGCTCTCTTTTCCTAATACACATGTCAACTTACATCAAGTTCATTTCAGTTATTTTGCACTGGAAATCTTTCAAATGTCTCTGTACAGGAAATGATGAGTAAAACCAGCCCGAACTGGATGATACTGCAACTCACAATAAATGTTTAGTTCCAATGCAGGAAGCAGACTGCCCTTGTAGTTGCACGGCAGAAAGTAAGCGGGTGGATGTCAAGGTGTTGGATGGGCGTGTTGTGTAAATCTCTCCCTAAACCTTAACCATGTCATAGTGGCCGCCCACAGATACAGTAGAAAGCAACCATTTTAAAAACGTTGCCTTTGAAGGTGATCTGGGGTTGGGCCGAATTGTCCATTATCGATGTCCTTGTCTGACAACAGGGTTAATAAAAACACACAACATCTAAAACCTACCTCTGGAACAAATGAGTCATCCAAAGAGAGCCGTGCTCAACAGTGATGGTGCAGCCACTTCACTGTCAACATGTGTAGAAGGACGTCTAGACCAGAGTGGTTTGTAGTTCACTGGCCTCGGGGGTAAGGCTGTATTCAGACCATCCTTAGCCCTGCATGGGAAGAAAGTGGAAGAAAGCAAAAGAATGAGGCTACTTTTGAATGAAGCACAGTACAACATGACATCATTTGGAAAGATGCTGCATTGGCCAATAAAATGCATGATACAGTTTTATTTTTAAATTCTGTTCTGACAAACTGTGCCCTCTAGTACCAGAAAAAAAATCACTTTTTTATACACAGAAAAAAAAAATACACAGAAAAAAAAATACTCCCACCCCCCCCCAATATTTACTTGTTGTCTCATATCTGAAAATCCATGGCTAAAAGCAGGAGAGTCCTTTGTTAAAAGAATAAATCCAAAAGCAAGTCCTCCCTCTGCCCTCATGCCATGATGTGTTTTTGAGACATTTAGCCATTAACCAAGTCCAGTTCTCCAGATGACCTCCATCATGGTGCCAACTGTGGTTGCTGTGGGAGACCTGTAAAATTCACTCCAGAGGAGCTGGTGTCAGATAGAGGGCACGCCAGTCCCCCTGAGAGTTTGACTACTTCTGGTTTCCACTTTTAACACAGCAGCTGCTGTGGTGGCATCACGTGCCAGTGCCAGCATTGCCTCTGACTGGTGACCAACAGATGCTAATAAGGCAAATCAACAGTAGGGGGGGAGCATGGATATTTTCAGAGACGTGTGAAGGCAGTAACCTGAGGCAGGTCAGAGGCAGGAATGGAGCCAGGCATTAGCTTAATAAGGACAGGTATATTAGAGGCAGGCAGCTAAATGGCAGCCTGTAAAAGCATTCAGACAGTGGCTTAACATCGAGACATGAATGCGTTATTGCTGATTAGAGCAGCCATGTGTTCCAGCCTCAGGGACTGGGGCTCACATGCAACATGTGATTTTGTTTACACTGTCAGCTATTTTTTTTTTTTTTTTTTTTGTAAATGTAAGGACACTTACACTGCTGGGGGAATCAAATGTTTACTTCCTTTAGTGCTTGAAATCCAAGCTGGGGGTCCAGGGAAAGATATCCAAAGTTAGCTATGGATAATCTGAGTATATAACACGTCATAATCCTTTTTTCGGTTTGAGCAGTTTTTCAGTTTTTCAGATTACATGTGTATTTAATCTTTATACTCAAACACATCCTCCACAAACATGGTGGAAAAGACAAAAACTTTAAATAGAAATGTTACTCTACCAATCAAAAGGTTTAGAGCATCCCCGTCTTTCCAGTTTTTATTGAAATTTAATCAAGTTTCCAGTCAATTGAAAGAGAGTAATGGATTAGTTTTGTGTGTTTGTGGTGAACTAGTTTGTATTTGTCTCTCCCACCAGGATGTTTTGGTTTGGCTTTTTGGAGTGGGTGATGCAAGGGACTCAGGTGGCTTTGTTCTCACTTTGTGAACTTTGTGATCAAAGCAGTCTGCAAAGGAACACTTTTTTAAACACAATCCAGAGTTGTTTGTTAATAGGAGCAAAGTGGAGACCTGAATTCCAAAGAAAGCTAATGAGAGATCATTATACAAGCTAATTAAGTCAAGAAAACTTACAAATAACCTCACATGGAGGTGTAACTTCTTTACCACCTACGCTGGAGTCTCGGTTGTAGTTTTTGTGAGTGTGTGTGTGTGAAGCACGAAGGGCCAGTTTTGCGTGTATGAAAGGCCATGGGTAAATCTGCAGCTTTTATCTAATTTGCACACACAATTGTGCATGTAATTAGGGCCTGATCTGTAAAGACAGACTGCCCTCCAGGTGCGTTCTACATGTGAAGGTGACCTCAGCGGGTTAAAATCAATAGTGGGATTTATCTGAGCTCGCCAAGCTCGGAGGATATGATTATGTAGCTGTGCTGCCTAGACAGACTTATTAACGAAGTAGCAAATTTCCATTACATTTACACAAGCCACAGTTCAACACCACCTGAGAACAACTGTCTGTTAGATAACATATTATACAAATAAGTATAGAATATATTTCATGTATTGAACATTACTTTCCACTGTGTTATAAAACAGAGCAATGAAATATAGCTATTGCTGATTAGTGTGTTTGCTGGGTAACACGCACAAGCATTTATTAGACTATTTCACCCACAGTTTGGTATGAAATACACACACACAGGCTCTATGTATATCACACACAGTGGTTTCAGAAAGTATTCAGGCCCCTTTACTTTTGCACACTTGTGCTAATCAGTGTACACTCAGCAAAAAATAATGACAAAGTGAAAACGTGTTTTTTGAAATTAATTGAAAATCCACAACTGAAATCTCACATTTACAGGAGTTTGCAGAACCCTCTGGCAAATAGAATGGATTGGACATAGTTTAGAAAGGCACACACCTGTGAATATAAGGTCCCTCAGTTCACACTGCATGTCAGGACAAAAACCAAGTCATGAAGTCCAAGCACCTCTCTGAAGACCTCCCAGATAAAACTGTGGTGAGGCATATGTAAGGGCACGGATATTAAACAGATTCTAAAGCTTTGAGTGTTCCCAGGACCAGGCCTCAATAGTTGTAAAATGGAAGAAATCTGGAACTTGGTTCTTCCTAAAGTTGGCCGTCCAGCGAAACTAATTTTCAATACATTTTCAAAAATGTCAAAAAATATTTTCACTTTGTCACTACAGATTATTGTGTGCAGATTGATGGTCAAAAAAATGTAGTTTCATCCATTATAAAGTTAAATCTACAATTAACAGCAAAAAAAAAAACAAAAAAACTGCAATACACTCTATCCAGTTTAGCTATATCTTTTTAAAACCCAGCATCTGAGCCAAGAAAGAAAATTCTAAAATTAAACAACAACATATAGTTAACAGTATTCATAATTAAAACCTACATAGATGCAAATTTATAATTTTGAGTTCTGTGTACCTTTAAAGGGGCCATCAAACTTTATTAACGTATAACTTTATTTAACTTTGTTAAACTTAACTGCTTTAAATTACCACATTACTGGAGGAGTCACTGTTTGCTTTGTTTGTCTTTAAGAATTTTTTTCCCCAGTCTTGTGTAAGTTGTCATTGTCATATCACCCTCTTAGTGTGCTGATTTCCTAAACAAGCGCTCTTCAAAAAAAAAAAAAAGAAAAAAAGAAAAAGTAGTTATTTTTGCAGCTGAATAGTTTTGGCTAAGAAAAAAAAGAAAATCCTTCACTGAAATCTTACACCCAACGGAAACAACTGAACCCAGTCCAATATTTAAGATCACTCAACGCTGCAGAGTCCACGCATTCTCACCTGGGAGCTGGTCAGTAAATCCACTATCTCACTGGTGCAGAGCAGAGCAAAGCCTTCCTGAAGGGCGCCTCAGCAGTGGCAGCCAGCAGCACAATAACAAACACATGCCAGAACATACCTACACAACATTATAGCTGATTAGACTTTTGAGCACCTTGCTGTATAAGTTTACATTTTCTTCAAACTACCATAATGCTTTAATGTATGGCGATCACATTGGACCTGTGCAAAGTGAATGCAAACACAAACACACACACACTGCCATAGAATATTTGCTAATTGATGCATTATTTAGCTTAATTAATGGCCTCATTAGGATAACTGGTTATATTTAACAGGGATTATGGCAGGACATTAGTCAGCTCAATTGCATCTTGTTTGTGGTTGTGAGGTAAATTGACCTACAGGAACATTAAGGACAAACGCTTTAATTTCCAAATGGGTTTTCAGGACTTGATGCTGCTAGAGATGGAAATATTGACGCAGAAGGAAGGGAAGAAAAGGGAAGAAAATAATGTAAATAATTGATAGACGTACAGTATAGATGTGGGGTAAAACAAAGGGAATTGTAATAGTGAGTGTAGAGGAGGACGTTAAGGCAAGAAGAACAAGATTGGAAGGCGACAGAGGAACAGAACAAGAGTGGAAAAGGAGATTGGAGAGGTTGGGACTGACTGTTAAACGGGTATAAAGATGTAACTGTGGAGAAAAATGAGTGGGGGGGGGGGGGGGGGCTGGGGGGAAACTGGAGGAAAAAAAAAAAAACAAAAACTGTTTGCTTTCGCTGAAGTTTTTCTTTTTT
>JBBMJY010000004.1:12567792-12585607 GCA_037833715.1 Toxotes lorentzi
TTTGAGGAACATCTCTTGATCAAGCCTTTTTTGGCATTCCACACTACAAAATAAGTAATAAAAGTATGTATGATTCGCGCCGATATCGAATCGGCTCAATATCGGTATCGGCCAACACACGAGGCTGCAATATCGGTATCGTATCGGAAGTGAAAAAGTTGTATCGGGACATCCCTAGCAATTGTCCCCCAACCCTTAACCAAGTTGCTTTAATTGTCTAAATGCCGCTGTAATCAATATTATATACAAACAGTGGATCACATGACTACTTTTATGTGAAAGGGATTGCTCGCAGTGATGAACCTGCAGCGAATTATCAACCAACTCTGCAGCTCCCTTCAGCTCTATGGAAATTCTAAAGCATTTATCAGATCATTAATTTGGTTATTTGACCCGTTTTGCTTCTCTCTTGCTCTCCCAGTGTTATTTTCCAGCTGCAGCATGCAGCTGTTTTTGGAGAAAAATCTCTAAATCCCAATGCCAAGCACCAAACACCAGACAAAATTAGCAACCAGCTGGTGTGGAGTGTTTAGCAGGAGCTGGTGGAGACCAAAAACTGCTAAAAGGAGAGTGAACATTGGACTTAAATTTGACAGGTGGCCAAACATGACTCCAAATGAATGAAAATGTTGCTGTGCAACTGCTGGATGTTTAGATAGGCAACTGTTTGTCAAATTAAAGAGGAGATGCTGCTGCAAGTCAGTCTTGTTTCTGACCGCTTGTTTCTGTGGCTACCCAGCCAAAAAAAAAACAAAACAAAACTGTTATTGCAGGTCTTTTTGGCTTGTTATCCATGCAAATGAAACAATGTCTTCTTGCGAGCACTGGTTGCATATGTCTGAATATGTGTGTTGTTTGGTTCAACCTAAGAAGGATTTTTCTTTTCCTTTCTTTCTTACATTTGGGGAAATTATCCATAATTTCACCAGAGAAAAGAGTGAAGGGATGTCTGAAATCAGAGATAATTGTGGAGATAAAATGTTTTTTCTGCTTTTCAGATAATTTCATAATAGTTCATCTTGTGGCCCTTTATGTGAGTTTCAAGCCCCCAGATGAGAACCACTGCTTTGTATATGCTTGTGTATACTTTATATTTTTTCTGCCCATTTGCAGATGAATCTTCTAAACCAAATGCATGCTGAACAGTTTTGGATTTATGGATTAGCTTGTCCTTCTGTTCAAGGCACTTTGCTAACCTTGAGATGATTCATGAAGAGCTGTGTTACACAACTCAAAGACTTTTTTTTTTTCGCTAATGTGGGTGGTTTCATTGTGTGTGAAACACGGATGTGAACAATAGGGAAGATTTATGTGTCCAACTTGACGGGTACACTGACCAACAAGCACAAAAACGTTCCTTTCAGAAAAGCCCTGTTTTTTTATGTCAGTCACACACACTCAGCCTGCAGTCCCTGTTTGCACAAACAATCAGGAAACCTTTGCCTCTTCCACACTTCCAGTTGCCAGTAATGAGTGTCACTGTGCAGTATTGGGCAGTTGATTGGCTCGCTCCCTTTACAAACTGATCATCTGAAGGCCCCTCGCTGTTACACTGTGTGCACAGCCAAGGCTAGCAAGAACACCAACAATAGCTGGCAGGTGTAGGCTCGCTGAGAGAGGAACCACTTGTTAATAGTGAGACGACTTAGTTGAGAATGGCAGATGCACACAAACACACACAGTCCTTCAGATATGATTATGCACAACGTGTGCAGGTGTTTGTAAGATGAAAGCACACGTACAGCGACATGCTGTGTAGAGAGGGAAAAAAAAAGAAAGACAAAAACAAACACATCAATCTTGGCACCTATATCGTATCTGTAAATTAATTAGAATCACTCTCTGGCACTTCATTGACGGCATAAGATCATACTGTACAGTGTCTGCATTTTACTTGTCTGTGTGATTGAGAGAGACGCAGAGGGGGGGTGGGCAGTATGCTAACTAAACACATGGTTTCATGATCATCAGCACTCACTTGAGATGCCGGGCCCAGCTCTAACGCGATTATCATTTTTAATCCAGTGGTTAGCATTCAGCTGCTTACTCTCATTTCTGTTCTCTCGGTGAAATGTGAGAGCTCTCACTCCTGCTTAAGTGCTCAGGATGGAGTAGTTAACTGAGGCATGTAAGGAAGAGGACACACAACAGATACAGAGTGGATATGGTGAGAAATATTTCCAACCACAGGACCAGAATCAAGGTTCAGAGTGTTCCACAGTTCTCTGCCATTTACATTATGCTGCTGTCGTGATGGAAACAGATGAACAAGACAAGACAGAAAATGCCAGAATATTTAAGACTGTATCTTGAAAGTGAACTGACTTTAGTGAACCATCAGCATCACTGACTAAATCTGTAGCCGTGGAGACATGGTGTTATGTATTATGTAATTTAACTTTCTAACCCTTGGTTTCATTTCCATATGATATTTACAACAGGGATTGGATTTAAACTATTAAAATAAACTATTACAAAGTCCTGTTCAAAGATAAAGATCCTGTTGCAACTTTATGTAGTAAACAACACAAAGGTTTCACAGGACACCGGGCTGAAGGACAAATTAAACAGGTCTATTTTAGTTTATCGGAAGCCTTAGCAGCAGCAGAGCAAACTTCAGTGCTGTCATTCCCCCCCCCACCCCCCCCAAGTTGAATCTGTGGTCACCGCTCAGCTCAGCTTCACCTCTCTCTGATTCTTTACCTTCAGCAGAGGTCAGAGGTCACAGACAGCTAAAGAGTAGTGACTCCAGAGCTGGTCGGTGCCTCAGAAGTTACACTCAAGGACACATCAGCAAAATGGATCTCTGTGACACCGGGTCACCTGATGAATGATGATCTCTGCACAAGTTGTCTTCACACAGGTGACCACAGTGTGTGTATGTACCTACTCGTGAACCGACTTTCCACAATCGAGGTACCGTAATTTCCGGACTGTAAGCCGCTACTTTTTCACACACGTTGAACCCTGCGGCTTAAACAACAATGCGGCTAATTTATAGATTTTTATGGGCTAACGAGCTTCATGCCACCAAAACATTTAGCCTCGTCACATCAGACCAATGAAATTACCGGTTACAGGTCACAGTGGACCAATGAAACTGTTCGAATTAAACGCACTCGTGCTAAATTCTTAGGATCGGTCATTTACACTTCTTGCACACACCCTCATCATGGAATATTCTTGAAGACATGCATATGATGCAGCTTTTAAGCTAAAAGCAATCGATCTGGCTGTCGAAAAAATATATAATTGTATTTTTTTAAGCAGCCGTTTTACTGCCATGTTACTGCCGTGTGACAGGCACTGTTCGGAAAAAAGCATTTATTTAATTAAAAGTTAAAAAAATATTTGGGTGTACCATCTTTCAGTGTAAATATCTCATGTTACACCTGCGGCCTATATATGCACAATTTTTTTTTCTTTTTAAATTTAGTGGGTGCGGCTTATATTCAGGTGCGCTCAATAGTCCGGAAATTACGGAATTTTATTTGGAATGAAAGCTACTAATATCCCTCTATGATTCAATTCTGAATATGAGCTCTGTAACAGCAGGTTCTACTTCAAAATTCTAATATGACAAATATTCTAAACTGAGTTACTGCGTTTTCTAACATTTGAATACTTGGTTAACAAAGCACTACAGCCAGTACTCACTGTGATTGTATCAGCTGCCCAAAACATGACAGCAGCTTTTTTGTTTTCACCAGTCACGATAAAATCATTTTACTTTACTTTTTAAATTTTCATGTGAACGAGTACTCTGATTCAAGGACTTTAGATTTCTTCGATCTTGTTGCTTGTCCCCATCTTGTTCAGCAAGTACAGAGTGCCACCCACATTCATGGAAATACACTGGCTTTAGTTATTGCTAGGGGTATTGATGTTGACATTTCATCCATTGCCAAGGTCCCTGTATCTGATCATTTTTGTGCCTTTTTTTTAACTCCACTTTTTCCACATCAAATGGCTGTTCTTGTGAAGCGTAACATTAATAATTAAAAATTTAAACTATTTAAATTCATTCTTTGGTGGATTACCTAAAAGGGCTATAAAAAACCAACAGCACGTCCAGAAAGCTGTGGCTAGAATCCTTAGTTAAAGAATATAGATCTCATTACCCCACTGCTTAAGACACTGCACTGGTCACCTTCTTCTTCTTCTTCTTCTTCTTCTTCTTCTTCTTTTTACCTACATCAGAGCCATCTAGCCAGATCACTAAGGTCCTCCATTTAACCTTTGGGTTTCATATTCATTTTTAACCCTTTAGTTTTATTGACTTATATTTATTTGTTTTTAACAATTTATTGTTTTATCTTGCAATGTGAAGCACTTTGGGCTGCATGTTTGTATGAAAGGAGCGATTTGTATAAAGTTGAGTCCTTTATGTCATTGCATGGAAACATGTTTCTATTTATCATTAATACAGAGCAGCAGATGAAGATCAGGTTTTCTGCTTATGCTTTAGTAAAACTCACATCCCTAATTAGCTCTGGATTGTAGCCAAACTCTGTATGCCATCTGCAGTCCTGTCACGAAGAACATGGTGCTGAATGTTTCCTGACCCTTTCCTGCACAGACTGAAACATGCCCCCCACGCATTTCAGATTTATGACCACCTCAATACTTTCAGGTCACGTGGTTTAGCTCTGCGGCCGTGATAAATGGCTGCCTTTCGATGTCCTGGAGTTTGCTAAAAAGCAAGCAGAAATCACGGGAGGGAAAGGACATTTGGGAGAAGTGTTTTCAACTGTTTCTGTGGGAGAGCTATACAGCAAGGTGAAGGCAAAGATGGAGAGCAAATGGTGAAGGAGGTGAAATCAGTGATGATGGAGAAGATGATGAGAAGGTAGAGGAGCCACTGTTGAATAGACAGTGAATGTAGAAAGGGAAATTGTTAGAGACTAAAGAGAAAAAGGACAGGATAGTTTGAAACCAAGGAGAGAAACGGGGTAAAGCAAGGAAAAAGGGCAGAAAAGAGGGAATATATGAGGTGGTTGACATGAAACAATTGAATGTTGAAGCAGAAATGGAAACAAAGGTAGAAGAAAATGAAAGAAAGGGGAGTTTTGGAGCTGAGGAGAGTTCAGTAATACAGAAAAACACCAGGGGAAAAGGAGATGAAGGCTTTGGAGAAGAGCAGTATCATGGACACGCAAAGAAGACAGAATAGTGAACAAATGCTGTATCATTACCCAGCAGTGATTAGATTATTCACTGTCCGGAATCATTGTGCCCTCACAAAGGCAACGGGCATGACTCAGATTTGGGCTTCTGGGATGCAGGAATCTAAATGCAAATTGAGAAACAGGAGACTATATCTTCACTGAATAAAAGAGATGCAGAGAGAGAGACAGAAACAGGTGCACACAAAGACACCATGCAGATTTACCCAGCGTGCCCCCCCTCTGAGCAGCATGCTTTTTATTTTGGGAGGAAATTCCCTTTACCCTTGGATACAGTCTACTTCCAAAAAAAAAAAAAAATCATTTCCTTCTTTTTTTTTTTAATCCTCTGTCAGAATAAACTTTCAGGAAGCGACATTTCCACTGCCGTTGTGACATGAGATTAAGTTAATCTTTGGCGAGTTAAGACAGCTGTGGCAGCATGGTGTTGATGTAAACAGCATTACGGCTCGCCTCTTCTCCCATTTGGAGCGCTCCATGGCTGTCTGGGTAATTCCATCTACTGGGGGCAAACAGCGTGGGGTACCGTGGACGACTATGTGAGCTTATGCGGCTCTGGTCAGATGGTGCGCCGCTGCATGTTGCCTACATGTTGGGGGTAGAAAATTATCTGTTTCAGTGGGTAAGAAGTTCACAGAGCTAAAGGGATTAGACTGGCAGGGAAGGAACATGTTACACATAGGTGGACAACAACAGAGAGAAGCACATGACTGTAAAATAATGTCATCACAGAACTGAAAGACCATTTTTATAATGTATATGTATATTAGATAGTACAGATTCCTCTACATAAGTTCTCTGTGGGATGTTCTGATGTATTCATAAGTCATTTAAACAATACTTTGATGTGAAATTGATTCACCAAATAGAATAGAATCAACAGAGAGGGGACAAAAAATTGGCTAATTTTTTGCGAGGAAGTGAGATGTGATCACAAGTGGTCACTGGAGACACATGTGGAGATGCATTTTAATACCAGTTGTGAACTGATGTATTTAGAGCTGTCTGCTTGTGATCGGATCACCAGAAACACATGTACAGTAAAATCACAAAACCCTCTAGTATGCTGAAATATTGATTGCTTTAAGCAGGATGCATAATATTAAGCAACTTCTGGGGAACATTACATCCAATTACATGAACACGGGTCATACCCATTTCCAAAAAAAAAAAACACACAACATAAGCTGTTTTACAAAGATTTTAAATTAATTAATTTTACATTAACATTACATTAAGTGTATGTAAAACATTATTTTATACAAATGCACTTCATAATGTTTTACAGGGGAAAATATCCTCAATTGCTTTCTGGGCCATTTTTCACAGAGGACAGTTTGACTTGCCAAACACAGGTGCTGCTCATAATGCTAGTAATGCCATTCTGGTTCACTGACAAAGCTTAATGGAGCTGAATCATCCTTAATGTCATTAGTTACACCTCAGATTTTTCTGGTGCGACATGTCAAAGAATCACACCTGCTGTGAAAAGGACTGTTCACACAGTTCTTCCTGGAAGACAACACAAAATCACATGTGAACTGAGGTAAAAAAATCTTAAAATTTATTTCAACTAAAAAGAAGAAAATAATTAGCTGCATGTAATGGAACATCTTTTAAACTGAGGAGACATAAAACCTTACACACATACACAAGAGTGCATGCACACAGTATTGTAAAAAAAAAGAAAAGAAAAAAGAAAGGCCTTTGTATATCATAGAGCCTTGTGTGTCCTTAAGCATTCTCTGTCAAGTTGTCACTCCTTCAACAAGCTCGAGGACTGTTTCATCATAGGGTTTTCAAATGAGTTAGAGCAATTGCTTAGGACAAGAGAAAGACCGAGGGAGGAGAGAAAGAGACACTCAGAGAGGAAGGGGCAGTGAAAAGCTTTATAAATAAATCCACTAATAACCCTGCAGCATAATTGTAAATGTTCCAAAATTAAACATGTTACAAATTAAAGCGTATTGTCCAACTTCAGGATGTAACACCAACCTTCAGCAAATCTGTATCATTTTAAAAAGGCTTGAGTCAGCCACGATGGCTTAAGATGGAGTAGCACTGAAATGCCTTTCCTCTCATAATGTCCAGTAGATGGGTACTCCAGGTTTTTTTCTCGTAAATCAGCTCTCCATAGCTTATTTGACGTGTTTGTCTTGACGGCGCTGTTAAGAGTTACTGTTCCAACAAGAATAGCTTAAATGTCCATACTAATGTGTTTGTGTGTTTTATTTATCTGATATTCACACACTGCACACTGTGATTGGCCAGCTATGTGGTAGTGAGAAAGTAAACGGGTTTGAACTACTCTCTCTAGCTCTTTTTTTCATTTGTTACACAACTATTTATGGCACTTTTAATGTGAACAACTGAGCGCCACACTTGGAATGCCTTCAAGATAGACTGTCAGAAAATGTGCGCCCTTATCCCAGTTTTTAAATAATATTGAAACCCCATCCTTTCTCTCTCCCCATTTGGATCAGGTATAAACGCTTTTGATTTCTGATGTGGTTGGACCGCTGTTTTGCTAGTATAACCCAGTCCTGAACAGAACCCAAATCCCTATGTTCCACCTCTCCCTGGACTACCCACACTTGTATGTCTAAATCAGGTAATGTGATTACCTAAATGTGGTATGTTTAACCATCAGTGGCTCTTAAGCAGCTATAGTGGACTTATAAGGTGGTACAGTCTTGGCCCGAAGACTGAAATGTTGTTTAGTTTCACCAATACATAAATCTGTGCATTCCTCATTGGATTGCTTTTCTTGTGTTTGGATGTGTGGTCTTGTAGATGGAGCAGTTTCTGGCTTAGTGTGTTGCTTGGTTTTAAAAATACAGGGATGTGGCGCTTGTAGAATATCCTTCTGAGCTTCTCAGATACCCCAGAGATGAAAGTGCTGTTTGTGATCGTTTATTCTTCTTGTCTTTGCCACCTGCTGTGTTGGTGTTCTTCCTGGATTGTGTGGCTGTTTTCACAAAGGTCCAGGTTTTATATACACACACACACACGTGTTAAGTGCACACTTTTGATGTTTGAGCTCCTTCTCTTGGGCCTGGGCATTTGTTGGCACATTATCAGCTTAGTGGTGCAGCCTTCTGATAACCCTCAGCTTATGTTCCAATGGGTGGTGAGAGTCAAAGACCCTACAGACCAATACTACGAAGTTCATAGTCATACATAGTTCTGAGTGCCAGTTTCCGTTCGTTACAAATTAGTACACAAGGTATATTAAGCTGTTGGTAACCATGGTAACAGTTATAGTCGGCTTCATGGTACTTTACTTGTCCAACCCTGTCTCTGAGGAATTACATTTAGGTATTACTAATTTTCAATAGTAAATACATTTTGAAAGAATCATATTGCTTCCTGGTTCACATATGTTACCAGTAAAAGGATTAAACCTTTTTAATGTATCTGGGAAGCATATATTAAATGTTTTCTGACAATGTGTCTCATTTGTTTTCTGACAATATCCACTTTTGCAATACAGTATTAAATCGTAGCAGCCAAAGCATTGTCACGCTTTTTGAGCCCACACTTTTTTATCATTCCACACTGACTTGAAACACAAGACACTTCATGTTTTCTTTAATAACCTTTGCCTGTGATCATAATCCAGACAACAGCGCCGTTTCCTTTCACAATATCATTGGGAAAACTTATCATGGTTAAAACTGACTAGAGCTTTAAAACATACATGAAGGTTTGAAAACTTTATTTTCGGAAATTTGTATATATACTTGTATGTATATTACTACGTACATGTCTATACAGTTATCTGTTATCTGTGTCTGTCATGCTCAGCTGCTGCTTCAAAATGTTCCTTTTCAGGAAAAGTGTCCATGGAAAAACGTATGAATTTGCTAACGTTGATGCCTAAAGAAAAACTGACATAGTGATAGGAAATATCTGGGAAATTGCAGATTTTTAGCGCCCCCATGAGTAATGTCTGCTCATACCACTAGATAAAGTTGCCTCATTTTTCTTCCTTTTTCCTGGCACTGAGGCTATGGCCCACTTTGATGTCCTTATGTTAAATATTGAATGTACATCCATATTTCACTAGCTGAGCCCCAGAACAAGACTAAGGGCAGGATAATAAACATTGCCAGGGAATTTCACTTCTCTAATTGCCCAGAGTTAATCTCTCTTCCCCTGCATAGTGCCTTGACCTGTAGTAATGGAGCTGCTGGAGTCCCATGGTAAATATAAATAGGAGGGTATGGAGTGGGGCGGGTGAGAGCGGGAGAGGAAAGAGATACACAACACTGTAAAACATTTTAAGCTAGTTCAACTTCCTGAATTCCCTACCCGTTCTGCTTCTCAGAAACACCATTTGTTTCTACTGAAGATGTAAATAGTGACATTGGTCATATTAGCTATTTTCCAAAATAGCTTTTTCAGCAAGCGTAACCCAAACAGGAGTAAGTAGTGTATTTATTGGGGACTGTGTTCATCAGCGGATCAATACTTATCTTGGTGCACCAATGAATATTTACAGCAGCAGGTGTATGTCAGTGGTCAGGTCCATTGTCATGAAGGAACACAACCTCGTTTGACTGTCTCTTTAATAGTTTTTGGACAATGGAGGTCAATGGAATGGATGAAAAAGACAATAAGGAACAATTCTTTATTGATTTTAGTCATTTTGGTCTCTTCGAGGTTTCGAAAGTTAGTTAATAAAGAATATCACCAGTCTTATCCTTTAAGGTTTTTTTTTTAAATATGAAATGACAATCTTTTTACATTAAGTTAATGAAATTATTTCACACATTCCCATTATGATATTTTACAGTGAAACATTTGAAGGAAAGAGAACGAGGTAAAGAGAGCAAAGAAGGAGGGAAAAAAAGAGAATTATTAAAGAACAAGAGAAGGAATGCCTTCAGGAGCTGGCTGCAGATATTTGTCTAATTTCACTGGATGCCAGGGGCAAAGTTTTCTGTTTAAACACATCTAAGTGCTAATGATGTTTGCATCATTAAAAACATGAAGAGGGACCTATGACACATGCAGCCTATCCTTATTCCAGCGACGGGGGAAAGGTACGCTGAATTTCCATTTTAACAAGCAATACAGTCTAATGTATCCATAAAAAATATCTCTCCATAGAAATTTAACAGAATATTTCAATTGCGAGAGTACTCCTGAGAGTTTGTTTTGCTTGAAGAATCATTATTAGGAAAAAGACGTCCATTTGGTTAGTGAAAAATAGCATAACTCTAAGTAATAAGTGAAAATGACACCAGATACTTCATGAATTTTAAATTTGCAAGCTAATTTTCTTTGGAAACACAATAGGTCAGTCTTGGCAAGTGTTTTAAATTACTTTAAAATACAAGAAGTACCAGTAAATTAGTACGATTTTGCAGTGTATTGCATCCCTATCGGGAGTGGCAGCGTTTGACTGCAGTTTCACAGGGGTCTCCTCATCTATATTCATCTGAAAGCTTTAAAGATTTAAAATGATGAATAATATCTCTCTGAATAATAATAACCAGGCCCCTTGCTGCTGCTTCATTCAGTTTGAAAAAAGGAGGGGAAAGACTTTATGTACTGTCCAGTAAAATCATGTTTCAGCTTATTAGATTAATAAGTGACACATTTTGA
Organism: Toxotes lorentzi; assembly: GCA_037833715.1. Classification (NCBI taxonomy): domain Eukaryota; kingdom Metazoa; phylum Chordata; class Actinopteri; family Toxotidae; genus Toxotes; species Toxotes lorentzi. The sequence continues at coordinate 12,578,592 of JBBMJY010000004.1, forward strand.
TGAGCTCTGTTCCGACAGATAGACCGAGGATGCATGAATATTCATTTCTTCTTTGGTACAGTTTCCTAATCTGGTGGTTTTATGTTTAAATCATGACTGCTGAAAAGAGGAAAATACCACTGAATTGAGTTTTTGGCGGTCTCTGTCACCCGTCCCCTCTGCGAGCTCAGAGGTCAGTGGTGATGCACTTTGAAAGCTTTGGTACATGAACGCTGCAGGGTTGTCGACACAGAAGAGCATCGCTGTAAATTTGAATTTCAATGACAGCAGTACCAGAAAATTAATGTTATCTCCGAGTGTGTTCGTTTTTATCCCTCTGCTTCGTTTTTCTCTCTCTTTTAATGCATTCAGCTTTTCTGAGTGCCACTACGAGAGCTCATCATTTTATTTCATTTGTCTTCCTGTGTACTTCAGTTGGATATTTAATAAGGGATGGGATACATTCGGCCCGTCTGTCTTTCCCTACTGACAAAAAGGGGGGACATAAACTGTGCCCCATTATGAAAAACAACCACATCATGGCAGAGTTTTCATTGATTATTGATAAAGTTAAATCATATTAAGTTGTTCTGATTCTTGCGGGTAAACTGGGTCACTGCGGCTACAAACTAAAAGGGGACAATGGAAAATAACCAATGAAACCATTAAAAAGTTATCTTAACAAGTAGGAAGTGATACATATTATTTAATTTATTTGCTCCTCACAGTCAAACATGTCTTACCTTTTCTTAGTAGCTCTGGAAATACACTCAATATGTGCATTTTAATCTGTTTCGGAGGTTCATCCTGGCGTCTCCTGTGATGTTGAATGAGTCTGTGTTTATGACAGCAGTGTAGGCAATGGTGCAGTATTACAGGTATAAGAGAGGGGACTTTAAATGATAGCTACTTGGGCAGCTTTGTGACTCTGGCAGTGATGAGGTAGCAGTGCCAGGTTTCTTTATGACTGCAGCTAGCAGGCCTGAGGTGACTCCCGGCTCTCTGTCAGTGCTGTCCACACCTTTATGAGACAGAGGTAGATATGGAAGCCTGAGAGGCTCATCCAGGGGTCATTATGTGCCTTGTATATAAGGAACTCCTTTCCCCAGAGGGCACAAAGCGGAAGTGAGAGAAGGCTGGTGTGAAATTGAAAAGGAGAAAATGTGTGTGTGAGCATGTGCCTTTATGCCAGAATGGATGAGGCTCTTGCTCTGAGACAGTTTCTATCACCTCAGGGCTGAACCTCTGAGGATGTGTGTGTGTGTGTGTGTGTGTGTGTGTGTTCCTACCCTGAAGTCAAATTCTTGTATCCTGACAGATGTCTGTGTCTCACCTACTTCAGTGTGATGTCGTCATCCTGAGACTGCCTTTGAGCCTTTGTTTGACCTTTCTGGGTTTAGGGGACATATCAAAATTGAAGTGAACTGAAAACGTATCAAGAAGACAGAAGATATGCGGTGCTGGAAAGAGATACATGATAGATGTGAACAGGTTGTCAGAAATCATTCGCGATGACAGCGCATGTACATCTCTGTGGCTTAGGTGCACACGTCCGTTTGTCGGTACAACGTTGAGAATGCACAAATATGTGTTCTCCATTTCCAGAGCAGTATCACTTCGCATAGTTAAGAGATTGTAACATCTCTAACATTCACATCTGTTGGTTTTAGGTATGAAATCATGAACTGCATCTCTGTCAGCTTTGCAACTGGAACCGATTCATCCAAATAAATAAAATCATGGCATCCAGCTGTCAGTGGTTGTTGCCTGCAGCTAACTGAATATTAGTGGAAAAGTTGTGCCTCTACTGTACTGACTTATTAGATACATTAGAACAACAAAAATAAGAAATTTTGTTGTGTAAATAAATTTAAGAGAGAGCTCCTTTTAAAGGTGCGAGAAATGTGGCACGTGCAGCGAGGGTTCAAGGCCAAGGACATCACAGGTACACAACGTGTGTCTAAAACTGTTTTTTTTAAGCACATGATGGTGTTAATTCTAGGATCTAATGTAATTAATGAAGTACACTTACACTTTTGTGCTTCATGAAGCATGTTCAGTCGGTATGAAATTGGCTGAGGTTTGATACAGTCAAACAGGTGTCAAGATTGTGGAATTGGTTTGTGATATTGAACTTTGCATTTTTGGCAACAATTTAATTTTTAAGATTAAATTCACTATGGTTTTTCATTGAGATCATGAAATCATTAATCCCAGTCATGTGCGAATCAAATGATTCAGTCTGTGTATTTTCATTGAGAACGTTTCTCATTTCTCTCTGACATGAAGATCTGTCCTCTCCTCTTCTTCTCTTCACTTTTCACCCCTGCCTCTCCTTTATCTTTAGCCACACAAGGAGAGAAGAAGATGCCTTTCAGTGTCACAATGCCCCCCCCTGGTCAGTTCCTCTGTTGACAGTCCCTCTCTGTCAGCGCTGCTGCTGCTGCTGCTGCTGCTGCTGCTCTGGGATTCAGCAGGACAGAGGCCAGTTTGCAGCTGACAGCTGCTTGTGCTGCCGTTCACCTCCAGCTGGATGGATTTGCACAGCTTAGACTGCAAGTTAGTTAAATGAAGCCCTAAAGGAGCGTGAATGAACTCACCTGCAGCAGCGGCACTCAAAGGCAGCCAATAGAGGAAACTTATCTTCCATTCAGAGAGTAAAAACAGATAGAGATACTTTCTGCTGTCACCTCTGGGGACAGGGATAATGCAGGAGCAGGGTAGCACAGAGACGGGATCTGTATGCACAATTAAACAAAACATTTCTTCAGCAGCACTTCAGAGCAGCCATTGAAAGAGACTTATCTTCGATTGAGAATCTAACATATAGATTCCTCCTGTCAGTTCTGGGACAGGGTTGCAGGGTGATGGGACTCGTACGCACAGTTACACAAAGGGTTTCAGACTCGCTGCTTCAGTTCACTGCATGTTCTGCGTACTGAGGGGAGTACCAAACAAAAAAGGAAAAAAAAAGAGCAGCAAAGAAAGGCAAAGTCTCTAATTTTATGATATATATATATATTATAAATGTGACGTTTATGGTATAAGTTCACATCATGAACAGAACTAGCAGTCCTACATGGTATCCTCTCGGTTGAAACTGCTACCTACTGCCACCAAACACAACCAAGGCTTTTTCTCTATTTGTTTTTTTTTTGCTGAATTTCCCCAGAAACCAACTTTGAGTGATAGCCCTAATGGCAGTCGGCAATAATGTTGACATAACAACTGAACGGCATCATCCTGAGACGACTAAATCGGCTGTCACTCATCTTCATTCCACAACTTTAAACAGAAGTGTCACTTTGTTGACATAATTTATATGGATAAAGAGCCCCTTACAGTTGGCTCCTGGCTGAAATGAATCAACTAATCTTACACACAGACACACACACACACAGACACAAGCTACGCACAGTCTCACCTCTAATTTCCCATTATCATCCTGCAACGCTTTTGAATTATTCATGGAATGCCCTCGCTGTAGGGAGAAAGTGAAGAGAGGTGGAAAAATGAAAATGAAATGGGAGGGTAAGAGGAAAAGAGATGGTAAGAGAGAATTAGAGGTGATAAAAACAGTGGAAACAAAGAATTGATAAAAAGAAGAAAAACAAGTGACACAGAGTGCAGAGAAAAAGGTGAAAATACAGACAGGAGACAGCTGAGAGAAAATGAAGGTGGAAAGTCAAAGAAGGAGACAAGGAGAGGACAGTCGGAGAGTATACAGATAAATGGGAGATGGTGGGGATAAGCAGAAGAGTGGCGAGCCACAGAGGGAGGAAACAGGAGAGCAGTTTTCTACGCGCAGGACAGGTAGATCAGATGTCCCGGCGAGTGGATGAATAAAGCAGACATGTCTGTCAGCTCATAAATTGTTCCAAATTAGTAGAGCTTTCATTTAGCATATGCCCACTTAAACTGGAAAAGAAAGCATGGGGAGCTGGAGAGCAGGGGTAGGAAGAATTACTTCCTTTTTTTTTTTTTTTACCCCCCCCTTGTCCCGCTGGTCTGCATGATTCTCTCCACCAACTGTAAGCAAGCCTGAGGACTTGTGCCTCTAAATCTCTAATCTCTAAACTGAGTCCTGTCTGAATATTCATTGGCTTAATTTGCATAGCCCACAGATGGCGAAAACAGATGCTCGTTACGGCAAGTGTCAATTTTCAAAAATTTGCTTTCATGACAAAACAAATAAAGCTATACAGGAGGATGGAGCGGCTCGAAGCCTCCTGGCAGAGCTGCCAAGTGTGTGTTTGCATGTGTGTGTGTGAGACAGTTGTCACAAGAGAAACTTTGAAGCATGTGTGTGCGTTTGGGTGGTGCATAGTCCATGTCTGTAGGTGTAGTGTGTGTTGCATGCATTTTGTTTGTACAATGTAGGCATCATAAACATGACTGAATGACGTTTCATTTGCATTGATTACCAAGAAAAACACTGATGTTTCGTAAAAGCCCCCCCATCCCCCCCGGAAAAAGAACAAACATCGGTGTCAGCCTGAAAGAGAGTTAAACATTATTTCATTATTTTTTTGTCACTAATATCCCATGAAGCTTTGTTTCAGCAAAATGGTGGTGGAAATGCTTGAAGATATAAACAGTATTTCTTGACATGCAGACAGTTCTATCTGTTCCTGTTTACATTTTATCTGGCAAGACAGAGACATAAGATACAGACAGGAACAAACATTGAAAATCAAAATGGATCAAGGACCCTTTTCAGAATTTAATCATCAGCATTTCATTCTGGTCTGATTAGAGTTAAAGGCCTAAGGGCAGACAGACACAAGAAAGATGTAAATTTTGACCTGGTAATGAGGCTGCATAGAAGGTTAGGGGATCAGTTATTACAATTCATCTTGAAGGGGGCATGAATATGAGTTCATCCAATTGCTTCTAAGATATTTAACTTAAAACAACAAATGTCAACCTCATTTTTGTAGTAGAATAAAAGTCAGGAAATCACAGAAGTCAGTAGGTTACATCTTCTGGGAACCATGAATGAAAAAATTGGTGGATAACCAAACTCATTAGGATTCATCCTCTGGTCTCCCTGGACATTGTTATTAAATTTCATGGCAATCCATCAAATAGTTATGAAGGCATTTCACTAAAAATGTCCACCTCAGGGTGGCACTAGAGGCAAAGTCAGGGGATCACCAGAGTCAGTGGGATTCATCCTCTGGGGACCTTGAAAGTCACATGAATGTTTTTGTCATGTTGCTGAAAATTAATTCATGTAGAAAATAACAAACCCTGTATACAAAATTAGTTCTAATACCTTTTGAGGGAAACATAATTGCTATCTTGAATAATGTCCACTGGCAGCATACTGTATAGTGCATACGATGCATAGAATAATTCAGCATCAGCATTCAGCAATATGTAATAGCATTTGGTGAAGTCATTTTTTCTGAATCACTAATTAGACATTTAATAAGCAGAACGTCTGCTCATGCTGCTCCTGTAAGAAAACAATTCACAAACGACTCTACTGTTTTGTACTTGGTGATTAGTGAGGGTTGGTGGCTTTAAAATATTAGGTCAGTCCTTCATCCCAAGTTATAGGCAACCACAGAACAGCACACACACCTATACACACACGCTCAAGTACACACATGCAGGCGTATCTACACACTCACACACACAGAAGCAGAGTGAGTGGCTCCAGTTCGCCTCCAGTTGCTTTGTGTTGTGTGTGCACACAAATGAAAATGCTTCCTGCAGAACAATTCATTTACCACACCACACAGTTTCCTCGGCTGCACTGCTGGTCATGAGTGATTTTACACACTTTCTCTCTTTTTCTTTTTTATACATCCCTTCTCTTTTTCTTTCCTTGTTTTTTTTTCCATTTAATTCAATTTCCCTGCTTCTGTTTTTTTCTTTCCCACCCATCGTCCCCTCTGCTTCCTTGTTACATCCTTTTACCATTTTCCTCACTTTTTTCTACATCTCCAGCTTTTGCTGAAGCTGGAACTTCCCACCAGGAAAAAAAAATGTCATGTAACAGACTTTCAACTCAAAATTCCAAGTAGAAAATTCAGTAAGGATTCTTGGGGTCTCGAAGTTGTATCTGATGTCAAGTGTCAGCATCATACTACGCGGTATTTCACCTCTGTGCTCCTCTAGTTAATATTAATTTATTTTACCACTGAATGAAATGACTACATGTAAAGTCTCACTTGCAGTGAGATTTACTGGTGTGGTAAAAACCCACTTTCATCAACCTCATTATCAGCAGCAGCAGTTTCTTTTTTTCCCCTGCAGAAAAGCTGTGATAAACCCTCTGTACATTAACTGACAAAGTTAGGAACTTGCAAGTAAATACAGTGAAGCATTTAGCAGCTAAGGAGCCAGATATTTCCCCCAGGAGTTTGTGGAGACCAAAACACACAACTAAAAGGAGAGTATATTACACTGCATTCATCATGTGGCCAGAGACCTGACTCCAATCGAAAGCTTGGGTTGATGTTTCTCTGAGTCTTTTCAGTTTGTAAATGGGAAACTTTGCTAAGATGTTCGTCATATCAGCTTGTTATGTTCATGTTGTTTGTTGTTTGTATGTTACCAAATATCACTGACAACGTGCAGATTAGGGGTGTAGTAGAATCAAAGACAGCACAAATCTCCCAGTTCCTGAAATACCTCCTTCTTTCTCTCTCCATTTCCCTTCTTTCTCTTTCTCTCTTTGTTTTTTTGTTCCGTCTCCTGGCTCTCCAGCAGCTTGAGCCTGTCCTGTGACGTTGACACAGTGTGTCGCTGCTTTTGAATAGTAATTAAACACCCCTATGTGTCATCAACCCCTCTGGTGAGCAGCTCACTCTTTAATTAAACCTGACAAATGCCAGAAAGAAAGACACACACTTCACTGGTTTGTGTACAATGGCACAGGTGTGTGTGAGACTGGAAAGGCATAGCTGGGGATAAAGTCAGTGCCTCTCAGCGTTTCTCTGTTTGTGCGTTTTCTGTGTGTGTGTGTGTGTGTGTGTGTGTGTGTGTGTGTGTGTGTGTGTGTGTGTGTGTGTGTGTGTGTGTGT
>JBBMJY010000004.1:12592741-12608167 GCA_037833715.1 Toxotes lorentzi
CACACACACACACACACACACACACACACACACACACACACACACACACACACACACACACACACACACACAATTTCCCCTCAAGTTGAGTTCAGCCATTCCACACTCGTTCCAGAAAAGTTAGCACTTACAATTCACTGGAGATCATCTTCTTATGGAGTGCTGCCATAAGGGGTCAATTACAGAGAGTTAGCACCATCGGGTATTAAAGCATTCCCTTTCATCAGCTAGAATACGTTTCTCTGCTTCCGCGTTAGTCTGACATCAAGCTCTCAACTTCCCCTCAGTCTTATGTTTCTGACAGACGTAGTTAACCACTGTGCTCTTGAGGAGAAAAGTGCTCATTTTCTTCTATGTTGTTTTCTCCAACAAAACCCTGACATGATGAACTGCTTTGCGCTGCTGAGAGGATGGTTCCCTCAAGTAAAGACCTAAGACAGATAGATATAATCTTTGTGGTCTTCTGCGCCATCTATAACTGCAGTCTGTTTTGAATTGGCTAGAAAAAAAGAGATGTTCATCTCAGTGAGTGCATCTATATGCTGGAATCCTGATAGGGCTTTTGGAGTTTTGGAGTTCTGTTTTGCACATGTAAATAATCCTGAATAAGTCCTTATTCTTGTTTTGATGAAGCTAGAAATGCTAACTGGAGTTCTCCTGCTTCTGAGAGAGACTTTTACTCTGTACTTGTGGACCAGGACCTATAACATGGGCCTGGCCTTCTACAGAGGGAGAATAATCTGTGATTAAATATTTGTACGATTTTGAAATCCTTGTATGTGTGAACTAAGCATGATGTCACATATGGATTAAGTCTAGTTCCTCTCAGTGGAGATCTGTTCTGTAAAGAGATTCTCTGGTTGGTTGAGGATTAGTCATCCACATCCACTTTTGTGAAATGAGCTTTCTGCATCGTAGCACTCGAGGAAGTTATAGACCCGTTTCATGTTTTTTTCTTTCTTTTGTGACTGTATTAGATTGCTTTAGGTTCCTGCTAGCTAGTGCTTTTGAAGTTAAACATGCTGTCAGAGAGGAGGTCATTCATTTACGCTGGTTTCTATAGGGAAGAGCAAGAGCATGTAAAGCAATGATGAGAGCAGAAAAACCAGTCTTTTTTTTTTTTTTTTTTTTTAAATTGGGCTCAACTGACATTTAACCTCTTGATGTCCTTTATTGCATTTAAAGGCAGAAGTAGAGTGAAGTTTTTATACCACTGCAAAAGTTTAGGAGTGCAGTCATGTGGCTTTAGTAACAGACCGTGGTTAGTAATAACCACGTATTAGGTGACTGTGGTTGGGTAGGCTAAGGTGGAACTTAATTATTCAGTTCAATTCAGTTTTTCAGAAGTCAGATGTTTTCCTTTTTTTTTTTTTATCCCAGCAAGCGCATCTGTATGGGCAACAATACACACACACAATAAATAGGATAAGAAAGAAAAAAAGAGTGTAAGCTTAAAAATTACAGGTTTATTTGTAATTGGTTATAAATACATTAATAAATATAGATATCCAAAAAAAGATAAATTAGCAATTGCAGTTGTTCAAAGATTGTCTTGAAAAGAAATACAAATCTGTAATAATAATTACAATGATAACTGTGTTTAGACTTGGGACTTATACTGTCCTTAATTATAGCCATGAATTTGCTTCCCAGAGCTCAAGACTGCTGGTTATTTATGCCTCATTCTGAGACTGCACACACACAGCCATAAAACACAATGCAGACACTCTGAGTGGGAAAAAAATCTATTGTTTATCCAGCCAGGAGCTGCATCACACATTTTCAAATGCCTTGTAAAACACCACAACATGTTAGACTTTACAGCAGGCACTATACAACCATCACATTCAGTGGAACAGCACTACCATTGACCGGAATGCACACCGTGCTGTGCATGGATGTTTTCGCTGCTGCAACAGCCCTTACTAATCTCTGACATGTTTTATTATAACTATCCATACTAAGACACTGAGCTGGCGTAACCATAAACATAAACAGTGACACCATGCACATAAACGATCTCATTATGTATCTTTGGGCCAAACAATAAATGTTACTAACCTCCTTCTTGTGACAGCCACTAATCAATTTAAAGAAATGTGGACTCACTGGTCCCAGAAGGATGATCTGCCTGCTTTGGTGATTAACCACAAAGCAGTCTATCACAGTGTCCATGTCCAGTCCTTAAGTCTTCCTACCCTCACTCGTTTGAATTTAGACACACCACAGCAAGAGGCGAGAGCTAAGACACAATCCTCACCACCTTTAACCATGTCAGCAAAAAACATTTACAAAGATTTATGTTTCTAACATAAATTTAACTTGTTAGATTAACTGTTTGCCAAAGTTTTAATAAAAATGGAACTGCCTGTGTTTTGCATCCAGTCTTAGCAGAAGTAAATCTTCCATTTCCTTTACCAGCTTCATCCATAGAGGAGACAGATTAGAGTTGTCTGTTGAACAGTCAAATGGGGTCATTCTGATAGTCACTGATCCAGCTGTCATTTAAGGTAGAACGGTAGGAATCATCTGCCTTTGAATTTCACTTTGTAATCTCTCTGGGAGTCCAATCAAGGCTGCAGCTGAGTGAATACTAATGTTAAATCACATAAAGACAAACAAAAACACATTTAATGGTAGAAATGGCGGAAACAGACGGTTATATTGACAGTCGGATGAAATTTGCTCAACGGAGCTATTGACAGCTGCTGCAACACTAATGAGTCATCACTGGAAAGCCTGATGTAAACAAGTCAACAATAATCTAAACGATAAACACGTTAAACACTCCTCAGTCTGGATGCTCCCTGGGGTGAATCTGACCCAGACTTGGCACAGACTTCTCACTGTCTTAAAGATCCACTGAAAGCTCATTGGATTCTTGAAGAAGAAAGAGAGGGAGAAATTGAATGAATAATTTATTGTAATAAACGAAAAGAAATGGATCTTTGCTTTATTTTATTGCTGAACCTTCTGTAGAATGGAAAAAGACACTTCATTAAGTTACTGTTTAATAGGCACATCCATCTATATCATACATGTGCCTTAATGGCAGGGTACTGCTATTTATATTTGATAAGGAGTGTTGAAATCCCCAGAGTCACTGACCAGTGCTGGATGTGGCAATGTGGCATTTAAATCAAATGCTCTATCTGCTGTTTAGGTGAGATTATTAAAATTTAAGCATCAGTGCTGCCAAGAATTCCTTTTCATCTGACGGGAAAAAAAAGAAAAGAAATGATTGTGAGATATAAGAAGATTTCTTACCAGTGATCATGAGGCGTGTGTGGGTGGGGGGTACAAGTGTTTCAAGTTTGACAGCTTTTCAGTATGTTATTGCCAAATACTTCTCCTCATATCTCTTTTAATAGAATTACGTCATAATTTCCATTATGTTGGAAATTTGCTTCCATAGTTTCTTTCACTTCAAAAGTCAACTTTGGCAAGAGTCATGTATAGCTAAGAAACAATAGCTGACTTATTGAAAGTCAGTGCCATTTCTAGCGGTGTACTTGAACAGAATTGGTCTTATTTTATTCAGAAAACTGATGAACAGAATAGAACAAGCCAAAGTAAACGAGAAATTAAGACTTTTATTTTGGTAGATTATGGCAACCTCTTTCTCCTTACATTTTAACCTTTAATTCATTTTACCAGATGAGTTTTAAATGAAATGGTGGTGCTGCCTGGATAAAGTTTTTATTTAATGTAGGAGGTGCAAATTTTTTGTAACACACAACTTGTAGGGAGAGGTTCGGGGCACAGACAGAGCTTTGTATCTTGTTCCCATATGCGGTTAATTTTAAGCACTTTAGTTAAGGTTAGGGAAAGATTGTGTGTATGTGGTTAAATCAAAATAAAGTAAACTTTTTCTGTATTGGGCTTCAACTCGGTTTGGACTTTCTCGATGTTTAATAACCAGAACAGCCTTTCCCTAACCTAAACCATCCATAACCATAAAAAATGATAATCATGGTTTAGTTGCTATAAGTTAACATTGCATTGCAAGATCTGATGTTACAGGAAAAACAAATGAAATATCTTGTCACAGAACAATTTGCTGATATGTTCTGTATTTTGTGATTGGTGACTGTACTTGGACGCAGCGTTGCTCTGAATCCTGACATCAGCATGCCAACAAGCTCACAAAGACAGTGGTCTTTGAGGTATTTAATTCTGGACCAATGTAGGGGCCTGACAGACCGACAGACCTACATTGCACATTCCTAGAGCCATGCCACTTGCATGGCTAAAGACATCATTCTGTAAACATAATTTCTAGGAGGAAGGAGACACTAGTAACTAAACACCATAAAGTGAAACCACTGACTATTACTTTAAATCAGGATTTTTCATCATTTTTCTGGGACTGAAACCAGGTCAACTAGACCTCTTTACATCTTTAATTCTCTTTATCTATCCCATGATGATTTATTTTCCTCATTATTCAAATAAACCGACTTTAGTCACGTCTGGCATCTCACTCTTTCTTCCCTCAGAGCACAGTTTTGTGTTTTAGTTTAAATTTTTCTGATTTAGAATTATTTTTTTAAGTTGATTACTTGATTGCATTGGTAATGCGTGGTACAATGATTGCAATTAGAGCTCCAACTTGAATATAAGAGGGCCTGTTATTGAGGCGTTTTAAGTGCCATCATCTGCCCACTATTATCAAAACTATGACTACATTAATATATTAGCTCAAGTTACCAAACTATATTCTAGGTAATTTTTACCGCACTGCCGTTGTCTTCATTAGAGACCATGTAGCAAAATGTAGACTGACCTAAGTCACAGAGAGATCATGTCTCATCACGCCAGTTTCTAATTTAGTCATGCAATGATTTAATTATGTTGTGATCCTGAGAATCCCTTTTTTGTAATCATTATGAGATAATTAAGCAGTTATCATCAGGAAAAAATCTAATATATCCTGAAACTAAGATAATTAATTTGTGATTATGAGATAACAGGGATCAAAAAGTAATATACCGACCATGGCCACTCTGTTTCTGCAGTTAAAATGTCTGACAACAAATGTTTTAGAGTGATATTACTCATATCAACTGCCTTGCCAGTGTTTTCATTTTAGTGTAGTCTGCTATTAGAATTTGATAGAGGCAGAGCTTTTATTCTGAATCTGCAAGTTCAGTTTTCCAGTTATTCTCGCAGTGGACTTCTCAGTAGTTAAAAACTGAAAGTCCAGAGGATGTAGCAGGTCCACATATTTACTATCCCTAACAATCAATAGCACACTGAGCTTAGAGTAATTGTAATGGAGAGCTTGCTTGATTCTGTTCCCCTTCCAGAGAAAATGACCAGTGAAATGTTACTTCACAGCCATCTCACTGAGAGATTAATTAATTTTAAATTAATTTACATCATATGATGAGTTTATATATGAGTTTATAAGTTGAACAAATAAACTATAAACTTCAAATTCAGGTCTGGAGGCAGGGACAGTTTCCATTTCTCACCATAACAGGATCACTGCAGTGTAACATTGAATGATTTCTCCTGCATTTCCCCCAAATTATTTCCTGTCTGTCCACAATTTATTGCAACACACCAGAAAGATCACATTCCAGCTCGATCTTCATCAGGCCTGACCTGACATCGATTACGTTTGGATCCAATATTTGTCAGTATATACTGGGAATGGCACATATACTAATAGTTCAGTATATTGATTCACGCTAAGCCCACTTCTGACAGGACACTGGATGATTCATGTATGTTTCTGTCTTTACATTTCCACATGCAGATGTGGTACATTTTTTCCTTTCCACAACCAAAAATGCAAAAGCAAAGAATGGATTCAGTTGTGGATTTGTCGTTCTCTAATATAAACTGCTAACGTTGTCTTTGCACAACACATCAATGTGTTTCTCCTTCTCAAAGACTTTTCTCATGTAGAAGTTAAATTATATATATTGTTTGACGCGACTTACAAGCTAGTGCAAATCTAAAGTAAACTTTTGCCTTGCTTGTCCAAGTAATGTATGAAATATCTCATCTGTTATTCGTATGTATAACAGAAAAACGCTTCCTGTTTTTCCACGTCTTCTACATGGATCATTAGAATGGTAATGATTCACTGTAGGTTTTAGCCTTTAGTCGTTTTTGTATCATTACATGGCTATGAGTTAGCATAATATCATGTTTGCTGCCATCAAATGAGTATTTAAGACCACTAGAGACATTGCTGGGGCCCTGTGGGGTTTCTTTTAAAAACACAAACACTATCTTTACATTAAATGTTAATTGACCCAACATTGATTAGCAATAGTTACTACTACCAACTGTCATTTTGTCATTTCACCCAGCAACTTATCATTCACTGGCTAGTAGGAGAGGTGGCTTTTTCTCTGCTACTATCTGAAATCAAATTATTATTGTTTTATTATTATTATATATATTAAATCACTGTTGTGTTATGAACAAATTATTTTGTTAATTCGTCTTTAACTATCTCCAGCCTCTCTCCTCCATCATTTCTCTCTCTCCTTTGTCACTTACTGATTACCACTGCAGGTGCTATAAATGATCCCGATGCTCTTTAAAATGAAAAGAGTGAAATTTGTCAATTATTTTCTTCATTTATCAACATTACCTTGCCTTCAGGCTGTTGCAGACTAAATACATTCTGATACAACTCTGACCCTGGTAGCAGCTACTTAGAAATGTGAACGTTTTGTGCATAAGTGCAGCTCATAATAAACAGCTTTTTGAGGGTCGACAGTATTCATACCTACCTCTTTGTCCTTACTGCATAAAAACACCCTCAGTGTCACCGAGCCAGTTTTTATGTAAGACTTTTTTCAAATTCTGCTCAGTTGAATGTAAAATGGCAAAATATATATATTTTTTGCATTTTTTGTGCACTGCTTGTAGGTGTGTAGACTAAAAGAATGCACATAATATACAATTACATATAGTGATCATATTTATCTGAAGTCTGACTTTGATCACATTTGTCTAATTAACTCATGAACCTACTTTAACCAGCAGCGGTTAACTGCAGTATTCACATGTGATACATGCGTTAAATAAAACTGCAGTGAATTTACGTTATATTTACAGGAAACAGTTTAAGTGATCAATTAAAAAAATGCCACAGAGAAAGAGGCATTATCGTTGCATTCATGTGGAGCCCGCTCCTCATTATCGTCTCCTTAATATTCGGAATAGTTCAACCAGTCCGCTTACCTGAATGGGTGCCGTGCTCAAAGGCAAATTAACACTTAGGAAGTTTTTACACATTCTGAATAACAAACTTCTGTTCAAACAGTGTTAATTATGCCAACATGTACCTGCTAAATGTATTCCCAGTTTGGTGAAGGCAAAGCCAGGTATTTGCAGGATTTGATCTGTGCAGGTTTTGCAGAATGTTTGTCCATCAGCATGCTGTAATTCAGAGAATGGGAGATATTAAAATTGTGCAGAATTCTCCATATGGTGTTTTCAGAGGTGTCTGAAATGCATTGTTGATTAGTATTCTAAAAAAAAAAAAAAAAAGGAGCTGATAAAGTGAGAGAGCATTTAGTGGCTCTCCATAACATAATACCTGATTTCATAGAATACAGTAAGTAGAGGTGCAGTCTCCAAAATTTGCAGGTTTTAAAATAAAAAAAGATTTCTGTTAAATCTGTTTTTACATCTATTCTGCAAGTCCATCAGCAGAATTGTATACTTCACTAATTATATATTATTTTACAAGATCACAGACTGTCTAGCAGCAGGTTAATTGCATATCAGTGACCATGTACAAATGCAGAGTAAATTGTGTTTGACTTCTGGGCTGATTAGAGGGTCAACAGTTTCTTAAAGCAGTATGAACTGACTTTTCTGATGGCAAATATGTTAGCAAATCATCTCCAGTTTACACATACCGCAGACATGAAGCAACATAAGCAGTTTGTTGCTTTGCCTACCTGGGATGTACAATAAGTCCTTTTTTTTTATCTCAGTTTTGGGCTCCTCCAGTTTGTAAGAAAATATTTTTCTCTTTAGCTGCTCCACCAGTCAGTTGCATACTTTGTTGTTTGGTGCTGTGCAGGTAGCATACAGTGGGATCAATAGAACTTTATCACTGAAAACAGCTGCCTGCTGCTGCAGGAATAAAGGTTGACAAGAATGGTGAGACTGAATCAGAACAGTAAAGTTGCAGGCCAACTAAATTCTATGACAACAGAATCTGTATTACATGACAACAGCATGAATTGTGTGTTTTTTTTCTCTTCATTTCAGAGATAGATTTTTTTTCTATATTATGTTAAATGCATAGAGCCTGGTAGATGAAGCTCCTTAATACTTACTAATTACTTAATACGTACAGCTGTGCAAGCTTTTCGTGAAGAGTCTCTTCCCTTTGCTGAAACACAGGTGCATGAAATGAAGCTTGTAGGTGATAATTTAGTGGCTTTGGTTCTTGTGGTGAGATGAGTATTTTTGAAGTGTTTTATAAACTGTCTGAGCTCCCATGAAGAAGAGTTCTCCCTTTAGTATTTCTCTTCCAGTTCTGTGGAGAAGGCATTTTTAGTCTGGAACAACTGTAGCGCGGACATCTGAAAGTGTCTGTGAAGTGTCTTTGATGATCAGCATCTTTTACTCTTGAAATCATAAAAGATGTGCAACTGGCCGTATAATTATACTAATTCATGAATATAACATTATGATGGGGTGCAGTGGGCTCCAGGTGTATACAAGGGATAAAAGTGTGAATTCATAGTGGTCTAATCTGTGTTTCAGAGCCCATTCTATGTACCACCATCTGTTTTAGGACAAGAAGTTTTAGTTTTTTGTTTTAGGAAGTTATGGACCAACACCCTAAAATATTATTCCACATCATGACCTGAAAAGGGGAGGGAACAGCATTAAAATACACAACAGAAAGTCAAAGGTCAGAGGTTGCAGTTTTGTGTGCTGTATTGAGCCTGTCTGCTTAACTTGCTTCGTCTTTCTTTTCACACATCTTCTTCACACTCTCTGGTGCACAACAGGCACTATCTTACAACCGTAAACCATCAAGGTCATCGCAAGCGGCTATAAACGAGGAAATCCAGTTTTATCTGGATTGCAACAAACAGGTTTTCATTCCCAACCATAATTCAGTAGCTAAAAGCTGCAGCACTGTGCTCAGTAATTCACATTCTCTTTATGACGTTGAGTTTGCTGCCCTTAAGGTATGTTATATCAACTTGCTTGACAGAAATAACTTGAGTTTATCAAACTGAGGTGACTTGTTCATGTCCCAGCTTGCACATGAAAGAGTCATGGGGTGTTACAGTAGGTGATAACTGTCTCTGTTTTTCTCTCTGCATTTCTCTCTCTCTCTCTCTCTCTCTCTCTGTCTCTGTGAGTGGGCACTCTTATTTGATGGAAACACGCACTTTCGGCTCAGCAGTGCGCACAGAGAGATTCCCCGGTTTTCGCAGGTACAGCCGGGCCCTGGGGGAACCAGCCCAGCCTTTAGACAAGCTGAATGCAACACTCAGCTACTTCTCCTTTTCTCTCAGCTGGATATCTATAGCTGATTCACCTTGTTGAGAGCATAGGGCACAGGGAGAGATGGAAGAGGAGCAAGATGGAAAGATACTTTGTCAGCCAGTCAACCTGTATGAGGTACACAAAGAGCCAGAGAAATAGATGGTTGAAAAACACAGGAGGGCATACAGAGAAAGGATGAAGGGAATAAAAGGGGAGGAATGAATTAATCTGAGAGATGAACTTGCTCTATTAATAGGACAGGTGACCACGCTGGTCACTGCCAATCAGTGCCTGTAAATCCTAGCCCTTACTATTCAACTTGAGGTGTGTCGTCTCTACCCACCTCTGCCTTTGTAGACAGATGGTCAGCAAAACCAATTAACCTTTCTTCTCCTCTCAGTCTCACACCTGCACCACCATTCACTGCTCCATTCAGACCTGCCCCTGGGGGAAGAGGCTGGCACAACCTGAGCTTTTCATCGAGAAAAGACCACCACCAAAGTGAATGTTGAGCATGAATTACAGAGAGGTGAGTTAAGTTGCACCGTGTCCTCCAGAGTTACTGGCATCCTTGAGAAAGATAAAGCCAAACAGCCATGAACAAGAGCCAACACATATAATAAGCAGCACTTTTTATTGTGTATAATAACACTGAGTCGAGAACTGGATTAAAGATTGTCTACAGTGTCCTCAGGAGTTATTTTGAGGCAAGCAGTAGATAAATAGACTCGGAGTACAGTATAGGAAAACAGTTCCCTCAAACTTAAATGACCATGATAGAATAGAAATACTCTAGTATTCTCGTCTAATGAGAATTATTTCATACACTGTGCAAGGAAGCTGTGAAACTGTAAACAAGTCTACAGTAAGAGAATATCTGGCAGGCTTGTTGTGGATTAGTCAAATAAACCATGAAGGATAAACAACACAAGTAATGAGCATGTGATTTTTATCCACCTGAGAATATTTGTTTATGGAACTGCACACAAAAAATAAGGTCTCTCTAAAGTGATACATTTTAATCTCGGAGAGAGATATGTGAAATAATTATTTGGGTAGCTGCACTCTGAATTTAATTCCCCCTATTTATTTTTAGCCCAATTTCACTTCAACATGACGGCTCATAAATTGTATCTTGGTGGAGACTGAGATTCCATATGATGTTCTCAGTCATGTCATTAGATTCTCATGCTGTGATTAACTGTTAATATTCCTTTAGAAACCTTGTGCTTACTGCTCCAGTCATGTAAAAAAAAAAAAATCTGTGCACCAGCCAGTTCAAATTAAACTTTCATGAGGAGCAGCCTTGAAACTGGTGACTGCTGTGTAGTGGGGGACACTTTAAGTGTTACTATTTCTGCTTCCTGCTACTGCCGTGCTGCAGGTATAGTAATTTTGAGACATCAAAAGAAGATAGAAGTTACAGTTAAAGACACTGGGTTTTTAGTGCTGTGCTTATACAAATCAAAGACACAAACAAGCTCAAAGTGTGAGGATTTGGAGGTTATCATGGATGTTAAAATTAAGAGGTCAGGGTCTGTGTGTACATAAACTGGGGATGCACCATCTTCCATCTCATTCTTGTATATATTTCTGGAGCAATATATACTCCCAATCCAGTGTTTTCAACCAGGGGCATCTGATGGGGCAATTCACACTGCTGCAACTTCCCTCTGCAACAATTTATCGCTCATTGTAAATCATTGATCTGAATTTGGCCTGATTCTGCTGCTGTTTTTTTTTTTTTTTTTTTTGTCATGCTAGTGCTGTCTGTCTGCCTGCCTGCATATTTGTCTGTCCAGCCCATTCCAAAACAACTGTTCGCTGGATTGCTGGCTAGATCACCATGAAATTTGATACAGATATCCCGGTGACTTTGGTCTGACTTTCCTTCTAGCTACAAGCAGGTAGAACTTTTCAGTTGTCCAGTCAAATATCTCAGCATCTACTTGATGAATTGGGAGAGAATTCATCTTCATGGTTCCCAGACAACGATATTGGTGATCACCCTAACTTTTCACCTAGTGCCATTGTGCACTTTGTGTTTTATAGTAGTTACCAAATATTACATGCCCACAGGCTGAACTGAGATGCTGAACATGGTAAACATAATACCTGCCAATCATCAGCTTGCTAACATTGTCACTGTGAGAATGTTAGCATGCTAATGTTGGCTCTTTTGTTTTTTTCCAAGGTAGAGCGTTGATTCTATTAGATGTACTAAGGTCATGTATAAACAGAATGGATATTATTTTAGGTTTTTTTTCTACCTTCTTTATTTCATTATTTAGGTCTTGTTTTGCTAGTATTTCTGTGTTACATGGAATCTGTAATCAAGGCTCAGACTACTGAGCTTCTTTCTGCTGCCAGATGAATGTAAATGCATGTTGGTGCACTTGTTTTAGGGAAACTGCTGCTTTTCGGGGATCACTTGAGATGTTTTTCACCAGAAAATGAATAAGGGATAAGTGTCAGAACTCTTTTGTCTCCTGTGCACTGGGGAGAACAAGGACTTCGTCCTGGTTAATTGGTGCTTACACATTATGAGACAGTTACACAATATGGGATTGACACAATAAATGTAGGACAAATCCTAACAGATGCAGACAGGTGCAGTAGTGTTGACATTTGAGAATTGAAAGTTGAGTTGAAAATTTTCACTAATGAAATGTCATGGCATGTTTGAGCCCTATCTGTGTGTACAATATGTTGTAGGGCACAGAGAGCTCTCTCTCTCTCTCCCCCTCTCTCTCTTTTATTGTTCCTCTCTTCCCGTGTCTCTCTGTGTACTGAAGGCCGTCACTATACGCACGCATACTCATGCCAACACTGTGACACTGACACCCACGTTTCCCAAGTTTTTTTTTTGACGCCAGCACCAGTACACAAACACACACACAGAGGCACAGGGATGAGAGTGTGAATGAGACTGAGATGAGAGGATACTATAGTGTAGCACCTGTCAGCAGCTGATAAAAGGTCTCAATGGGTTACCAAATGTCAACAACAAAGGTAAGTCAGCAGTTAGATGGTGAGCAAAACTGAAAGGAAAATAAGCAGAATCCCTGTATTATGTGTTTAATATGAGCTTGAGCCCAGTTCAGATGACTGACATGTTTCCATGGTAGAATATATAAACCCCCATTTAATTTCTGAGACCTGCAGTTTCCAGGAAGATGATATTAACAGCAGATGTGGAAACAGATACAGACACAGGGAAGGTATGTGACACCGTCCATACACTGAGGCATCTTCAAAGCCCTTTACTAACAACATATAATTAAACAAGAAAAAAAATGGAGAAGTACAGTAATTATTTTTTAAATGATATAATAATTAAATGTGTTTTAGAGAAACAACATACATTTTTAATGGCTTGAAAAAAGTATAGTAACATTTTAGCATTTATAATATTAAACACATAAAGTAAAATGTACAGTGAAAAACTGTAGTGGGCATACAAGAGCTGACACGCAGGATTCTCTACATTGTGTTTTTCACTGGATCTTTTCAGTCTTTGATTTAAGATCAATATTTAACCCTTAAATTCAGTGGATATCAGTTAGCTTCCCATATAGACACACTAGACTGATATGTGATACTAATACATCATTCATGATTGAAATTGTGCTTGGCTGTTACAAATAACTTCCCGGATAAAAATATTGATTTTCCATTACAAAGATGAGCTGAAACCCGACAGATACAGTTAGAAAGGAAGTGCACGATGTTAAGGAAAGTAGACCATCGTAAGGATGTTTAGACTGACTGATCGTAAACTACTCAAGATGCAATGTTGATTGATAATTTGATATGATGGTTTATTGGTTGGGGCCTATCAAGAATGTGCCTCACTCTGTGCCTGCTCCTCCATGACAAAGACAGATGGTAGAGAGGATTGATGGACTATAAAATGAAATTAATAAACAAATAACTAAATAAAATGAAGCTAATGAATATCCCTTAGAAAGCCCCAGTTATGCCAGTCAGCCCTGTAATTCTACACTGTCACCTAGAAATTACAAACAAATCTGCGAGAGCATATATGTTTTGAAGGAAAAGTATTTGCGTCCAGATTACATTTTTATACAAACCCCTGGAGAGACAGCCCCACTTTTGTGCACAAGCCTGAAAATAATGTACACCAAATAAAAAGGTTACTGTTCTACAGCTCCTTTGATTACAGTCATAACCCAGGTCTCCTTTGAAAGATAACTCTTTAATTTTTATAAATAGTCAAATATGACTATCAGATACAACATGTTTATTTATATTTAAACAAAACCATGGTCTTTCCCTAACTTAACCAGAGTATATAACCTAACCACAGACCAAGCTCTTGATGTGAACTCCAGTCTCTGGTGTGACAGTCATGCCCACCCTAACCACCACTTGGCAACTCCACTGCCATTCATAAAAAACATAAAAATGTTGCCTTTCAACATACTCCAGGATACCACAAAGCCCAATAAAAGTCATGACCTAAAATCCAGTCTGTCAGATTGTTTTCTTTTCTACTTTATTATTTCAACAGTGGAGTCTCACAATTTTCATGTCATATATACTCCCCCAAGGCTCCATTCTGATATAATGTAATTTGGTATAGTATCAGAAAAAGTTTTTTCTTTATTTGTGCTAATAAGCATACAACTGACGGACGAAAAATTCTTGAATGGAATCTGCAAAATCAGCTTTATTTAAATCAGCTTGATGATACTGTAATGTACTTATCTAATCACCTGCTCTATCATTTGGTCTTTCTTAAGTAGTTAACTTTTTAATTATAAGCATTATGGCAGCTCTTACATGCATATTTAAATGCATTTACATATGTCTGGAACTGAATATGTGCTCTTAGTCATCCAAGAAGAGCTCCTTTTTTTCCAGCCCAACCAGCCTGACTGCCCTTGAGAAAAACACTTAACCTTCAGAAATCTGTAAATGCTCATGGTATCTGTCTAAAAATGCACACTCATCATCAAACCTTTCCACCTAATAACCTAACCTAATAAATACACTAATAAAATCCCACTTACGATACTCCTCAACTCCCAGTGATGTTCAATAAGCTCTTTCATTGATGACATGCAACTATGTTTCCTTTTTTCATTCACAAAGTGCTACTGAAATGAATATTTGGACATAAACCTATTCGGACAGATCATTTGTGATGATTGAGAAAGGAATTTTGTGTGAAATGTAGCAATATATGGTCCATTTCACTCACTCTCCGACAGATGAATGCTTATTTTTTGCCTCTAGGAAGAGGTGTGAGGGCAGGTGTGAGAAGATGGATGCTACAGTCGCATTCTTATGCTGTGTTCTTATGCTGTGTCACACACTGGTTGACAAACACAACTCTTAGTCTGATACACATACACAGACACACACCGCCATTATCAGACACTGTGTCACAGTTGCTGTGCAGGGAGAGACAGAGGAATCATTTGATAGAGTTTCAGACAATGTGCAGTGTCTGCTTCTCCATTCTTTTTCAATATGCTCGCTCAACCTTGGCAGCAGCCAACAGCTTTTCTTTGGCAAACCTGCATCTAAGAACAGGACTGCCTATCTCCTCTCTCTGCTCTGGCTTCCTGGAATAACTTGATTGATATGTGTGTGTGTGTGTCTATATGCATGTGTGCATCAGAGACAGAACAAAAGTATTGTTTGATACATCTGCCAAAAAGATTTTGTTTTCAGCCCTGTTTGCTTGTTTGTCTTTTAGTCAGAAATTACATAACATAGTTTAGTCACAGATCCTCAGTGACTTTTAGTAAATACACTACTCACAATAAGTTAGGGATATTGTGAGAGACTCAGTGGATGTCATAAATATGGTGTTTGTTTCACTTCAGACATTTTTGGGATAGGGAGGCAATTGTATTGGGGTGATAGACACACCTCATTTTGTGTTTTCCACGTAATGGTCTCACT
>JBBMJY010000004.1:12608267-12625806 GCA_037833715.1 Toxotes lorentzi
ATTTCATTAAAATTCAGACCAAATAGGAAAAGCACTCATGTAAATAACAGTATCCCTAACTTATTGTGAGTAGTGTAATTGAACCATGTGCCAAAGAAAAGATTTTGTTGTGGACCGTGCCATTATGATGTGTATGCTCAAAACTTGCAAAATTGATTTTCTCCTGGATTCCTCTGTTCATCCTGTGCCTTTCAGTGTAGGCCAAGCCAATTTCTGCCAAAATAGATATTTTCTGATTGGTTGTGGTCCAAAACCCACAGCCAGGGGGGTGTGGTTTTCACATGTGCAGCAAGTAAATAAAATATTGCATGTACCAAGAGCATGGTAAACAATCGAGTAAACACACATACATATCTAATATGTGTGGTTTTATGTATATATAATGTAGAGAGAGCAATGACACAGAAATGTATCTGTGCTGTGAGGATTTTTGCCTCTGTGTGAACTCTATGTGACTGAGTGAGGGAAAGTGCCTATATATAAAATTTGTGTATTAAATCTTAGAGAAAAGAATGAGAATCCACATTTGCTCATCATGAATGTGTCTTTCTGAGTTGTTGTGTGTGTTTAATCTCTGTGTGTTTGTGAAGTGTGTGAAAGAGGGAGTGATAGTGAGAAAGATGGAGACATTCAACATTTATCCTTTTTTCACCTAAAGAAAAGCATGTAGTGCCTGGAAACATGCATTAGTGTGCTATCTCAACATTTCCACCA
Organism: Toxotes lorentzi; assembly: GCA_037833715.1. NCBI lineage: Eukaryota > Metazoa > Chordata > Actinopteri > Toxotidae > Toxotes > Toxotes lorentzi. The sequence goes on from JBBMJY010000004.1 coordinate 12,608,982, forward strand.
TTAAATCCCTGCGGGCAGGAGAAGAAATGTTTCCAGAGTGGAATGGCCAGAGCAAACCAATATATCCACCCTGGAAAATCCATAGTTGTGTGGAGGAAACTCTACAGTTGGTGTATGAACAAAAATTTTACCTGAAATCTGTCCCCTTTGGCAGCAGGTGAAGTTTTACCTTTCTTTCAGACACGAGAGTTAAGATACTGTTTTTGAATCACAACACACAACAAGAAGCACTTTTTCCTTTCCAAAATAAGATACCTGCTGTCTGAAAAATGGTGACATCTTCCCTTTCAAAGTGGTTAATGGCATGAAAACTGTCACAAGACCTTTTATAAAATAGTAGCTTTTTACTTGAAATTATGATCTGTGTTTTAAATTGCAAAGAAAACTATTTATTTATAGTTATAGCTATTTTTATTACTGATATACATAAAATAATTTAATACTCTTGTTCTCTGTACTTTTGAAACCATTTCACAGCTTCGCACATGGTCAACTGACACATGCCAATAGGTGCAATTAAACACAAATTAATCCAGGATTGCACAAACTGAGGCAAACATAGTGAATCGTGTTTCAATTTGAACAAAAAAAAAATCATTTATTACGGGGGCTTTATGAATCTATCAGATTTTTTTTTTCAAATTTTTTTTTAATTTTTTTTACCTGCTGAATCTTTGTCAGACAAATATAAAACTGCATATTGACTGTGATGTCTCCAGAGTGTTTAGAAACAAGTAATTCATCAATTTGTGTTGTTTACTCGTACTGACATTCTGCAGTACTTATTTGAAAACCTTTGCCAGAGCAGACTTCTAATTCCAAAAGACTGTCAAATTTAAAAGGGTATAGGTTTGTAAGTTTTGCTGAAATTCACAATAAAGTCTTAAATAAGTCTATCAGCCAATACAAGTCAGCTCTTTGTGGCTACAGCATTGAATACTGGCTACTGACTTTACTGCTTAATCTTATGCAAGCCATGCATAGTTTCAAAACAGAATTATCTTTTTTAATGTGAAAGAAACTCTGTCACTATTACTCTGTCTTTATTAGAAATCCATATCTCTATTAGTTAGTCATTATATATTATTTTACATAAATGCCCTCATATGTGGGCATGGTTAGAATGACAAAAACATTAGACCTTTAAAAACATATCCAAAGGTTCTGGTAATCTTTCTGGATCAATAAGCCGACTGGGGAATTTAAAGTAAGTCCCATCATGGCAGTAAATCCTCAGGAAAATGGAAAAACAATCTACAAAATATCATCAAAAACACAATCAATCCATCCTGCCCTTTAGAGAATGTCAAGTTATTAGGCAAGATTAACTTAATTTGCTTACAGTATTACCAAACTACTATTGATAAACTACTGTGTTTAAAAATTAATTATTGTTTTGTCCCACTGAAGATACAATTTCAGTTAATGTGCTAACCTAAAGATGCAATCCACAACAAAACATTAACGTGAATTTAAAGTTATACAGTGACACTGTCATACTTCATTGAGATATTTGAACTCTGTTTTTTGCAGCTTTGACATCAGTGTGTCTGTTTCACGACAGAGTTTGTGTAAAATGTTATGTAATGAAAATATGGTTACATTTAAGTATTCATCACATCAGACTTTAGTTGCGCCGATTTCCTCTAAGACTGAACAGCTGCAGGTGTAAAGCGTGTGTAAACTACGCACTTCATCTTTATGTGAAGTCTCACTTTTGTTGTGAAAATTAAAATTAATGCTAAATACACAGAGGGACTTTTCCTCATAAATAATCGTATCACATCTACATGAACATTTATGAATACCTTCACTGTTATTTTATTTAGGACAATTTCGCTTTTTGAGATGACATAGAAAAACAAAATACCGTCTTTGTCGTCGTCTGATTTAGTCAGTTATATGAACCTGTTGTCCTGTAAATGGTTTCCGTCCTGGACAAGTTTTTGGTGTTCCCTTCTGGAACAAAGCTAGAGACAGGCACAGCTCCAGTAATGGCAGCAATGTGTTAATTGCTTTGGGAGACTCCAGCAGCAGCCTTGATGTTCCTTTGGTTGCGTGCAACAAGCGTTTTAGTTCACAGTTTTACATCAAACTGCTCGCTTTTAGCTTTTACACATGGTTCTCTGGGAAGATTTAATGGCGCTCACCTGCTCTGGGATCTCCTTCCATATGTCATGTTTTAGTGAGGGCACAGTTCCACTGTTGAGTAGAAGACATCTTGTGTAGCTCAACTGCAGAATCTGAATAGGTTGTTGGGTGTTTACTACTACTTCTACTGCTACTTCTACTACTATTAACAATAATAATAATTAATAATGATAATAATAATAATAATAATAATGACAATAATCGATTCCCATCCTAAACACCGCTCACAAATTCTTCAGAAGACACAGTGCACATACTGACCTTTTCCTTTCCTTCATTCCCACCTCTCTCCTCCCTCTCTTCGTCCCCCTCACATGTTCATCTGTCTGGCTCGCTCATTAATTCTCCAGCTGGATCTTGCTGTCTCAATCTCTAACTTTCCCTCTCACACACACTCAGACTTGTCTCATTTTTGTTCGCTTGCTTTCTCTGTCTCCTGTGTTCATTTCTACCTCTTTCCTCAAACACACACAGACATCATGCTCTCTACCCTCTCATACCCCTTCCTTTCCCCCCCCCCCTTTTTTTTTTTTAAGCCCCATTTCAATCCCTCAATGTTGCTCCAGCACTCAGTGAGGGGCTGGTGTGACTGACACTCAGCTATGGTGGTCATCTTAACAACTGTTTGTCTCCAGTGACCTCTGAATGAGGTGAAGCTGTCCATCCAATCCCTCCCTCTTTTTCTTTCTCTGTGGGGCCAATTTAGCTCCTCACCGCTAGACTCGCCAAAACTGTGTGGTAGGCAGCTGGAGACAAGAGCGTGAGCATATGAGATGATCATTATCACCCAAGCTGCTAAACCTGACCAGATATTTTACCTGTTGTTTCAGACCTAACTGTGGGGGAATATGCATTTATGCATGTTCTAACCTGAGCAAAAAAATTATCACTTGTACCAGGGCTTTATAAATCTACATAAACACAGAGAGATGTATGAAAAAAGGAGTGTGGTGTTCTTTGAAAGATCTAAGATTCAATTTTTTCTGGCTTGATTTGAAACATAGGAACCTGTATGGTTGTAACCTGTATAACTTTACAAGAACATCCGAATGTTTATTGTCTTTAGGTCTCCCTACAGTCAGTGTTGCTGGCTGCCAGTATTCCACTGTAGTCAAAGTATGTTCAAAGCAGTAGCTGGAAGATATTGATTAAGTTCAGGCAGACTTACAACAACAAATATCAAGCATCAATCACCGAGCCAAAAAGCAAATCCACACATTGCTAACTGTGCAGTCTGCTTCTGTCAGTCTTGATTTGATAGACTGTCACTTACTCAGCCACACACACTGTCCATGCATATACCCTGTACAGAATGTGTTTATCTAGACATGCATAATCAAACGTATGCAGGCAGGATTACAACATCTGTTCATAATACATTTATGTGTGTGTAGGAGAGAAAACCTTGTTCACCTACAAATGTGGCAGCTCTGCATTGTCGCTGTGCCTTGTTTGTGTGTTTGTACGAAAGTGCAGCAGAGTGACAGAAACTGAGACAGACTGAGAGACTCAGAGAAAGAGGGATAAAAAGAAAAAAGTGGAGAAATGTACGAGGCGAAAGTGGTTTGTGCACAGGGTTAAGGTTGATAATGATCATGTTCTTATCTCTGCCCCACTGTGTCATGAGCCCCAAGCCTCAAAAAGAGCAGCAGCAGGAGGCAACAAGCTGCTCCGGCCTCCCTGTGATGGAGGGAAATATACAACCACCGTCACTGGGATTGGGTTTCTACAGGTCACAGCACTCTGTGACCTTCAGCCCATGGATTGCCAACACAAAGCTTCATTGGCCTGACATGCAGAGCCACACACACACACACACAGGCACGCACACACACAAATACACATCCTCCCTCGCATGCTCCTTGCACTTTTTGGTGATACGGCGATATCAGCCATCAGCAGCTCATGCCGTCTCTATGGCTTTAGAAAAAAATAACTTGGTTCTAAAAAAACTATTGGTAGGAGCACATCAGGCAGAGAGAGGGGAAGCAGACGAACACGGAAATGATGAAATGATATGATCCCGGTCAAAATGTTATTCCATACAAGGCAGTGTGCATTGTTGTATTTCACGATTAACTCAATTGTCATTGAGATTTAACTTCACCATATAGTGTAAAAATACTGAAAACCAGTTCCATAACAAGGAACACACTCAAAAATCATTAATCTTAAAATGAAATTAAAAGTAGCCAACCCAAATCAGCCGACGATCAAATAAATGCAGGAAATTAATATTATAATTAATCATCTGGCTTGTTCGAGATATTAAGCCTTGATGGCCAAATTAATCAAAAATACACCAATGGATTTCTGCAGGTGAACTGGCTGCAGGAGTACAACCACACCACAGCTGATGACAACCACGTAGTCACAACCACATGCTGTAGAAACACAGGTGGAGAGTAGATGCATGCTTTACTCAAAAACATCTGAAGTTTGGGCGAAGCACAGACACATTTGTGGTAGCTGATATTTTGCTTTATATTTCATTTTATGGGATGGTGGACTTGTGGCACTTGTGTTTTAATACTTAACTCTCTTTCATAGTTTACAACTAGAATTATTAGTTAGCTTGAGAAAATGCTTTTGGATTCATAAGCCAGTCAACATATCTGTTTCCCTGTCACCAGGAAATAATGATAAAACCTCCTTTCACTTCATCTTGTTTGTTACTTGTTTTGCTAAATGCATCTCGAGCATTTATTAGTATCTTCTCCTTGCTCAGTACTGTTATGAAGGTGCTGTGCAGTCTGCAGTCAGCCATATACCAGTGAACTTGTGTGGGGAAATTTCCCATGTGGAGCAGGACTTGGACGAGCTCCGTGCCGCTGGTCGTTCACACACAAAAACTCAGAGTGAAGAAAAGCTCCAATTATCCACAACAAACCTGTCGAGAAGATTTATGACACGCTGCTCGATGTTAGGAGTTAAGATTTAAAGTTTTGGGTCAAGACTTGTGTGCACCTTAAACACACAAACACCCCGGAAACAGTAAAGTACAGTAACACATACAGAGTGCTATACATTCACATGTACGCACATTCAAACACATTTGTGTCAGTTCTACCAAGTCTGAATCAGCCCTTTTAACAAACGAGGACTGGACAAATTGTTCTCGCTTTTCAAATCTGTCCTCGTTGTCAAGGTCCAAAGCTCAAATTGGTTCTCACAAAGATAGAAGTACATGAGCACACAGACAATTCTATCACTAGACATGTGAGTATATAATATTAGGTAACATTGTTTGGAGGTTTACCCCATCCTTAACCATTATCTCATGTCAACTGGACAGCACTATATACAACATATAAAACAGGATATGAGGGATCGTTATGGAAGCGAATCTGCTCTGGATTCAGAGTCTTTTTGTGACATTTCACTTGATTCCTCACCTGAAAAATAAATGTCACCAGCTATGGCTCACCAAGAAAACCAGCTTGTAGAGGTCCAGATATTTTTAAACCTTAGCAATGGGGTTTTCTTCCTCATCCATTGTGACAGGTACAAGACCACAGGTGAAAACATACCTGACAGGAGAAGAAGTCAAGGTACAGTAGCCAGGATGGGCCTAGCAGGGGACAGAAAAAAAATGTTTTTGTGACGGGTTGACCTCTGTTGATGGTGGAATAGAGTCATATTTTGTCACATTGCTTTGTTAGGTTTTACATAAAAAATTAATGGAGTGACTGTTTTAATGTGCATTACCATACATTACCAGTCTGTTTTGCACCCCAAACGCAAAATCATCTGAAAACCCTTAGTCTTAAAATAAATACTGAAAAAAAAAAATGTTGATGATGTAGAGCTGAGTCCCCACAATGTGACAAGGTCAACTGATTTTTGTCTGTTCAGTACAATGTGATGAATAAATAACACAAACACAAGCCATCATCATTTCGGTCCTTGTATAACCACTGAAATTACATTACAGACAGAGGGGTTTACAAAACAATATAGGGGTTTTTTTTTTTTTTTTTTTTGTTGCATTTGTCTCTTTCTCTATTTTTTCTCAAAGCTTCATTTCTAATCTGTTCTTCTTTGTACATTGTGTAGACCTAACTTTAACTTTAATCCAAAGTCTGCTGGACCACAGGTGGGTCCATCTTTACAAAACATAGTTCAAACCCTCAAAGCTCTATTTAAATATGTAGTTATGATCACAAAGTTTTCAAAGATACCAGGTGGGTCTGGAAAAGGCAACGCCTGCCTTATGGAACACGTACTGTAAAAATGAATTGTAACTGTAACCACACTGGCTATTAGGATGGTTTGGGCAAGACTTTATTAGCCTGATTCCAGACCTTTCAATCACTGCCCACATCTCAGAGTCCAGAGTTGACAGACACAATTATATGTCACTCGCTACTGATACCCCCCTTCCTGACAAGAAATCGTCTAACATGAACACGTCTAGCTGAACGAATGAAGTGAACCAGAGTGGCAGTTTATACTATCTAGTGTTAAATGTCTGAGGTCTGATTTTAATAAATCAAACCTAAACTTTCTTCTGAATCCTGATGTTTAACTATACAGGCTCTGAAGAACCTGCACCCAACTTTACTGTTCCTGAGAGCCTCAGGTTTTGTGATAGATGAATCTGATTCAAACTCTCCTTTCTCTCTTTTCTTTTCTTTTCCCCCTCCCTGTTTGTCGCTGATGAAAGAGCACCTTCAGACTGCCCACAAAAGATCCTATTTGTTGTCCCTGTTTCGCAGTGTGAGCTGTCTTTGTTTGAAAGTGGTCTTTCCATCAGGACAGTACAAAAGACTCTTTTACAATGTGGTAAAGGAGGAAGACGGAGGTTTAAGGGGAAAGAGATGAAAAAGTGCCAAAGAGAAACAGACAGAGCTGAAGAAAGAAAAAGTGAGAGGAAGGAAGGGATAAAAATGCTAGAGGCAAGACTGGGGCCCCGTGGCACTCCCAGCACAAAACGCTTTCTATTATCTTTGGTGCTGGTCTGAACAAAGGGGTAGGGAGAACAGGCTGGCTCCAGACCCCAGGGTAATTTAATACAGAGTTTGAATCAGAGCCTGCAGATCAATGACCACACAGGGGAATAGGAGACTGGGACTTTTTTTCTTCTTTTTTTTACTACATGAGGGAATAGTTTCTCTCTTTTTCTATGTTTTCCAAGGCTGCACCCAAGCAGGTCTGTGATGGATCTATCTGGACCACGTTGGGTCTTGTGAGAAGTCCTCTTCCTCTAGCTGAACCAAATCTGCTCCTGAGAAGGGAATAAAGTGAGTTTTGGGACTATTTTATGGATCTTGACAAAAAAATAACAGAGCTTGAATAACAGAGCCTATACTTGATCGGTCTGTGTTCAGCGTAGGGCACAGACAGACAATTTACTTTTGAGTGTGAAAGTGTCAACTGCTTCATTCGTCCACATTTTGAGGACACACTGTGGGTGTTTTGAAATCATCCACAGAAATCATCCCCTGGCCACAGAAATGAGCCCATCGTGACTTGAAACACCATAGTGAGGTAAAAAAGATGTGCCACTAGAAACTTACTTGGGATTAGGTCTAACTGTCCTCAGGTCACACTTGGATTGAAATTTTATTTAAACACATAAAATGTGAGTTGACTGAAGTTGAAGCTTGATAAAATGAAACAAAATTGGGTTCTTTAACTAAAAAACAAAACTGTTCTATAGTATCTTTTAATTCCAGTAACAACTTCATTCATTCGTTCTGCCCTTGAAAAAATATCAGTTACTTCACGTGAACGCTGCTTATTTCTCAGAGCTAGTGAAACTAATCTGTAAGCCTGTTTGTCTGATGAATCCACCCCCTGTAAAGTTACCTTTATTTATCAGCCATTAAGATAATTATATCTCCAGTCAAGTTAACAAATAGGTTAAAGTTCTCCCTCGACCCATCAACGGAGGGCATCTTTCAAATTTTCTCTAATGAGTTTGCCTTTCTTGGCTTTGAACCTGCCTGTCTAATCAATGATGGGAGTCTTAATACACTACAATAGTCTATGGATTAGTGAAGGTATTTAAACACTGGTTTTAATTAGAGCTGTGCCTTTAAAGCCTCAAGTGTTGGTGTGTAACTGCAGCTGGCCAGTCCAGAGATGCCGTGGAGGGCATGACGGCAGGAGAGGCAAAGTGAGGAGAAAAGGGGAAAGAGTGAAAGCAAGTCCTGTGGTGATGAATCAAAGTCACCTTGTGGAGGTCTGACCACTCATTAGGCTGAAAGAATAGGACATGCAGGCCTATGCCCTCTCATCACTGTGATACATTTGACCTGTTGCCCCAGAACTTAATGAACCAGGTTGTTCAAACCCATCTTTTGAGTTCTGTGAAAACCTTGTTTTCAGTTGTAGTTGTGTGAAGGGTAATGAAATGTACAATTATGGAACGAGACTGTCCTCATTTGAAAATCTACAGCATTGGCTGTCATTCCTGACAAGTCACCTCTTGTGGTTGTGCAAATAATGACTCTCCTCTCTAAGAAGCAAAGGCAGAAGTAGTGATACTCATACTGCACAACCTCGTGATGTCGTAGTCAGGGCGGTTGTTTGGTGTCTGAGACTTTGACACCAGAGATTGCCGTTCGCATCCAGTCTTCTACCAACATTCAGCGTTGGTTTCTTTTAACCACCCTTCTTTAAAACATGATGATCCTTCCTTGAACTTTAACCACTGGGTTAGGTACATATGGAGCTTTTTGATGTAATTCAAGGCCTTAATCCATTAGATAAGACGCACTAGCTCCATGTGAATTGACTTCATTTTAAACAACTATGATGTTGCTCAGGTTTGTGAAGTGAGATGGAACAACACTAACAGTGTGGTTGTATTTAATGGGAAGGCACAGAGATGCACAAACTGAAGAATGAACACTGGAGAAACAGCTTTGTATTGATTGAAATGGTGGAAAAAGGTTCCGCTATTGGAATATCATGAAAACCATTTATGGCCATTTATCTTACTTGGTCTTGCTCTGTTTAACATGCTGCCATAATGTAATCGGCATTGTCCTAGAAGTGCTACTTGTATAGCACTTTTTTTAAATCTTCAGTTTTATATGTCCTTGGCTAAGCTGTTCTGGTATAACAGTAGATATTGATTCTAAATCTGGATTTTCTGTTGTGCCATTTCTGTTCTGATACGCTACTGAAAACATAAAGTCTGTTTATGTTTTCTTTAGCACATATCTTGGATTTGGACATTAAGTAGCACACGAATAATAAATCGTTTTGATTCTGAGATGTAACAACTGTTGTTGGTTTAGTATCAGAGCAACATACTTTATACTACCCAGATCGACATAAACATTCAGTGTCCCCAAAGAGTTGACTTTGTATGGGAATCTGACATTCCACTGGGAGAAAATGGGGTTTTAAAAGACGCTAACATACATTTTAAAAAGAAGTAGGAGTACTCACAATAATGCAGTCCAGTCAGTCACTGTACCTTGTAATGATTTGTGCACTGTCAGGGATTCAGGTTGGTCTTTATGGCTGCTGAGCAGAGGAGAAATTAACTTATTGTCACAGTCTCCCCCTCTGAGTGACTCTTTACCCGGACTCTTATTTTCTGTTTTACTTTGTAATTCCTTACTGGGTGTGTCTGTTGTTGGATTTACTTCCAGCCCTGGTGTGTTTCCTGCCTTTCTATTTTCCCCGCCCCGCCCCACCCCACCCCAATTAGTTTCACCGGCTCCCAATTACTCTTGCTTGCCTTGTGGATTTAGACTCTGTGTTCCCCTCACTCTTTGTCAGTTAATATGTTTTGTTCCTGCTTGTGTTTGGTAGTTTTCCTTGTGTGTATTTTCCTGTTGCGGGTGTTCCTTGATTCCTTTCTGCCATCTTGTCCAACTGTAAGCCCGTTTCACTTATCAGAATATACATTGCTGCATCAGCCTGCCTCTGTGAGTCTGCGTTGGGGTCCATTCCCTTGTGTTCCTGGCTTCATCGTTACACTTATCTGCCTCGTGTGTTCACTCACCCTGACTTAGAGGTTCCTGAAGCATGGCAGTGAACTGTTCAAGGTACCTCAGGACCACAGACAGGTACTCCCCAACGGCAGCATATTGATCTCATCATCAGCCCAGACCTTCCCCTGCCGGCCTGTCTGCCTTCATTTAAATGACCTCTATAAAGCATCTACATCTAATCTTAATTAGATATTGAAGTCCGTTAATTAAAACATTATCTCTGGCAAAACACAGCTGGCCAGTCTGACGAGTTAATCAATGAGGATGAGAGGGTGCTGTCTGCTGAAAGACGTGAGAGGAAGAAACCAAAACACGCTCTCCAGGCTTAAGTGTGTCAAATTAAATTGTTAAGAGGATTTAAGTTGCATGTCCTGCATTTTTGATTTTTTGGTTCAGCACGATATCAGTAGACTTTAAAGCCTTCTTTTATTTCTTTCTTGTTGAATGTCATCAGACAAGCAACATGCTAATTCTGAAATTACACAGACAATTGTTTCACATCTAGTTTCATTAATGATAACATGTCGCTATGTAATCCCTATATTGGATTATAAGTCTCCAGTTTTCTTGTAAACAAACACTTATTTTTACACGCAGTGTTTCTTGCCCAAAATGCATTGTGTGTATCCTGAGGCTTTCGAACTTACCAACACATCAATACAACATCTTGCATATGGTCCTCATTTCATTTGATAAACATAGCCAGGCTTTTAGGTGAATGGCGGTTTAATTTCAAATCACATTAGGCAATCTGACACACAAACCTATCTAGCAACAGATGAGATCATTCCAGCTGGATGAGATGTTTCCCCCGAAGTCTTTTTATATGTGTTTTACGGATTCTGTTCATTTCACCTTTTCTTGCTCTTTACGGTTGGTAAGAATGTGTATCACACTGCTTGTGTGCATGCATGGGCTAGTAGAGCACAAGGTACATCATCAAAACATTGCTCCATAGCTCCACTAGTGGACAGGACCTCCACAGGTTAGTTTTGCAGAAGCAACAAAGTGCTATTTGGTGAATCGACAACCATTAAATAAAATCTGGATTTATCTTGTGTTTTACTAGCTTTAATTTATTTATTTATTATCTTAATTCTCACCTACTTATTTGCCCTCGAGCTGTAATAACTCGTCATGTCGCTGGTCTGTCCATCGGTATATAGACAGTCATCTCTACAAAGATGACTGTCTATATGTTAATAATTATGTTAATAGTTTTTTTTTCCCCAGGACTATTATTTGCTCAGTACCATGAACTGCAAACCATTTCCAGCTATTGTAAGTACCAATCAAATAAAAGTTCCACATCACTGATTTTCAGAATACCTTGAAAACAGGAAACACATAAGAATTCATTAAACATGGTAAAAACTTTAACAATTTCTCTAACATTTACAGTGACTCCTGTTTGAAAAACACTGTGGTAAATAATGCGGTCCAATCACTGAAATATTGCTGAAGCATGTCTTTTCCCAGGCACTAATTTGATTGGATCTTCTAGCTGATTTGCCATGAGTTTCCACAGTGCCGTTGCAATCTCTTTCTTTTGATGACCGCAAAGACAACAGGCAGAGAGGCCTATCACTGGAAATACAGCCTCCACATAAGCAACCAATCAACTCAAATTAAACCGCTTCGCTTCTTCCGTTTCAATCTGGGTTGTATTCTTTGAGGCAATCAATGTCAAACCCAGACAAATTCAACAGGTGAACTCGCAGGGAAACTAATTTAATCACATTGTCCTTTCATCTTCCACTCCCAGCAATCATCAGTCATTATATTGAACATTTCAGACCAGGAAACTTTGGTGGGTACTGTCAGACAGCATCAACCTGAATCATAAAATAATATGCCCTTTGCCCGCTTTCGCATCATTTTCAGCATTTTTCTTTAGATTTTGTGTGAACTATTGATGCTGATTGGTAATTAATACTCATATCAAGGAAATAAAGTGTCTTTGTCACACAAATCTCAGACTATCATGCAAAAGCACCCAGTCCTTCCTGGGCTGGACGCATGGGACCTTTCAGTCATTGTGATAAAATCTCTATTGCCCAGAACCTGGTCAGAGAAATCATCTAGCAGTCTGGTGATAGCTAAATTTTTTGTTCGTTTCAGGACTGGCTGGAAAAAAGCAACATGTCTTCCAACCTAAATGACCATAGGACCATAGGTTGCTTGTCCTTCCTTGGACACAGCCCAGAGGAGAGTTGGTTATTGGTTTCACACAGGAAACAAACAGCAGTCTCCCATGTGAAAATCCTGTGTTTTGTTGACCCATCCATCCACTCCAACCCAAACAGACCTTGATTCTCACCTAACTTCCGTATTGCTTGCACAGACCATCTATGAGGTCTTTTTTTTTTACAGACCAGAGTCCTCCGTCATTAACTACCATATTCTCAAAGCGTTTTTGTAAAAGATACTCACCCCCTGCTCATAGCAGGACTATGTCAATACACAAAAACTACAGTACATGCCTCAACTGTAAAATGTAACTATATACAAAGAAATGCATGTTGTCAGACAAATTATCCTTGGATGATAAAATGCAGTGACATTTCTGATATGTCAGAATTATAATAAATAGACCGTGTTTTGCATTCTTTGATCTCCGCTTCAAATGTTTTGAATGAAAGCCTCCGTGTCCTTTTTGTCTGGAAGTAGGCGGTGCATCTTGTGACTCATCTTGATTAGCTGTCAGCCTTGAAATGAGGTAAACAGCGTCTGTAAAGGCAGCACAGGTGTTGAAGAAGCTGACAACATTGATTGCCGCTCACAGTTCTCAGTGGGTTTTTTTGTTTGTTTTTTTTGTTTGTTTTTTTTTTAATCTGTGTGTGGCTCGACACTTCACATTTAGCTTTGCTGTTTTCTTCCTTACCTCTTTTCAAAATGTTTCTTGTGATTTTACTGCAACATAAAACCTCTGGCACAATGCAAAATGTACACAACCCCCAAATGTCAGGAACATCCTTGACTGCTAGAAATCAGAGGAATTAGGCATGTGGGCATTAATGGAAGGTAATTAAGTATATCCACTCAAGTACTGTATTAAGTACTGGTACTTTTATTTAGGTTAAAATTTAGTTGCATGACTTTGACTTGGAACAGTACTTCCAGGCTGTGGTATTTCTACTTCTATCTAAGTAGAAGATGTGAGTACTTATTCCATCACTGCATGTAGGCAGGCACAGGCAGAGACAAACACTCTCATAATGTGATGTAATATTGCTGCAATTTAAGCTCTTCTGATTCCATTCTGAGTTCACTTTTTGGCTTTTGTATCTCTTTCTCGTAACTACCTGGTAATAAGAGTGCAGATTGTTTTGCCCCGTCTTCTGCCTATCCATATGGCCCGATGGGGATGGGAAATCTTCCTAAAAGCACTCATCTTTGAAGTGATAGTCCCCCCTGTGTCTCCAGGGTGCTGCTCAGGTGCTGCTCTTCTTCTTTCATTTCCCTGATATGTTCCGGATTTCAGGAAAAATTACTGCCCGTCGTGCTGACGGCAGTTTGTGTGGCATGACTCCACGACAAGCACTCGTGTTCTGCTTCCTGATGTTGCCTGTGTTTCAGACTGAAATCTGTGTATCGTGGACAGCAGTGAGGATGGCTTTTTGATGGGATAGCATGCTATTCATTTCTAATTGCTGGCTTGATAATGAGCTGTGCCATTGATCTCCCATCCGCTGCAAAATAATTGTGGTAATTTAAATGGAACTCTACTGGCTTTCAAATATGTTTGCAGTATTATAGATACATTCTGGGCTTTGACAGCATTAGTTTAATAAATGCATATATTCATAGATATATATATACACAGTATATGCATGCACATGCACAATATTCTTTACTGCAGAGATACAAGGATGAGAAATTTGTTCAGAAGAGCAGTTCTGAAAGCTTCAAAAAGTATCTCTGAAGGCAAGAAAAGACAAATAAATGAACTAAAATACACCTCAAAAAGAAGAAGAAAAGCTTAACACTCACTACAGCCTGTCTTGGCGTGCTGTGTACTATGATCCCCACTTTGCTGCCAGGTGGTTGAATGCCCATTAGTCTCCCTGTCTGCTCTGCTCTGCCAGCTTCAGGCTCAACAGGCACTACAGAGAGAATAAATTATGATCCACCCACAGGCTATCTGCCTTCTCCGGCCCTGACTCACCTATTTACACTAGCCTTGCACTCTGGGCAAATTGCATTTCCCCTTCAAATATTTGCCTTTATTAATGTTGCGCAGCGTGGTAATTAATCTCCTCAACAAAGGTACCATCTGCCTGACCTAAAAAATGGAATTATGCTTTCCCATTCTGTGATTAAGATGAATATCACATGTGGAGTGGAAAACAGCTTTAACAGAGGAAAAACAATGAAAATGCTTGTTGAGAGATGAGCCAGCGCCCCTCATCTGTCCTCCCACTTCTCCAACTCCACTCTCACTCTTACCCCCCGCCCACCCCTGCCAATCTGCTACCTGAACACACCTCTGCACTGTGGCGTTAGATCATGTAGGCACATATAAACCTGCAGTAATGAAAATGAATGTTCCCACTTGGAGCCTGATAGAGTTCCATTATGAGTTTTTTGTCAGGGGCAGGATGCCAGACTCCGGGACGAGTTTTACTTGGCTCTCTACAGGCCTGCTGGGGTGAAAACTCCAGCGCCGGCTAATCTAGCAGAGCGGCTCTGGCCACGACTGGGTCCTCATCGACAAAACTGAAATGACTCTCTTGCGTTCTATCACTTTCTTTCTGTTTTGTTGCTCTGTCTCTCTCTGCTTGTCTGTCTCTGTAGAATCCCTTAACAATTTCAGAAGTGTCTTGCCATTGCTGTGTCTCTTTTCTCTGTGTTTGTCTTTGTCTGTTCTGTCTTGATGTTTCTCGCTCTGTCACTGTCTGTAGCTGCCTTCACACATGCATCTCTGTTTTTTCTAACTCCAGTCCATCATCAGATCAGGGGAGAGAGGAGGATAGTTCAGTTTGCAGAGCTTCATTCATCTGTCCTCATAATTTATCTCAGAGTGTGCAGATAAAGTTTTTATAAAATTTGGGGAACTATGCATGTCAACACTGTGTAAAGGGTTGTAAAGTACTGTGCAGTGATTACTCCATAGGGTACACTTCATCTGTTTATGAGACACAGTTGTCCAGAGTGGACTGGATCATTTGTGGTAGACTGTTGTTGTAGTTGTGTCACTGTCTCCCATTTTCTCTAATTTCCTTATCTATAATCTCATTTTAAAGGTGATTTTTTTTTTGTCAGATTCTAGAAAAGAAGTATGTAACAGTTTCTAAGATTTTGTTGCCTGAAGGGTAAAGGCCAAATTTAAAGTTCAAGACATGTTGTCAGAATGAAGTTCTATAGAGAAAAGAAGAAGAAGCAGTATTAGTTTTCCCGGTGGGATTATATCGAGAAAATTAGAGCAGACAAAACAGCTGTTGATTGTGTTGATCATTTGATCATTTATCAAATCATTTTACAAAATGTTTGGCTCATCATGTTTGCTGTTCCTCATCAACAAGACAAAATATAGAGCCTGTCACAATTTATTTACAGACATATAAAAAAATGCAGCCTATTTCAGAATAAACCTGCTTAACAAATTAAACAAAAGGACATATTTGCTGGCATTTTCATATTTGTTATCATACCTGTAACTGAGGACTTTTCATTTTCTCACTTGAACGTGTGAAAACACTGCATACAAAACCTGCTTAAAATTAGCTTGTAGTACATAATACGGGACGTCACAATGGAAATCTTTTTTCTTCATCTTGTGTTGTTTATTGTTTGATCAAATCTGGTTTAATGCTGCTGTTATTTTATCTGTTACCTTTCATCTTCTTTTTTTTTTTTAAAGCTATTGCATTTGCAAACTGCTCTGAATAGTCCTCATGTGAGAGTCACTCCTCGCAGGCAGTTTTCAAACTGGGACGTCACTTTGTTGCACATGCACTCGAGCGTGAAAGCGTGGAGGTCAAGGTCGAGGGTGAAGGGAAGAAGTGGGATGCAGCGTTTCTTGATTTCCTCTACCCCTGCCGCTTTCAACATTTTTCCTTCTCTCTCGTCTCTTTCTAGCACTCGCCTAATTTCACTCTTGCCATTCCACGTTTTCACTCTCCCCTCATTTATTGTGCATTTGGCAACTAAAAATTATATCTTTCTACTGCTTTCACTTTTCTTTTTCTTCTCCATCTCCCTTTCATCTTCCCCTCTCTGTTTCTCAGCCCTCTTTCTTTTCTCCATTCAAACCTCTTTAAACAGCTGAGGGGAATCAGAGGGAGCTCTTGTTACAGCTGTTGATCTAATAAAGACCCTTCACAATGGTAGTGGAAACATCAAAGTTCACAAATATAATAAAAGCCCCCAGAGGGATTGAACAGAGACACCTGTTTTATTTATGAATAGAATTCATACTTTACAGATATATGGGGCAGAAAGTTTAAACCCACAGGTAATGATGTAAACCAATTAGACAACTTTATGTAGAACAGTTGAGGCACAGCACGGTTATAATGATCTTCATGCAAGCACACACATCTTGATGCTAATTATATGCAAAGAACTTCTTTAATTAATCACATTTAGTAGAGTGATACAATCCCTTCGCCTTAAGCTATATTCTAGACCCTGGAGTAGTTGTTTTACACACACACACACACACACACACACACACACACACACACACACACACACACACACACACACACACACAC